>JAVYIG010000866.1:0-431735 GCA_035222895.1 Strongylocentrotus droebachiensis | reverse complement strand
ATTGCAGTTTACTGAGTATTAAAACAATTCAAAATGCGCTGTTTTACCATTGTAAATAATGCATTTAACCACAAAAATTCCTCTTTTTTTTAATGGATGGAATATCAAACAGCATTGTTTCATAAACCATAATCAATGCATTCAGTCGTGTGCTGTTTCACAACAATGTACATGCAGGCATACACAATGTCTTGTGACTTTTGAATCGGGCCATTTTGTCTTTAATCTGTGCTCATTCAGCCATACAGTGATGAATATCTCTGATTTTCACACAAATTGTACATAACGACTATACCAATGTTGTGGTAAGATGACCTCGTAGTACATTTTAAGGTTTAAAAAAAAAATTATGAGCAGTTCTTTAGGTTGGTAGTTAGTAGTTACTTTTTGTGTTCTGTTTGCATGTCTGTGTAAATGTAGTGTTATACAAACAGATTGGCTCATTTAAATAATTTGACTCTTAGGCAAATTTCAATTTAAAAAAAAACATGAAAATACATAATAAATATCTGATATATTTTTTCACTATTTTACTCCTTTTTGTTGGGGTACTTTTACTAGTAAAGACGGCATCTAATCACCTAAAATAAGAATGGATTTATTATCGTACATGTATTAGGTGCACACAATCTGGAAGCGTCATAGTAGTGGTTCTGACTCTCGTCTTTCAATCGATCATAAGGTCGTGAGTTCGAATCCCACTCCAGGACGTTGATTTCATTCAGCAAGAAACATCCACATTGTGCTGCACTCCACCCAGGTGATTGTTTGGATGTCCGAACGAAATTTTACACAAATTCTTCGGATCATAATCGGCTGATTCGTCGCTAAATAATTTTCTCACGAATGTGAAAAAAAAGTGCTCATTATTTACGGTTAGATGAGCATCCAGGGGCCTTATTTCAGGCAATTTATATGATCCAGAAGCTAAGGGTTTTAGGTATTTAATTACGGTCAGATGAGCATCCAGGGGCCCGTCTTGGGGCCCTTGGTGGGGTCCAAGGGGCAGAACCCCCGGAAGCTCAGGGGTTTTAGGTATTTAATTACGGTCAGATGAGCATCCAGGGGACCGTCTTAGGGCCCTTGGTGGGGTCTGGGGGCGTAGCCCCCGTAAGCTCTGGGGTTTTAGGCATTTAATTACGGTCAGATGAGCATATTTGTATACCTCATTTGTGACATTGGCAGGTCACTTATTTTTTTCTCTCTCTCTCTTTCTTTTTCTCTGTAACATACGTTTCCACCCAAGGGGGTGGGGGGGGGGGGGGAGGGGGGGGGGGGAGGGGGGGGGGTGCAAATGTTTAAATTTTCGAAGACCAAAAAAAAAAAAAAAGTTGGGCCCCCTCCCCTAAGAAATCCTGGATCCGCGCGTGCTATAGTCGCCATGCATTTTTATCTCCCGAGAGAGACAGAGGAAACAGAGAGAGAGAGAGAGAGATATATGTGTGTGCTAATTGTAGAACTCGTCTATAAAGGTCACCTGCTATAGCGGCCAAACATTTTGTCTCCCAAGAGAGAGAGAGAAAGAGAGAGAGAGAGAGAGAGAGAGAGGGAGAGAGAGAGAGAGAAAAAAAAAGCTGGGTAAGATAACAGGAAAAAGCAGAGACAGAGATATATATATATATATATGTATAGGGCCTATAGGGGAGAAAGAGAGAGAGAAAAAGTTGGGTCAGATAACAGGAAAAAACAGAGAAAGAGACAGAGATTATATAGGAGAGAGAGAGGAGTTGCAAAGAAGGAGAGAGAGGGGAGGCAAACCCAGAGTAAGAGACAGAGAGAGGGATTTAGAGAGTCAGGGGGGGGGGGGTAGAGGGAGAAAAGAGAAAAAGAGGGAAATTGAAATCTCTTTCAAACTCCTCTATTTTTAGTCTACCTCTCTTTCTCCCCCTTGACCTACCTCTTTCATACACCCTCCTTTCTCTTTCAACCTCCCATTTTTATCATTTGTCTCTCTCTCTCTCTCTCTCCCTCTTTGTCTGTTTCCTTCTCCCCTAACACTATTTCTTAACACACTATCATCTTTCTTTCAGTCTCTCTATCTCATTCTTCTCCCTCACTCCCTCGTCCCCTCTCATTTGTATTTCTTTAACCATTTTTGTTAGTTAATATGCTTTCATGAACACTGGCCATGAAAACTTACTCTCAAAACAAGTATACAATATTCTCTATTCACTTTGCCATATTTACAATTTTATTAGGATAGTCAATACAAAGATATTATACACTATACAGAAATATATTTAAGAATGGAACAGAGAACTCAATTTACTATTCCTTCTTTGTCTTTAGTCGACAATATTCTTATTTATGCTACATTTGCCTTTTCTATCATACTTCAACAGTTTGTCTTCTAGCCCTTAGAAGATACCATTGACAAGGAAAGTAAAATCTGAAACTTCTCAAAGGATATTAACAGATAATAATAATAATAATAGCTCACATTTATAATGTGCCTGATACTTTGTTTCTAGGCGCAGCACATTTTATTACCCCGGACATCGGATTCAGGCTTACCCACAACACAATGTATGCACATTTTCCACTCCCTGGGGAGCATTCCAGCCAGTCGCTATTTCACAAGCGCCACTTGCTAATCCAACCTCATTAATTCTCACATCCTACTGGGTACCATTTAACACCTGGGTGGAGAGTGGCAAATGTAGATCAATGTCTTGCCAAAGGACATTAAGGCTGCGGCGGGACTTGAACCGCGGACCTTCCAATCGACCACGACACCTCTACAATTCAAAGGAGAGCTGAAAATTCACAGAGATCATGGTTCCTAGAATTTCTTGAGAACAAAATTTTGATTTCTTCCTAGTAAAGTTGCAAAATCAGGATAATGATTTCAACCTAATAGACCATTTTCGTAATGTAACCAAATTCAATGCATACATGTATGTCTCTGTGAAGTGCCTCAATACAAATTATTTCACTCATCTGTAACAAATAATTGTATTTCAATAGTCGGAATGCAAACTGCATACATTAGTTGTTGCTAGGTAGGATAAACATTATGGCTTGCCCTACCCAACAACACGTTATATATGCATTTTGCATTCTGACAAACGAAAACAAATGATAATATTATCATTTTTATCATAATGAACTCATAAGTTAGTATGCGTAAGGGCTTTTTAACACGCAGACACTTTTTCTCATCCCCACTTGCCATTCATTCACACACATACGGAGAAAAAAAACAGGACAAAAAACCCTCCTCACTGTTGTGGTCTAGTGGATACACCTTCTGGCTGTGCATCAGATGGTTATGGGTTCAAGTCCCGTCACGCCACTATGTCCTTTGGCAAGACGTTAATCTATATTTGCCACTCTCCACCCAGGTGCGAAATGGGTACCAGTAGGAAGGAATTCCTAGAATGTTAGGAGCACCAAAATCAGTTGCCTAGCTGAGCCGGGGGTAATTATTAGAGCACCTTAAGCACCTTGCTTGGTGGATATGTGCACTATAAAATTATCCAATATTATTATTATTCTTTACCATCAGGGATGCCAGTTTAGAATTGATCAGAGGGCCTGAAAATCACCTAGAATGAGATATTTTGTACACACAAAAAAACCTAAACTATGGTCGGAAAATAACTCGCCAGGGCCTGAATTCAGGCTATTGCCTGAAAACTGGCATCCCTGTACCATGTCATGTGTCAGTGGGCTTTCCCTACACAAGTTCATATTGTGAATTAAGACTTGCGACGGAACTAATTTTAACTGCTTTTAAACAGAAATTTAAAAATAAACCAGCATGAACCTCTTTCAATATGGATCAGTTCAGACATCTACATGAATCAGTGTTTCATCCTCAAATTGGCATCAATAAATGTATTTTCCACTCTTTCATAGTGGAAAAAATGTACCACAAATGAAGCAATATGAATGGCAACTACAAAAAAAATCAACAACAAATTGGCAATTTGCATATGAAAATAGGGATTGTAAATTTAACTCCGCATTGCTAATATACAGACTCTACTGATTAGCTTTGATTTAAATCCTTCTTATTTCCGGACAGCAAAATGTACTGCAACAGAAATGGACTCATAATTTTCAGCCACTTTAGCACTTTTTGCTCAGGTATAACGTGTATTTCAGACCGTTCTGGAACAAAGCATATAAATAAAGTATCACTAAAAGACATTCAAACTGGATTAGTCAACAGCAGAAATAATGAGTTCACGGAAAATAAAGATTGTGACAGTATCTATATCGTATCCTGGCTTTTGATAGAAGCTGGATTTTAAATATGCAGTAGTTATAGACCATCAAAAAATCTGCTTGGCAACCTTACAGTCCTACTTCATGGCCCAGATAAGAACTACAAGATCAGTGAGCATGTTACACAATTAATGTAAATAGGCCATTGAGAGTCAATTTAGCAACTTTAGCAACTGCCTTGGTTTCTCAGCTGACAACCCTAATCCAAATTTAAGCAATAGACCTGCATAAGTGACTCTGTCAAAACAAAATCTGCCTGGACATAGCGTATAAAAGTCTATTCAATGGAAATGTATGTCTTCTACCGGTATCTAGACTCTTAAACCAGCTGTTTAGAACACCCTTTTCTTCTTGTTGCCTGTCATAGGGCTGCGAAGCTTGGGTTCTTTCGCACGGTACACCTCGTTGAAGTCTAACCTGACCGCAAGGAGGCGGAGACTGTCGTCAGGGTGATTCGTCAACATGACAAGGAATTTCTGCACCATGTCCTGGATAAAAAACACAAAGGAACAAATAATCCATGATCACTGTACACAAAACTGCACAACTTTTAACCACCTGTCTACAAAGACCACATTTTTAGTTTCCCTTGAAAATGTTTTCTCATTGAAACATGTACTAAAGAAACCTGTCTACAAAGACCACATTTTTTGTTTCCCTTGAAAATGGTTTCTCATTGAAACATGTACTAAAGGAACCTGTCTACAAAGACCAGTTTTTTGTGTTTCCCTTGGGCATCACTATAGACAGGTTCGACTCTACCTCAACAGTGGAAGACTTGAAATGCCTTTTCATTTTATCCCTTTTTCATGAATTTATTAATCATATATGACACAGGAGATCTGGTCATCAATGCCTTCAAATTTTAATGTGAAATTTTTTGGCAATGTACTGAACAAATGCACAGGACACTTGCACAAGTCTTGTCTAGTTTTTTATATCATTACACATCAAAATCAATGTATCTCCTCTACCATTTTTTTTTCTCAATCTAAATTGTAATGATTAGAAATTTATGAAAGACAAAATTCATGTTATAATTTGTTACGATTAAATAATGAGTATCTAGTATGAGATGAACTTTCTCCCAAATTTCACACAAGACAAATCACCATTTATGACTAGTGCAGAGTGCCTATTGAATCAGGATCCCATTTCATATATCATGTTAATTATAGTAAACTGCAATAACTGTTATAAGCTACTGAAATCGTTGCATTTGATTGGCCAAGAGCAAATTTGTGATATAAATGTGACACTTGTTATTGATAACAAGTTTTATGAAACCGGGACCAGAAGTAATAGAAACAATGATAAAACTGAGCAAGTAAGGCCTTGGAACCCCACCACCTACTTCATACCCCCTCCCCCCTCCCCCTAGTTAAGTCAGAAGAACAGCATAATCATATGAAATTTTGGAGAATTAATGAGCCATACTAACCTGGTATGACTGAGATAGTACTTTCAGCTGGGCCTTGGAGGACGGGAGAAACGTCCTGAGGAAATCTACTTTCCTCTTCGCGTGTTCACCTTCCTCTAGCGCTGTCATTCCCCATTCACCCTGCATGAGAAAAGAAAGTAAAAAAAAGATAAAGGATTAACAAAAAGATGAAGAAAAAGAGGAAAATCTTCACAGAATAAAAGGAGATCAAATCACAGACTCATAGTCAAAGGAGAGAGCTGCCAATTTTAGATTTCAATATTACTATACGATTAAAACAGAGAAACTTTCAAGACATTAAACTTTCACAATAAATGGCCATTTTTAAAGCAGGCCAGTCTTGCAATCAGTGTTGAGTCCTGTCATGAATCTAAACCGAGTACACAGTTTACCAATACTTAACTTAATTTTTTTCCTCTGGATGCCAATTTCTTATATAATTTCACTTTCCCTAAGCTCCCTAAATACCGGTATTTACCATCTAGTGACTTTTATGTATGATCATACAACTTTCAGCCTGAACAAACCTTATGTCCAATTTAATTACTGGACTTGCTTGATGCTAAACTACAAACTCTGTGACTTGTGACTGTTTGTAAATTATAGAATATTGACTGCATGGAAATTTTCACAAGTTGCAAAAGTAAGAAGTTATAATTAACAAGTTCATTTATTTAGTGGCGCAAAATTTCACTTCCAAAGTTACAGAACTACCGGAAAACACCTTTTTGCATGCATGATATGTTTGTGAAGTTTGCATGGGAATCAGATTCACGAAAGTTTCATACCGCACCATATAAATCACTACTGATTCAACACTTGGAATTTGTGACAGTTTCTTGCTGTAGAAAACACCATTTATAAATGTTTTTTGATTTTATCGTAAATAAAGAAAGTCTTGAAGTGAAAAATTACCCACCTTTACATATCATAACAGTTTCATATCATAAATGTTTCTGGTTTTACGGTCAACAAAGACTGTCTTGATGTAAAAATCACCCTTCTTTACATATCATAAAAGTTTCATATCGTAAATGTTTCTGATTTTACAGTGAATAAAACTGTCCTGATGTGAAAATAATACTCTTTTACAGAACGTGAAAGTTTCATGTCATAAAAGTTTCTTGTTTTACAGTCAATAAAGATTGTCTTGATGTAAACATCACCCTTTGTTACAAATGGTATTAGTTTCACGTCATTAATGGTTTCTGATTTTACGGTAAATAAGGAGTGAATCTAAACGAAAGTTCATTCACCTGTCCTGTTCGGGCTTTGATGGCCTTTGTAATGGCTAGTCTTCTATTCAGCTCCTCCAAGGCATTTGTGTACATAGCTTCCTGGGTGTTCTGGAACTTGATGATGAGATCAAAGATGGCCCGCAGCTGGGTCAACAATGGCTGCAAAGAGAATAATAAAAATAATAGGTATGCCAGTTAGAATTGATCAGAGGGCCTGAAAATCACCTAGAATGAGCTATTTTGTGCACAAAAAACCTAACTATGGTCTGAAAATAAATCGTCAGGGTAGGAATTCAGGCTTTTGTCTGAAAAATGGCATTCCTCTAATAATAACAATAATAAAACTTACGACCTCAAGAAAAACAACAAGAAAAATGACAACAATAATGATAAATAATAATAATATTGGATATTTGTTATTGTACACATTTCCATCATGTATAGTGCTCAAGGCACCCGTTATAACCCAGGCTCTAGCTGGGCTACTGATTTCTGGAACTTGATGATGAGATCAAAGATTGCTCGCTGCTGGGTCAATAAAGGCTGGAAAAAGAAGAGCAGAGTAAATCAGAGAAAAGATGGCTTTAGCTGGGGACTAGATGGGACAAATATTACTTAGAGTCAGTAGAGAGTAGATAGGTGACAGGAAAAAGAAAAGGAAAATGCTCTATTATAAAACAATCTAGAGTGAACCTGGATGATGTGCTCCTTAATAAAAAAAATACAGCTTGGTCTGTAGAGGTTGAATAAACTTGGGAAATTGTCTGCAAGAGAATGAGATTTTACTTGTACATTCTTTCTTTACAAAAACCCACTGGTTGATATCAACTTTGAGTGCTCCTAATATTAACATTTCGGGAAAAGATTAGAAAACTAGAAAATATCATGGGTTCACTTAAAAAGATGTCATGGCTTAACCCTCAAAGTTTAACTCCAATATATTCTAGCGATTCTTAACCTTGATTTTCCACCGAGCAACGCTCTCCTCAGGATTGTATCTAGGAAGACTTCATGAGCAGCAATGATCTTATCAAGGTCCTCACCTGCACGTACGTACCCCTATCTCTCTCTCCTTCCCTCTCCCTCCTCAAATCTTCCACCCATTTCTTACCCTTGACTCTTCATCCAGCAAGGCTCTCCTCAGGATTGTATCTAGGAAGACTTTATGAGCAGCAATGATCTTATCAAGGTCCTCACCTGCACGTACGTACCTCTCTCCCTCTCTCTCTCCTTCCCTCTCCCCCTTCCCTTCCCTCTCCCTCTTAAAACCTTCCACCCATTTCTTACCCTTGACTCTTCATCTAGCAAGGCTCTCCTCAGGATTGTATCTAGGAAGACTTTATGAGCAGCAATGATCTTATCAAGGTCCCCACCTGCACGTACGTACCTCTCTCCCTCTCTCTCTCTCTCTCTCCTTCCCTCTCCCCCTTCCCTTCCCTCTCCCTCTTAAAACCTTCCACCCATTTCTTACCCTTGACTCTTCATCTAGCAAGGCTCTCCTCAGGATTGTATCTAGGAAGACTTTATGAGCAGCAATGATCTTATCAAGGTCCCCACCTGCACGTACGTACCTCTCTCCCTCTCTCTCTCTCTCTCTCCTTCCCTCTCCCCCTTCCCTTCCCTCTCCCTCTTAAAACCTTCCACCCATTTCTTACCCTTGACTCTTCATCTAGCAAGGCTCTCCTCAGGATTGTATCTAGGAAGACTTTATGAGCAGCAATGATCTTATCAAGGTCCTCACCTGCACTACGTACCTCTCTCCCTCTCTCTCTCCTTCCCTCTCCCTCCTAATATCTTCCACCTATTTCTTACCCTTGACTCTTCATCTAGCAGCGCTCTCCTCAGGATTGTTTCAAGGAAGACTTCATGAGCAGCAATGATCTTATCAAGGTCCTCACCTGCACGTACGTACCTCTCTCCCTCTCTCTCTCTCTCTCTCCTTCCCTCTCCCCCTTCCCTTCCCTCTCCCTCTTAAAACCTTCCACCCATTTCTTACCCTTGACTCTTCATCTAGCAAGGCTCTCCTCAGGATTGTATCTAGGAAGACTTTATGAGCAGCAATGATCTTATCAAGGTCCTCACCTGCACGTACGTACTTCTTCCCCTCTCCCTCCATCCCTCTCTCCCCCTCTCTCTCCTTCCTTCTCCCTCCTAATATCTTCCACCTATTTCTTACCCTTGACTCTTCATCTAGCAGCGCTCTCCTCAGGATTGTTTCAAGGAAGACTTCATGAGCAGCAATGATCTTATCAAGGTCCTCACCTGCACGTACATACCCCTCCCCCTCTCTCTCCTTCCCTCTCCCTCCTAATATCTTCCACCTATTTCTTACCCTTGACTCTTCATCTAGCAATGCTCTCCTCAGGATTGTATCTAGGAAGACTTCATGAGCAGCAATGATCTCATCAAGGTCCTCATCTGCACGTACGTACCTCTCTCTCTCCCCCCTCCCCTCTCCTTCCCTCTCCCTCCTATAATCTTCCACCCATTTCTTACCCTTGACTCTTCATCTAGCAATGCTCTCCTCAGGATTGTATCTAGGAAGACTTTATGAGCAGCAATGATCTTATCAAGGTCCCCACCTGCACGTTCATACCTCTCTCTCCTTCCCTCTCCCTCCTTCCCTCTTCCACCTATTTCTTACCCTTGACTCTTCATCTAGCAACGCTCTTCTCAGGATTGTATCTAGGAAGACTTCATGAGCAGCAATGATCTTATCAAGGTCCGCGGCCTCCACCACATCTTTCCACATCTCATCCCAGGAACATGCCATCACCTGGATAATGGAAAGTGGTTCATATAGATCATAGTTATCACAATCACACCCTTTGCCATAATAAAAGTATGGAGGATCACAATGAATTGTTTCTTCCAAAGGACTCGGTCAGTCTGCATCTAAATGTGCTATGTGCGTGTGTTCCTTATGTGTGTGGGTGTGTGACTTTGCTTCTGCAAAGCATCTCATTTGATACATTCAATTCATTCTTTCACTTTAATACTTTGCCCAAGTCGATTTTGGCACTCTCTTTAATAAACAATGTCTCCTGTTCATCCAAGCGTGATCACATACCACACAAAAATGATACCAAATGATTTGGGATAAAACACTCTTTCATAAGATGTATAATAATTTACTGTCCATAATTGATTTTTAAAATAAATTTTGACTCACACTGTATACCACGACAACTCCACCAAAACTAGCATCATCATTAATATCAATATTTCAAACATTCTAGAGACACTATATATACCCTCCTCATAATAAAATGCACACAATAAATTAAAAACAGGTTGACAGTGAGGCTGATATTCAAAGTTTACATCATGATTTTTTTTTGTACATGTACTTAATTAGATACAATGTCTCACCTCAAAGTTAATGTAGTACTGCATCTGGTTGACGAAGTGTATCATCTCCGCAGCGATCATGTGACACAGATGAAGGAGAGGGGATAGTTCTAAATGATAGAGATGATATAGAATTGAACTGAATTTAATTAATAAAGGTCTATTGAACCCTATTGAGAAGATCTATTAAAGGCATTGTTTAACAATGTTTCCAGTTTTACAAATCTAAGATGCATGGCTCTATGTGTTATCAGTGTCTGTGATATGGTGCAATATTGAAGCCCTAAAAATATTGATTGGTTATGACACTATAAACCTACCTGCAGTAAAAAATTCTTCTGTCAACAAAGGAGAATTCTGTGGACAAAGCTTCAATTTCTTTTCTGTTAATGCAAAAGCCAACAAAAGGCCTGGGGAGTGTTTCACAAAGACTAAGATCAACTTTAAGTTGGACTTAACTATAGCAGGCCGTTCATGCCACTAGTTCCTCTAACCATTCCTGGCATTGGTTTCTCAAGGGACGTACAAATCGTGGTCACAAATCTACAGAATATACATTTTTTGATAGATCATTATTGAAGGAAAAAATATTATCTAAAGATCATAATGGTTAGAGCAACTAGTGGCATGAATGGCCTGCCATAGTTAAGTCCAACTTAAAGTATATCTTAGTCTTTGTGAAACACTCCCCAGATTGGTTATAACACTTTAGACAGACCTGTAGTAAAAATTATGTTGACAAACAGAAATTCTGTGGACAAAGCTCTAATTGCCTTTCTTTTGACGTAAAAGTCAACAAAAGACCTGGGGAGTGTTTCACAAAGATCCTAAGTCAAACTTAATAATTATGGAGAGCCATTTGTAGCCTTAAAATAAATATATTCAAAAGTGAAAATTTTAGTATTACAGACTTTTTATAAATTCCGGATCAAGAACATGAAATCTCCATGATAATAGAAAATATGAATGATTTGAATCAACATTTTATGCCTTTAAAAATAACTTTTACAATATATTTTAATAGATGCTAATGGCTTTCCATAATTGTTAAGTCCAACTTAGAGTGAAGTTAAAATTAGGATCTTTGTGAAACACCCCCCAGTTCATCTGAACATGTGTCTCACCTGGGACAGCTCTCAAGGCCTTTGCGTTGGTCATCTGTCCCTTCCACACCTGGGCCAGGACGTACTCCATCCGCTTGGCCCTCCAGAGGAAGTTGAAGACTCGCAGGTACAGGATCTTGCAGCTATCAGTGAAGACGGTACTGATAGGACCATGAAGATGGTAGTCCAGACTGAAGACGTCCCAGCCAGTGTCTCCCGGAGAGATCTATGACATCAACATAACAGAAGGACAATTGAATTGAATTTAATTGTCTACTTGCCTTCTTACAATCTTCAAGTTTATAAATGTAGTCCTACTGCATCGTTTTGTTGTCTACTAGTAGTAAGTCTGGTTTACATTCGTTTCACTGCCTTCACTTGCCACACCCACGACACGCCTTGATTATTACGTAACTCATTATATAACAATAAAACCTCTGTTCTATAGCGATTCTCTGTATCTCAGAACCGCTGTTACCATAACGACAACAATGCCGATAACTCGAAAGGATTTGCCTTCTCAAGCCGCATCTGTATCAGAACTAGTTATTGAACTCTTCCAAAATGAATCATTTTAAAATGAAATTTGTGATCTTGCGAAGACCATCGCTCGTGAAGGCAGGCTACATGATATAGAAATAAAGAAGAAAATAAAAATTGAAGCGTAGAAGACCTAGAAAGAGAGATAGAGAGAAAGGAAGATAGAATATTGAAGCTAGAGTATGCTACTAACGATCTACAACAATATTCCAGGCGATTGTCTCTTTGAAACTTTAATGTCATGGAGACACCAAACAAGACTACAGATAAGATCTTCTGCAAGATTGCTGTGGATCAGCTTAGAATTTCCCTGTCGCCAGAAGACATTGACTGATCACATCGCGTCGGGAAGAGGATCTCACACAACACAATGCTCAACTGTACGCAAGAACCTACAAACACTGGAAGGTGTTAGCTGCATGGACTCGGGATGGTAAGATTATTGCCTCATTACAAGCCTCTGGAGGAAAATCGACATCTAAAGTTATACGCTCAGATATCGACCTCAAAAACCTGTGCTAATTATGTCACGTTAGCGATATTGTGAACGATTTGGCTGACATTTTAATGACTTACACTGTATATCTCTCCCTGGAGTGTGAAGTTTTCTACATTTTATATTTTGGAGTTTCCTAATACTCAAACTTTTAAATGTAAAATCCTTTTTGTATTTTGAACTTGTTTTGTGTATACTGCTTGTAATGCCGTCTACTCAGTGTTGTGTTGTATGTAAGAGACAAATTATTATAAACGGCAATGCAAGTCAAGGATGTATTTATATGGATTCAACACTGTGACGACATTCCAGGGGAGTGTTTCACAAAGACTAAGATCAACTTCAAGTTGAACTTAACTATGGCAGGCCTTTCATGCACTAGTTCCTATAACCGTTCTGACTCAAGGGACGTACAAATGGTGGTCTCAAATCGACAGAATTTACCTTTTTTGATAGTTCATTATTGAAGGAAAAAATATTATTGAGAGATCATAATTGAGAGACCAATGGTGAGAGCAACCGGTGGCATGAACAGCCTGTCATAGTTAAGTCCAACTTAAAGTCGATCTCAGTTTTTGTATAGCCCCCTGTGGAAGAAAGCAATAGCAAGCAAGACAATCTCACCTCCAGGAGCCTGACATCGAGACGATTGAGTATATCAGAATCATCGAACTGAGCATTGGTTGCTCTGACTGCAGTCTCCAGGACTCCGTTCAGATTGTGAAGGTACAGCATGTTCGCTGGCTTGGCAAGGTCGGCTCTGCAGAGGCAGGAAAAAGAGAAGAAATTATTATACGATCCACCATAATTCATGTTGATACCATGTGATGTTCAATTTGAAATGAAAAGGATCAATAAAACATGAAATACATTATTTTAAAAAAAAAAATCATTATTGAAGCTATTCAAACATTTATTTCAAATTTTGCCATGCTGTTTATCTTTTTCTTCTGCTTTTATACAAATGAACATGATACAAGTGTTGGATTGCCCTTCAAAGGTTTTAACCGGCTGACAATTCTCCCGTACATTCTCCCGTAATCATACTTACTCTAGAAGGTCCATCAAGTGCTTGATGAAGTCACCTTGTCCAAGTAGAAGATACCTCCTCATTGCCTGCAAATGAATCAGTTACATGGGACAGGATTATCATTAAATTACAAGAAAACGGAATGCATGGTAATTTCAAAGAAGGTAGGAATACCATGCTCTCTTAAGATCAACAACCATCAAATAAAGCAAGCCACCTCTGTTAATAACCTTGGGACTAAAATTACAGACGATGCAAGAGGCGAGCAAGAAATCAAGAGAAGGATTGCACTTGCAAAATCAACTTTCTCCAGGTTACAAAACATCTTAAAGAATAAGTAGCTGAAGATGACAACGAGACTCCGCGTACTCAACTGCTATGTGTATCCAGTTCTTATTTTTTTGTTTTTGTTTATTTATTTAAATACAGTGATTAAAAAACATGCTTTCAGCTTAGCATAGCTGTTTTTCAGCATGTCCGTACATTGTACATTAAAATACAAATGAATAAACAGATAAAACACAAAAATTAAACAATAACAAATACATAATATTAAAATAAGTAAATGTAAAGAAAGAAAGAAAGAAAAATTTTAACGAAATAAATAAAATACACGTTCAACAAAAGAAATACAAATGCAAGTTAGAACAAGGAAGGAAAAAAAAAGAGAGCGAAAAAAAAGAAGAAAAAATTATTTATGAAACTAGAAAGGGTTGGTGTATAATTGAGAAATCAATCTGGTGAAAATATTTATGTTATTTGCAAAGCGGATTGACTCTGGGAGTTCATTAAACAGTTTGATACCAATATAAAGTGAGCTTTTTTTAAGAAAGTTTGTCCGGGGTGTGCCTAAGTGAAGAATACAATTGTGGTTGCGTAAAGAATAAGAACTTTCCTTTACAATTATTTTCAAACATAGAGATGGTGGTGCCAGGTTATGGATCTGTTTAAAAATTAAGTCCTTTTTAATTTTATTGCTAATGCAATCAATTTGTATAGATGTGAAGCTTGGACACTGTCATGAAAGGAATTTTTCCAGGCGAGCAGGGAAATGTACTACTCAAAGGAAATGTACTACTCAAAGGAAATGTACTACTCAAAGGTCAGATAGAGGAAGCCAAGCGTAGGATGCATTATTGCATAGATTTGCATTTAAGACACACAGTATATGGGGGTTTTGATATGCATGATTTGGGTTGGCTATTGAATGTAGATAGAAATGAAATAGCTGGCATACCCAGGAGGTTTTTTAATGTTAAGGACCTGGAAAAGAAAGGGTAAAGGGAAGTTGCTGTAGAATAATAAGCAGAACCCTTCAAGTCAGTGCTACGGTGCAGACGTTTAATGCATGAGGTAGATTTATTTAGTAGCAGAAACATTTTCTTCAGAGAGACTTTCACGTCGGGGCGAGATAAGCTGTCAAGTCGACGAGGATTTCTTCACAGTCTAGAGACTGGCCAAGTGACCAGGGGAGTCATCGACAGAGATAGAGATGAGCTGCAAAGTCAACGGGATATCTACGCAGTCTAGAGACTGGCCAAGCGACCAGGACCAGGAGGGACTCACGAGATGGAAGCTGCCCTGTTATAAAGTTATGTTCTATTAAATTGTTTATGTTCTGTTGATTTTTGACGCCACGATTTGTAGGCTGATTATTAAACCTTCATTATACATATATACAATTGTGTTCTGATGTGGTTTTCTGATGAGGTAGCAGTGTAAATAATTTTTAAAAAGTCACTCACGTGACAGACACTGACATCAGACCTTAGACAGCGACTGGAAAATTGTAAAGTGTTGTTCCTGCGAAGGATGCTAAGAATTTCATGGACAGAAAGAGTTTCTAATAATGAGGTATTTTCCATGGCAGGAAAAAGACGAAAGCTTCTGAACAATATAAGAGGTCGACAGCTGAGCTTCATGGGCCATGTTATACGGAAGAATGGTTTGGAAAATCTTGCACTGATTGGAAGAATCGAGGCGAGGAGGGGAAGGGGTGGAAGGAGAATTCTGTGGATGAGTAGCTTAAGGAGTGGGATTCCTGAATGTGGAATTGATCTCGGGGAGAATGAATTACTACATAGAATATGGGACAGAGAGTTATGGCACACCATGGTCGCCAACGTCTCAGGATATGCCACGTAGAGAAGAGAAGACATGGGACTATAAGCATTGAAATTAACAGTACAATATGCTGTGAGGACATATTCCCTGTCGAAAATCATCTGTTCAGAGCCAGAAGGGCGTTAACTCTGTGTTACGAAAGATGAGATAAGTACCCTTCTGGCTCCAAACAGTGGATATATTCAGTATATTTGTTGTTGCTGTTGTCATGACATATCTCAAGTTTCAGTTGAGTAGAAGTCTAAAAGTTAACAGCACCAACTTGTGGAGATATGTCAGGTATGCACTACAAGAGAGATACATACTCTGATGCATGAGCGTAAATCCTTACGTAATACCTATTGTTCAGGGGGGGATGATCATCCCCCCCTGAACAATAGGTATTACGTAAGGATTTACGCCCATGCTCTGATGTATGGATTGGAAAATTGCCATGGCACTTCTTGTTTCATGTAGTGCATCATCATTGAAATTTACTGAGTAAATTGATCTTTTTGGTCCCTTAAATTTCACAAATTCTGTGTCAATTTTCACTGTGGTCTATAACCTAGTACCCAGTCAATGTGGTATAGAACCCACTCACTGTGGTTTAGAACCTAATCACTGTGGTGGTCTAGGACCCAATCAATGAGGTCTAAACCCCAATTACTGTGGTGCAAGACCCAATCACTGTGGTCTAGAACCCAGTCAGTGATAAAAAACCCAGTCACTGTGTTTTAGAACTCACTCACCGTGGTCTAGGACCCAATTACTGTGGAGCATAACCTAATCACTGTGATCTAGAACCCAACCACTGTGGTCTAGAACCCAATCACTGTGGTCTAGGAACTAATCACTGTGGTCTAGGAACTAATCACTGTGGTCTAGGACATAATCACTGTGGTCTAGGAACTAATCACTGTGGTCTAGGACATAATCACTGTGGTCTAGGAACTAATCACTGGTCTAGGACATAATCACTGTGGTCTAGGAACTAATCACTGTGGTCTAGGACATAATCACTGTGGTCTAGGAACTAATCACTGTGGTCTAGGACATAATCACTGTGGTCTAGGAACTAATCACTGGTCTAGGACATAATCACTGTGGTCTAGGAACTAATCACTGTGGTCTAGGACATAGTCACTGTGGTCTAGGAACTAACCTTCAGATGATCTTGGAACTTGAACTCTGTCTGTAGGATGTGTAGAAGTCTCTTGCTGGTGTCTCTGTATTCAATGTCAATGACTTGCTGGAATGAGCCGTCCATGTCTTGCTGTAGCAACATCTCGGCTGGAAAATGTCAAGAATAAAATTGTTGTAATCGTCCCTATATATTATACAGGGGACCCCTGTACATAAAGACCACTCAAGGAAAACATGAAAAATGGTCTTTATAGGCAGATGGTCTTTATTTACAGGTTGTTTTAATACAGCTTTTCAATGAGAAACCAGATTCAAGGGAAACAAAAGATGTGGCCTTTATAGTCAGGTGGTCTTTCTATACAGGTGGCTGCTACATAAGTAGGTTTGAATTGTACAGGCATTTGTATACCATTGGTATCACAAGCAATATAAACAGAGACAAGGTATAATAAAGACATAAGCAGGATTTAGTTTTGCAAAATTCCTCCATCAGCAATTCTCTTTTTATGCTTTCCCTCTGTGATATGAAAACTTACTGTTCTGATAGCTGTTTGTATTTGATGTTGATGTCATCAGGGACTTCCCCTTGATTAGGGTGTGGTCCTTACAGACCTGCCTCAAGAAGTTGATGGCTTTCCCGATCGACAGGATCTAGACAAAAAAAAAATCAGTTCATGGAAATTCTGTTACACAACTTGCTATGACAACCCACAACATCTTGCTAATATAAAGCAGATTGAAAACTAATTGCTTGTAGGTCATAGGCTCCAGAAGTTATAACATGATATATTCTTGTGTATAATAAACAACGTAATAGGATTTTATTTGAACTTATTCTAAGGAATAGGTAAACATTGGGCATATAAGTATATGACCAATGTTAACCCACTCTTTAGGATACTTGTGTTACATTATCATCACCTGTACACAACCCAATTCTCATTGGAGCGCACCAAAATGTCGGCATCATTTGACAGTGTTGCTGGCTGTGTCTCGGTAAAGAGTGATGTTACGTGTAAAAAGAAAAAATAAGTGACGCCAACATTATAACAGTATAATGGAACATACATGAACAGAACATTTTTGCAATATACATTTATTTAAAACTATATATGTTTGCCAGGTGACAAGCCGCCACATCCAGATTGGTTTACTCACTTTCCTGGCCTGTTCCATACTGATGAAGGATGGTATCATGGACTTGCGTAGTGAATACTTGTCATGCCACAGCTTCTCCTCCTTCACTGTCGGGTCTGCTGCTACAAAAAACTGTGATTGAAATACCCAAACAGTTGCATCAATTAATCAAACAGTCAAATCTGAAAGTAAAAGTTATTTAACAGAGATAACAGAACTAAATGATATTTAGATGCTGCTTATAAGTATCAGCTTGCATGGTGATGTAGATATACAGTAGGTTTAAGGTTGCATCATGTGAGAGGGGGAGGATTGGGGAGTCCTAAAAAGGACTGACAGTATCTTTCTTTCTTGAGTGTGTGTAGTCCTGAGAAGGACTGTTGGACTCCCCAATCCTCCCCCTCTCACATGGTGCAACCGTAAGCTTACTGTATAAACGACAATTCTCTTTTAAGCTGTAAAAAGCGCTGGCTTTCATAAATATCCATGAGTTTGGGGCTTTTTATTTCACGCTTAAATATAGTCATTCACTCCGTTACTGTTCTCAAGTAAAAGTATTCTGATATTCAACTGTCTTAGTGGAGAAAAATATTAAGATAATTTTTTTTTTAATTGTGGAAACATCTATAATTTACACTACTATCTACAACTGATAACTATAACAAAAAACAGGAGGTGCAACTTTTGCACCTCATCAGCAAGCATTTATCAAGCCTTATTCACCGATGAGGCAAAATAGCAAAATCAAAACATTTTGTATGTAAATGATTGGGAACTTGGGTAGAAAAATAATGTGCCCGGTATGCATCCTCCGTTATAATTATTAGTGACACAAGACTTATTTTGCTGAAGCAAGTTTTCTTGAGGCTGAAACCTCGCTACAAACTGGGGATTTACTTGTCCTACATACCTGCCATCATTTGAAAATAAGAATTAGGAATTTCTAGCATGGTATACCTTCAAAAATAAGAAATCTGTACCCTTAACAGGCGTTCGCACATGCAGTGGCAGAGTAACTAGCAATACACGGTTAAACCATACAAAAAAGCGAATACAAATTCGCTGCTAGATCATGCAGCCATTCAACGCACGCAATAGGTGAAGTCTCAAATCACGGCACATGATAAAACAAGCTTAATTTGGCCTAGGCAACAAACAAACAAAACAACAACAAAAATCTGAAATGTGAAAAATCAGAATATTCCCAATTTACAGGTCCTAAAAATCCAGAAAATCAGAATATTCTGGATTATTTGGAAGGGTTGGCAGGTATGGATTTACTAGTCCTATTTGTCCTTACCTCATGATACTTGTCTTCGAGCTGCCCATCAAAGATCCATCTATCCAGCATGGTCCTGATAGGGAAGGCCACCAACCGCAGGATGTGCTTGACCAGTAGCCGGGTCGCAGGGTCACCGTGTAATGTGTAGGAATGGATAGCAGACGCCAACGCTCCTCCCTTCTTATCTGCAAAAATAAATGAGAGAAATGACATATTTTGTGTTGGCAGTGAGAACGATAGCGCCATCTGCCTATGAGGAGAGGAGCAGACTATGCAACATCTCCTAGCCTGCCCATGTCTACCAGACCCTTCCACCCAAGAAGATCAGGGGGGTGTTTCACAAAGACCAAGATCGACTTTAAAGCCACACTGTCCTACTTGTAGCTACTTGCTCCCTCTATATAGAAAACGATGCCTAATCGGTGACCATTGGTCCCCCATGATCCTGTTTTTCTTATGTTAATTGAGAGCTGAGTTGATGAGATAACCACCTGTCCAGTAACCTAGCAGGCTGGTCTAATCCCTCCTATAAACTAGTACAGATAAGCTTTAAGTTGCACTTAACTATGGCAGGCCGTTTATGCCACTCTTTGCTCTCACCATTTACTGGCATTGGTCTCTGAAGGACTAACAAATCATGGTCACAAATTTACATTTTTTGATAATTCATTGTTGAAGGAAAAGATATTATCTAAAGATCATAATGGTAAGTGCAATCAGTGGCATGAACCACCTGCAACAGTTGAGTCCAACTTAAAGTCAATCTAAGTCTTTGTGAAAGACTCCCAGGAAGCATTGACCCTGTGGGCAATGCAATGCATCTCGATTGGGACAATCTTATCAAGAGTGACTGTTGTGGCGTAGTGACTCGCTAAGAAGATGCCTTTAGATTTTAAGGTGTTGTGGTCTAGTGGATAAGTCACCCGACTGTAGATCACAAGGTATGGGGTTCGAGTCCCGCTGCGGCACTATGTCCTTTGGCAAGATGTTAATTTACATTTGCTACTCTCCACCCAGGTGTTACATGGGTACCCAGTAGGATGCGAAAGTTAATGTGGTTGGATGAGCAAGTGTGTGCTTGTAAAATGGTGACTGGCCGGAATGTTCCCCAGGGAGTGGAGAATGTGCATTCATTGTGTGCGGGTAAGCCTGAATCCGATGACAGGGGTAATGATATATACTGCGCCTAAAAACAAAGCATTAGACGGGTTATAAATGTGATCTATTATTATTATCATTAAATAGAGAAGTTCTTTGTGTTCTTGCTTACCTGCACAACCATCGACCAGGATGGCCAGCTGTTTCATCCTATGCATAGGATCAAAGGTCCAAACATTGAGACGGAACAAGGAAAGGTTGCTAGGCGATCCATCCTCTAGACCCATGTCTTGCTCTTGAAGTTGCTGTCAAAGAGAAAAATGATTGAACTTCTTATCAAGGTGGCATGCAAGACAGCATTGGTCTGTTGTCCCCACATGATAGCGTGTGTAATTGATTCATTTCAGATGTGTATTAATCAGGGCAATATCTTATCAATCACAAATCACTAATCAATCGCAAGTTTTCAGTTCCTTATCTCTTATGTAAATAGTTGCGATTAATCGCAACTGTTGATAAGACGAGGCCTGGATTTGACCAATCGCATCCATGTGCTAACACTTCACATCAAAATCTGAAAAATGGGGGAAAAAAGAGTTCTGCCTACATTACTAAATACTTGGCAACCCTCAATTGCAAATATTAGGAATCTCCAAAGCCAAAATTATTATAGTGCATTTTTCAATGATTTTATACAGACATTATCAGAAACTAAGATGAATATAGGGTTCATAACATTAGTTTGAAGGCCCCAAAATAGGACTCATTCCTCCAATATAGGAATTGTTGGCAGCGATGCTTTAATTACATGATACTGAGTAGATATCTACACATATCTACTGATTTCTTCTTCTTTTGTATTCAAGTTTGAGCTGTGCACAAGAGACATATTCCTTCCATTGGACCCTATATAAATATACATCCTAATTAAAATGATGGTTATATAACTGTACAGGAGTCTCAGACTGAGCAAGACTTCACATCACTGAAAAGAAAGTTTGAAGCTTCTAACAAAGGACACGCAGAGAGAATAGAAAAGTAGTTATAAAGCCTGATTTTACATTTCTTTGATATCACGTTAACTCTTTTTACCTGTGCTTCAAGTACTGCCAGCAGTCTGTAATACTCTGTTAGTTCCTGCTGTAATGCTGCACAAAAGCTCTGCACAAAGAAAGACAAGATAAGACGACTGTCATCTCTTATGTATAAAATATTCTGGAAAGACTTTTGGGATAGGGCAAGAAGTACCACAGGAAATATACAAATGAAACAAAAATATAAAATCACTATACCTCGGCAACCAACTCAAGACCAACTCCAAACCGATTAATTTTTGGCCGTTGGGGGGTAACGTCATTGTTGGTTTGGTCTGTTGTCGGTCTGTTGTCGGTCTGTCGTCGGTCTGGGCTCCATTTCACAAAACTTGTCATAAGTGACAAATGACAGTTTTTGTTATAAGCTAGTGAAATCTTTGCTTCTGATTGGCAATCAGCAGATTTTTCACTGACTTTTGCCATTTGTCATTGAAAAAAGGCTTAGCGAAACAGGACCCTTGTGTCGGTCTGGTAGGTGGGACTTTGGTATTATAAAAGTACATAATGAATGTGTGGCAAATGAAGACATAGTGGTCTTTGCTACTGATGGTTACGCACCACGTCTTTTAGTTGTAACTAAAGCCCTCTCACAATATGCCTGTCTCCATCAGCTCGAGAATGCCAAATAACCCGCTATTTTAACTATCCAGATCACAAATTATCCAGCTAATTTGCGTCTTCATCAGCCCGTAGTTGCAATCCCGATATTAGTCCGATGCGCTTTACCAGCCCGAAGACTCGCACTATGCCCGAATGCTGAGCAAAATATTCTCGAACTGATGAAGACGCGATTTGTAACTACTGCATTATTTCCCAAATCAGGAATAGCGGGCTATTTGGCAATCTCGAGCTGATGACGACAGGCCTTATGACAAATTTCAATTCTGAACAGGTTACACGTTTCCTCTCAAGGAATCATACAGAAAGTACTGCAAAACATCACAAGCATGACATTTTAAAAGGAGGTGGTAGCCAGTTTCCATGTGCAAAAGTTTGTAATGCGCTGACACAAGGCTTGGTGCAAATACCATTAATACATTAGGTTTACAGGTCTGCACACAGCAAACCCGTAGTCCCATCAAGAAATACCCCCTGGTCTCTTGGAGAGTCTTTGGGTGAGGGAAATGTAAGATAAACACTTTTCCATATGGGGCGATTGCTATAAAATGCAGAGCATTACATGAGGCATGTTGGTCATGAAACTGAAGGCTAATCCTGGTGATTGACAACACCCGAGTGATGCCAAATTTCCCATGAGAGCCCACTACTATGCATCTTTAAAGTCTGTCTGCACTAGTTTGGCCAGGGGGGATTAGACCTTCCTGCAAGGTCACTGACAGGTGGTTATCTGATCAAATCAGCTCTCAATTAACATAAGAAAAAGGGGATCATGGGGGACCAACAGTCACAGATTAGGCATTGTTTGCTATATAGAGGGCGCAAGTAGCTATAAGTAGTGCAGTGGGGATTTAAGTCTACAGAAATTTCAATCAAGTTGGCAATGAGTGAAAAGAACTGACCTGACCAACCAATCCAAAGGCTTTGTCCAGGTTCCTTGCATCAATGTACCTCCGAACCTTGAGGTACAGCCATCCCAACTCTGAAAGCTTGTGGACCAGGTCTCTACAAGGTCTAGGAACTCCAAGCTGTTACAGGTGTTCAAGAAATAGTAAACATATATATATATATATATATATATATATATAAATTCCATTCATACAGCCATCCCAACTCTGAGAGCTTGTGTACCAGGTTTCTACAAGGTCTAGGAACTCCAAGCTGTTACAGGTGTTTAAGAAAGAGTAAACATGCTGTGTTTCTATAGTTTTTATAACACTACAGTCTATTAGGGAAAATGAGTATGGTAAAACCGGTCACTCAAAGATTTTTACTTTTCTGAGGCACTTCATGATCATTTTGAAGCGCAATATTACACCATATCACAGACACTGATAACACGTAGGGCCATGAATATCAGATTTAACATTGTTAAAGGATGATACTATATGAACCCTGAACAGTTTAAACAGTTTGAACCCTGAACGATTTGAAAGCATGGGTATACCTCTGAGGATATCCTGAAGGCATCATCCGTTGCGTCGTACTTGACCATCTTGCCATCGATACCTTGGAAGACATAGATCAGATCATGAACCAACGTCTTCTCCGCTACTTCAAAGGAAGCTAGAAATAAATGGAAGGGAAAAAAAAGAAATAAATGGAAGGAAAAAAAAAAGAAATTCAAAGAATGTTATGTAGATCAGATTATGAACATAGGTGTAATTTACGTCATTAAACTTTCACAAAGTACTTTTTTTTTGCAGTACATATTTCATTTGTTTTTAGTATTTCAGTATTTCCCTGATGTAATAAAAGAAAAAATACAAGGAGAATGCTCTGGATGTTTCATCAAATTCCTTAAAATCCTTACTATTTTCATCCTGGTTCTGGTTGGTCCGATCTCCTTCTACCATGCCTGACCTAGCACCTGAGGGGGCTCTTTTCGAGACACCACCATCTGTCTGTGTTGTGCTGTCCCCTATGAGCATGCGAGCAAGCCTTCCTCCGACAGACTGTGTCCCTGGGGTAATGCCGTGGGGCGCACCGGGGGTCATACCAGGGGTGGTCAGATACCTGCAGGGGGGGGGGGGGGGGGGGAGGGAGTAAGACAACCATTAATAAACAGTACTGTGTGATCTCTCTCTGTCAAAGTGCCATATCGATTGACTTTAACGATCATGCTGTTCCACAACCCTCAGCTCCTAGCCTTCTCTATTAGCACCACTCCCCGTTCTTTCACTCCTCTCTCTTCTAACAATTTCTGCAGACTGTCCATCCAAAGTATCCTCCTTCCCACAATTTTCCCTGTCAAAGCAAGATTCTCTAGGCCTTCTTCACATGTAATGTGACCCATGAACTTCAACTGCCTAATCAACATCTCATGTATTATTTGCACTTTGCCTTTGCACTCTAGCTCTTCTAAGAACTTCCTCAAATCTAACTTTGTCAGTCCAAGGGATTTCATCATTCTTCTTTAAAACCACATATCACAACTTTCCAAAACAGTAAATCCAAAGATAGTGCCTCTACTACTACTTCTTTTCCTCCTGTTTGTATTTTTAATCTCTTTACATTTTTAGTTGTAATATCTCTTTCTCATCCCTCATCATCTTCCTTCCCAGCTCGTTCTTTCTTCCTTCATTCACTTTTCTTACTTTCCTTCTCCTTTTTTAAGTTCTTTCACTCTCCCTTCTTATATATCCCTCTTCATCTTAATACTCTTCTTCCATCTGACTTTTCTTTCTTTTATTGCCATTTTCAAAGATGGCAAACTAGTGACACTAGGTAGCCTGGCATAGCATCAGCTACCTGTATATAGGAACTCTAAACATTGTAAACAGTATTGAGCTTGAATAAGTCCTCACAGTCTCAACTAAGTTACAGTCAAACCTGTTGTAGCTGCCACCTCTGTATAAAGGTCACTTGTCTATAGTGGTCACCTGTATTGTCCCTCTCTAGAAAGACATGTGTGTTGCAAAACCCGTTTGGAAGGGGCACCTGTCTACAGCGGGCACTCTTCCTGTTTCCCTTGGATGGCCTTAATAAGCAGGTTTGACTGTAATTGGCTCTAAAACCACAAAAAGTCTTTAAAGTGGCATCAGTGTAATCTAGTTTCTCCAGCCTTTGAAGGCATCGTTTAATAATGTTCAATCTGAGATGCATGGCCCTACATGGTACCAGTGTCTGTGATATGGTATAATATTTAAACCCTAAAAAAATTGTGCTTCAAAATGATCATGAAGTGCCTCAAAAAAGTAAAAAACTTTGAGTGACCGGTTTTACCATACTCATTTTCCCCAATAGACTGTAGTGATATCAAAACTGTTTGGAAAATGCAAAATGAAATCTCGATTTTCAATCATAAGTATCTTGATAATCAGACAGGCAATCGGCGTGTAAAAGTCATGGGGTTCCTGACTGACCTAAAGGGTTACCCTATCCCTTTAATGTAATTGTCTAAACATTTAATCTACATAATGCAATCAATCAGTCTTACCCTGGCGCATATGAATGTGGTGTCGGAGATGGTCCACTTATACTGCTGATTCCACTACCTGTAATGTACATAACACAATGGCCGAGGCAGATGCATCAAAAATCCTCAGCAAGAACTACAATATGAAACTAATCTAGTCTAGCAACAACATATAAATAAATAAATAAACAAAATGAATTAAAATCAGATAGTTCTTCCAAAGAAAAACTGCTAGTTTTCTTAACTGATACACTGATGGACTGTAATTTTCCCATAACGGTATCTTTGGTACCTGTTTTTCTTTTCTATGGCAATTTTATCTGTCCCTAGTGTTTGGGATGTCAAAATAACAAATCTTACACAAGGGAAATATTTGGCTAAAAAAAATATACTTGAAGACAATTTGGGCATTCCTCCCAAATCGTTTTTTACAAAATGCACTCAGAAGTCAGAAACATCCCCCAAATCACAGAGAAGTTAATTTCTGTTATGACATAGGTTAAAAATTGACAACAATCTTTAACCTGTAAACCATAGTATTCTTTTTCAAGCAGTCAAAAACTTTTAATCACAAATCAATTACTCTCAGATATCAAATCTTGTGTCAGAAGCCAGAGTAGCACTTTACAAAAGGTTAATGCCCTTTTGGATTTTTAGCTGATGAAATGGTTCCTCTAAACTAGCAACAATATAAGAGGTTTATTGCCATTTGGTCTACAACCAGATCGTCTACTTTCCACATGGTCTAACGATCATTTCATCTACTTATCATTTGGTCTAATGACTATTTAGACTAAAAATCTTTCGGTTTAATTGGGTAGTAGACCAACTGGTTGTAGACCACACAGCAATTCACCATTTAAGATAACCTTAAGTGCACACTATGACAACGCTTCCGGCACCACCTTTGATGGACGAGGCATAACAAAAAGCATAAAGTTGTTCAGACTCACCAATGCCACTGCTGAGATGGGAAGACTTGGAAGAGAGGGTACTAGTACTTATATCCCTTGGGAGAGGGGTCTGAGAAGGGAGCATGGATGACCCATACCCCCTCCCATGGGGGTCATCACCACGGGTTACATAGGGGGTGGATGTAGCAAGCTTGGGCAAGCCTCTGCCAAATATAGCGGCTGCTGTTTTAGAACCCTTCACAGTACAAAAACAAAACAAATTGTATTAGAAAATATATTTATTCAGTAGCTGTTATAAAAAATATGAAAAAACAACAACACATAACTCAAAAGTCAGTACCAATTATGGAAAGCCATAGGGGAAACAAATACCTATAATCGATCCCTGCAAACATATTGGTTCAGTATAAAGATATATTCAATGTTTTTAAGAAATATATTTTGATAATGACGCATATATTTTACAGGGATCAATTTTGTTTAGTCGTTTCCCCTATACATGTAGCTTGCAGCTTGCCATAACCAATAATGATTTTTTGTTGTTATTATTTTGTGATCACGGTGTGTAACTCTTTACCATTTCTTTCCATTCGGCCTTTGTTTCTTTGTTCTCCTTTTCTCTTCAATCTTTTACATTCCTTAACAGATCAATTTTTCTCTTCTTATACTACTCTTGTTTTGTAATGAAGAGTTTGATCACTATAAACATGAAATATGATGCTGCTGCAATATGTTAAATCACGGACGTCTGAGTTTTATTTCTCCCTCCTAAAGGCAATCGGTAAAACGTACATTATCACCTTTGAAAAATACACTTCAAAATAAATATACCTATTTTCAGTATTCCAGGCATAAACAAAAACCTATTTTTTAGTCTAAACTAACGATTTTTCAAGAGGGGTGACAATATAACTTTGGAATCGCAACGATTTTGTGAAAACCATATATGACATACCGCTAGAGTATGTAATTTCATGAGGAAATGAATCTTCTGTGATTTTTGGATTGGGGTGACACAAAACTTTTATTGCTTGAAAGGGTGCCGTGACAATAAAAAAAGGATAGAAAATTGCTGGTCTAATCATATAAAACATTTCTTGAGCAGGATTTGCCATACAAATGACTCTAATGCAGATACTTACCAGCTGTTTATTCCCTTTTTTCTCTTCGCTCAGAGTCAGAAGAAGATAGAGTATTGCCCATCTGTTCTTCAATACACCCTGAAAAAAATAAACGCAAGATTCACCCAATTGGAATTCACTCATCACTTCCAGGAGATAATGGCTACAAAACATATAATTTTTATACAAGCCAAATGGCTCTAACATCTACAACTTTTGTGATTAATACAACTTCCATCATACATTATATGATACTAGCTGGACCCGCGGAAATCCGCGGGAT
Organism: Strongylocentrotus droebachiensis; assembly: GCA_035222895.1. Taxonomy (NCBI): domain Eukaryota; kingdom Metazoa; phylum Echinodermata; class Echinoidea; order Camarodonta; family Strongylocentrotidae; genus Strongylocentrotus; species Strongylocentrotus droebachiensis. The sequence continues at coordinate 404,089 of JAVYIG010000866.1, read as the reverse complement.
TCTAGAGGGGGGCGGGGGGTGTAAATAGATATATAGAGACTGTCTAAATTAAAACCACCAAGAACTTTATTTGCCATTCAGGCCATTAAAAAAATGTTTTGCGTCCCCGCCCGCTTACTTTTTTGGGGCCGCCTCCTATTTTTTTTTTTTTGAATTTTTTTTGATTTTTTTTTTTGAAAGAAAAAAAAAACAGCGTCCCCCCCTGCTTCCTATTTGGGGGCCGCCTCCTATTTTTTATTTTTTTTGAAGAAAAAAAACACGAAAAGCACTGCTAAAATGTATTTCTGATTTAAAAAAATAAAAATAAAAAATTGTCGGCCGCCATCTTGAAAAATAGCCCGAATGTCAGGGAAAATGTACCGAGCGGCCATTTTGAAAGAAAAAAAAAGGGCCTCCTCCTTCCCATTTTTCGAAAAAACAGGACGCCAAACATGTTTTTTTTTTAATTTGGCCTTATATAAAAAAATAAAAAAAACGATCCAACTGTACCGGTAGTTATTCTTTAAGCCACTGGAACTGCGTAGAGTTCCGTAGTGTGGAAAGCTTTTACTGCTTTGTCGATCTGGCGTAGGGTAGCGTACTGTTGCGTAGGCATGTAGCGTAGTGTTGCATAAAAAGGCGTACTTTCTGCGTCAAATTTCTACGCCGAAAGTACGCGAAAAAAATTAAACATGTTGAATTGTTTTCGTTCATCTTGCGTACCCCTTTCCGTCCCTCAGCATATAGTAACGTAGGCCAGCGTAGTTGGTACGCAACACTACGCAACTCTACGTATTGACCCCACGCCAATTAGTGACTCGCAAGTGTCACAAATAAAGTATTAAAAATATGCTCATCTGACCCTAATTAAACGCCTAAACCCCCCAAGCTTTCGGGGGTTTATGGCCCCTTGAAACCCGTGGACCCCACGCCTATATTATATATACACTCAACCCGCTGCGATCTGATCTCCCCCCCCCCAACTTTGAAGAATTTAACCCCCGAGCTCGTGGGGGTTTATGGCCCCTCGAAACCCGTGGACCCCACCCCTATATTATATATACACTCAACTCAGGACCCGCGGAAATCCGAGGGATTCTAGAGGGGGGCGCAGGCAAAAAATTAAGTTTTTCATTTTGGAGGCTCCATTTCAAATTTTTGGGAAATTTTCGGGGGCTACTTTTTCAACTTTCGGGGGCTCTTTTTTCTGGGGCTACTTTTTCATTAATTCATAAAAGGATAGGCCTACACTTTGTTGAGATTTTTTTAGTAGGCTAAGGTTTCAGGCTTTCTACTTCATAATTGCCTATTTAAAAAAAAACAACATATTTCTAGTTCAATAACTAAGTTTTCATGCATTGATTTGATGCAAGAACTGTAACATAATGAACCTAGATTGTGATTAATTCTGACCATGAATTTCGATAATCATTTTTCAAAGTAAAATTTTCACAAGAAAATCAGACAGTCGTTTAAAAACGTAGACATTAGTAATATTTTTACTAATTCTAAGCTCAGGTTTCGTAAATCTATTCACGAAACTATATTGAAATCGCGGCAATAATGATGCAAACCAACAGATAACAATTTCAAAGTGTCAAATGAGTTGAGATGAGCTTGCAGGAAGCTCAACACCGGCGCCGCAGGCGTCGGACGCCTGCGGGGCGCGGTCCCGGTGTTGGAGCTTCCTGCAAGCTCATCTCAACTCACACACACTGCACTGCGTGTTGATTGAAGGCAGCTTGCGACCGAACTGTCAGTCCAATGGTTTTCTTGTGAAAACTTTCCTTTAGAAAATGATAATCAAAATTTTGTATATATGGCCGTAATAATCACAAAATAAGCTTTGATTTCATACCTCCATTCACGAAAACTATATAAAAATCGCGGCAATAATGATGGAAATAGGTCTCTAAGTTGAGCGTTGACGGGAAGCTTCGTGTGTATATTTCTGTGGCTTGTGTAGCGCTAAAGCACATCCTATAGCAAGACGCTTTACTCTCGGTGATCCCGCCCTTTGCATAGAGCATTTAATACGCAACATAATGTGAGTGGTTTGTCATTTGTTGTGTGTCTCTTTGAGAACTGCAAAGAAATGAGTGTGATCGACGGCGCGGTCTATATAGAGAAAATCATATAGGAAGATACCTAACACGGGGTAAGTCATACCCATTCAGCGTGCATTTAATACGCAACTTAATGTGAGTGGATAGTCATCGGTCGTGTGTCTACGGATGTTATGTTGAATATCCATGAGGTATCTCTGTCGTCACGCATATCATGCATTATGCATGTCGCGTCTGTTTTCGCCCTGGACGTCGACACGGAGGAGGACCTCGGGCGGAGTATAGCCAATTCGCTAGAGTAGACTCTCCCGCGGACGACGGCACCGGGCACGGGTACCCCGAGGGGAGGGTTCAGGAGGAGATAGCTGCACCAACTTGGGTCGGCGATCTCATTAAAAAACAATAGAATACAAAGGCCGGCGGAGACGTCGCGCCCCCCGCGGAGCCTTAGCGTATTACTTATAGTGATAATGAAACAGTTTTTTTTAGTTCACGGTCTCTTTCAGTCTGTTAGACTGGTTGACTATTTATTTACTTGGTATTTGTCCTTTTGTTTTTTCTCTCTCTTTGAGGGTCATTCCTCACATGCATTTGCTTTTCTATTGGTTCTTTCTATATTCCATACTGTATTTACTATTTTGGATTATTGTTTTTTTAATCTTTTTATGGTTATGGTCAAATAAAACATCTTGAATCTCTTGAATGAACAGCCATTTAATCACATTAAACTAACCAATTTCCAACCAAAATATTACAAAATGGGTAGCTCATATCCACATATCCAATTAATATTTGATAACCTAGTTTCCTCAAATAAATCCTCACAATTTTCAAGAAAATTCAATTTAATTATAACAAGGTTTCTTCTTCTCTTCGTTTGAGGATATTTTGTTTACAATAACATCCTTTAAAGCTCATCTGCACTAGTGAACAAGAGGAATTAGACAGCCCTGCAATGTCACTGGACAGGTGGTTATCTCATCAATTGCTCTCAATTATCATAAGAAAAGAGGATCATGGGGGACCAATGGTCACCGATTATGCATTGTTTGTTATATAGAGGGCGCAATTAGCTATAAGTAGTGCAGTGGGGCTTTAAAAGCCTGTCTGCACTAGTTTGGCCAGGAGGGATTAGACCTCCCTGCATGGTCACTGACAGGTAGTTATCTCATCCAATCAGCTCTCAATTAACATAAGAAAAAGGGGATCATGGGGGACCAACAGGTACCGCTTAGACATTGTTTGCTATAGAGGGCGCAAGTAGCTAGTGCAGTCCGGTTTTAATATTTCTTTGTAAAATGAAATATCCATTTGTCAAGTTGAACTCACCTGTGACTGGAGTTTTCTGTGTAGTTCAGAGAAATATGCAGCATCAGCCTCTCGCTTCTCTTTTGCCACTATCAAGACAAAACAGTGACTATTTTAATAATCAGAAAGAAGTTAACAAATAGGAAAATGGTTAAAGAGAAGGTTGAGTTCTGGGAAGAGGTGAGCGTTATCAGTTTATTATGCAAGTGTGGAAGAACATCAGATAAAAAATGTTCCCTGAAAAGCATGGCTCTTCAAACGCCTTAATATTTTAAATATGGCATGTAACATCATAAAAATCGGGACAGATTTTTATGCCACATGTTCGTGTAGTCCCATATACATCTTTCTGTGTACAGTGCGTGTCACTTTACCAAATTTCTTATCATTTTGATGATCCCAGAATCTTGCAAGTACTTACACACCAATACTTATATGCTAGATGATCAACCTTTTCTGATCGATTCCACAACGTTTCATTCACAATGCAATCGCATGACCAGAACTGAACTTTACCTTTAAGTACATGAGCACATATCAAGCAGAAGAGTGCCAATGGATTCTCAAACAATGGATGTATATGTACATGTTTATCATCAACATGTCACACTTTAACATTAGCCATTTTACCTGCATACAAATCTGTGCTTTAGGAGTATTTGCAAGAAATAAGAAAGACACCAAATAATCCTTTGAATTATCATTGAAATACATTATTTCATAATTCATTCTATTAATTAAGCATAAAATACATTAAATTCAGGTGGAAATTTGTGATAAATATTCCAGACTTGTCTAAAAACTGTGGCAGATGAACTTACGTTTACGTTTGATTCTTTCTGCAACCAGGAACTCATCATTTTCAATGGTTGGTGTCAGGTTGCTGATAACAAGAATTGAATATAATATTACAAAAATAAAGCAAATCTTGTTTATTAATAGGGATGTTAGACTAAAAATTGAAGTCCATTAAATCATGACAATTTTGCACTGTATTTGGAGAACACAATTTATCATTCAATATGGAAAAAAAATGGAGTCAAAATATAAATTGATTCTCGAGATATTAATTTTGTAATGTTTTTATTTAGGGGTATTTCCTGAAGTTTTTGCATAGGAAATTACAATGTAAGCATGGCACCGAGTGTAATTTAAGTACATAGTAAAGAGTACATACCTCAACATTGCAAGCATTGTTTGATGTGCCATATCTCAAAAAATATATCTTGTTTCTCATTGAAATTTCAACAGAACTTTTCTTCATTATATTCTTTTTATCAACATTTTTAAGAGAAACCTTGAAATTAAATATATTGTTGCCATGGAAACAAAACAAAGAAAATATTTAAAAATGAATATACCGGTATTTACTTTCCAGATCAAATTGCTACTCAAAATACTTTGCATTCCAAGATAATGACAGGGACATCTTTCCACAACATTTTTAAAATTAAAATATAAGGTTGCCATGGCAACAAACAAAGAAAAACAGAAAAACAAAGATTTAAAAAAAAAAAAAAATCACAGGAATTGTTTCCTGATAAAATTTGAGGATCGATTTGAGGATCTGGAGGATCGCTGATTTTCAAGTAAAGATTTTCAAATAATCAGCGATACAAATATAAGATGATATTTCAATGTAAACTTGGATTAAAATTCTGGCAGTCATGGTGGAAAAATATATCAATTCCAAGTACATGTAAAATTGCTTTTTGATAAAGGAAAACAAATATGGTAAATGTCCAGAAAACCTCTTGTAATGTTACAAATGTATCAGGAGAATAACACCTGTATATTTACAATTACAGCTGAGTCACTAGAATTGCTCATTTCTACGTAATTTCCCTCGAAACAGTGTTTAGTTTCCCTTGAAACATTGTTTTAATAATTTCTTGCATTTTATCTTTTTTAAAGAGGGAGTTTGTACACATAGAAGAAGAGCCACATGCCGGCGCTTACAATGGAAATTTCCACGTGCGCGCACGTGGCCATTGCGGCTTGATGATAACATCACGCTTTTCTTTCATTTATACTTTCTCCCGGCATTTCACTCGTACACACATTCAACATTTCAACTTCTTTTTCTATAATAAATACTGAGTTATTGCTTTAATAATGGAGTCTTTAATTATGAAAAACTTATATTCAACGTTTGTAGTCGATCAAAATTCTCAATTTATCCATGGAAAGTAGTTTCTAGCTGCAAATATTTTGTTCGGTCCGTACGTGTTCAGCACAGAATCACCAGGGGTTGAGGGCGAGTGTCAAGACTTAACGGTTGTTCAGCCTTGGGTAGTATACATCGGAAGTTTGTGATTATCTGTAGATGATCCTGAATGAATTTCCCTTAGATTTTTGGCTCAAAGATAGCTTGAATATCACTTATAAATATACTAACATTGACTTTTGCAAAAAGTTCATTTTTATAAGAAAAAGATCGCTATAAATTGGAACTTTCTTTTACTGCTCAAATATATTAAAAGTATGGGGTAGGCAAAAAAGTCAACGCGCATGGATTATTTTCTTAAGTTTCATGAATGGCATGTCCAAATTTGGGCATTGTGTGACCCCAGGATCACCTCCAGATTTTGATGTAAACATGCGCAGTTTTTCAGAGTCACAGAAAAGCAGTGCCATGGCTGCCACAATGCCTTTCAAACGCTTGCAAAGGGCCAATGGGCGAATTAGAGCTCATCTTTACTGCCATATTTTGATTGATTCTACGATTCTACTTGTGAAGAAAATGCTTCCAATATTGGAATACAACTTTAATCTACGGTAATTCTTAATCAATTAGTTCTTTCCTGCTAATTTTGATTTTTAATGAATTTTTAAAGATTGCATGTTTTTATTTAGACTACAATCACCGTTGGCTCGTACGCACATTGATGGCTCGATTTCAGGATTGCAGCGCGAGCGTCTGACATCCCTATTATTAATCATGTGCATATTCATGATTGTGTAAATGTAGGCGCATGTGCATTCAATGAGTTGATGAATGGGAGATTCAATGAATCACCAGTCAGGGATATTAACATTTTAGTTGTTTTTGCTGTTTAGAGTAATTGTGTGTCGTGTGAGGTGAGAGGGATAACAAATCAAACATACAGAACCCTCACATTGTAATAATAACATTTGTATTTAAACAATATATATATATATATATATATATATATATATATATATATATCCAAAGCTAATATCACTACTTTGATTTCAGTAAATAATATAATAATATCCCATGTTATCTAGAAATGCCAAAGAGTCTTGGCAGTTCTGTTTCAACTATTGCAATAGTTCTATGTTAAAGGTTATGAATTTGTGATCATTTTTGTTGGGGGGGGGGGGGGCATGCTGAAATAAATTCACAATTTTCCATGGAAAAAAATTATTCTTACCTGCTTATGACCCTGACAACATACTGAAATTGAGCAGATACATCTTCACCTGAAAAACAAGGCACATTAAAATAAAAAAAGGAAAAAAAAAGGTTACTTTCGCACCTATCTCGATATGAAATGTAATCAAAAGAAATTGGATACAAACAAAGTAGCAACAATATTTTCATTATTTTAGTAAGTGATTATGTCAAATTAGTTTCATGTTTTGTACTATATATGACATGTTACAATTGCATGAATTCTGTAAATAAACACTGTTGTAAATAGCTTTTATCTTATGACATGAACAAATCAGGGGTGATAGTGAGCACTAAAAAAAAAAGAAGTTTTTTTTTCACCTCAACCAGCCCCCCTTGAGTAAAAAAAAAGGCCTTGGGGGAAGAAAAAAAATGGCATCTAACATTGCCCCCCTTTTGAGTAAGAAAATTGGGGAAAAAATCAGGAAAATAAGGGGAAAATTAGGAAGAAGATTTTTTTTTTTTTAAATCAGAAGAAGAAAAAAAAAAATCAAACAAAATCAGGCAACTGATTTATTATCGGGTAATTATCAGGCTTGACAAATAAAGTCCCTCAAAGAGGATAAATAGAAGGGGGAAAAAAGAGAAAAGAAAGTTTTTTTACCTTCTTTCTTGTTGAGCAGAGTATGCACTAATCTCAGGAGTAACCCAGCAGGGCTACTGTCCCCATCTGATGCTCCCGGGTTAGACATGGTTAGACTGGCCATTATCTACATCAGGGTACAGGTCGTCTGGAAGGAGACATTCAACAGAAAAATGAGTCACAAAACCTTGGGAATATGATGGATAATAATAATAATAATATTGGATATTTATATAGCGCACATATCCACCATGCATGGTGCTCAAGGCGCTCCAACTATTACCCCGGCTCTGCTAGACATACAATTTCGGCGCTCACAGCGTTCAAGGATATCCTTCCTACACCTACTGTTAGCCATTTCACACCTGGGTGGAGAGTGGCAAATGTAGATTAATATCTTGCCAAAAGACAGTAGTACAAAATGATCACACGGAGGATCAGAAGAAAACAAATTACCATAAAATACCACATTATAGCTATGCCGAAATCAGGCTTGCAGCCCGTACCAAATCAGTACAACATGAAAATAAATGCATTTGATTTTCCTCCTTCGCTTCATGTTTCGCTAGCATTTGCAAATCGACTAGATTCAGCTAATCAACTCGACTACCGGTAAACAAAATCAATCGCCAAAACTCAGTCCTAACGTGAGAATGGTTAAGGTATATGGATATTCTTTTTTTTAAGAGAGCCAATTTTTAGTGAATATTTTTTTTTTTTTTTTTTTTACCTGACTGCATAGAAATCACAAACTTATACAGCAAAAGCCATAGACTCCATATAGTGGTTATGAGCTTTTGTTTATGTTTTGGGGAGTGGGGACATGCCCCATGTATAATTGCCTTTGTCACATTATTTTGGGCATTTTATTGGTTTGATTTGGGCGAGAAAATGAATGAAGAAAAATTTGTTTCTCCTCTTCATTGGCCATTCTGAGGATGTCACTGGATCAATAACCAAATCCTAGACCTAAGCCGCTGCTAGACGACACCAGTGCCTTGTGAACACGCTGCATACGCAATCGCGCATTCCAGCCGACTCTTTCTCACCCCAGACTGGCGCATACGATGAGCGACTATGAAGGCGCTGGATCTCGCAAAGAACCAGTCCCTGTACATTATGTGACTTATCAATTATTTTGTAACTACTTTGTATTTTGTTCCATGTGCTGCCAGTGGAGGCCAATTTTCTATGTTTTGAATATGGACCAATAAATTATCATCTTTCTATCTATCTGTGTCACCCATGAAGCAATAGGACTCCATGACTTTTTATGAATCAATTAAGTATTTAACAAATCTGAAATAATTTTTCTCAAATTCCTGAGGTCATAAGCTTTCCATTCACATAGAACTAGTCATATTTTTATAGAATGGCTACTTTAAGCAATGACGTAGCAGAAAATGGACAAGTCCAAAATAATAAAATAGCCTAAGAGAGAAGGGAGAACCAATGGAAATGATTGATACGGTAAGTAAGGAGTAAAGAATAGAATCACCGACAGGTGCGTAGAGAAGAAGGAATCTAGGTCCTGAATAGTAATGAAGCATAGGACAAATGAGGCAATGATTGAATAAGGAGATGAATAATTTTAGGAAAAGGAAATGGGAAAGTGTATAGCTAAATGTGAGGCGCTAGTTCAGAAGTCTATCCAAAATTTGACCCGTAACTCCGACGTGGAGTTACACAGATAGCAGCAGTGTCAGTAATTTTAAAATGTTTCTTATGACTTTTATTTTATGTGTTGTCATTCATAGTATTAATAGGGTGTCTGAACGATTTTTCAATTTTCAATTTAGGATCGTTTTCACCATTTTTGTTTGATATTTGAATAAAAACCTACTAAAACAAACCAAAAAGGAAGTAAATATTCATCAAATGTCCAAATAAAGGTCATCAAAAAACAAAGACTTATAATATGCACTTTTCATGCGTGTGTTCAGTTAGCGACTGTAAACCAAGATTACAGTCGCTAACTGAACACACACGCGTGCCCGCGTGTGCTGCAGTTTGCGGTGAATTCTGTATGAAAGTGCATATTTATAAGTCTTTGTTTGTAGGAAAAATACTCTGAAAAAGATAAGAAAATTTACACGAAACAGGTAACAAACATATTGACGATTAAATCATGACCTTTATTTGGACATTTGATGAATATTTACTTCCTTTTGGGTATGTTTTAGTAGGGTATCTCTATGCAGGAGTTACGGGTCAAATTTTGGCTAGACTTCCGAACTAGCGTCAAATGTGACTAGATCTAGATGTTGATAGATCTATGAATGACAACACTAAAACTAGTCATAAGATTAAGAAACATTACAAAATTACTGACACTGCTGCTATCTGCTGTGTGTGGACAACCTCAAATTAAAAAAAATCAAACATAACAAAGTCATACTCATATTCATAGTTTGTACTCATATTATTCATAGTCATGACAATTGACATGATAATCAGGATAATTAAATCTGGACAAAAAAAAAAAATTCTAAAAATAAAAGTAAAAAAAGTAAAATTTGCCAACAAAGTTAACAGAACTTTTTGTTCTCATTGTCACAAGAGTAATGTATACAATTAACAATGTTACAGGAATATGCTGATACAATGGTCAGAAAATCAATAAAAAGAATCATAACTAAAATGGCTCCTATCAACATCATGAACATGCAAACGATGCAGATCAGTTAACACATTACACAGCACAGACGTAATTTAAGTAAGTCTAACGTTACACGAAAATCAAGGTGTGGGACCGTTCTTAAAATATGTGCACATATTTTACTTGATTCCTTCCGGCGATAGCGAACAATATTTGTGAAATCAATACAAGAAAAAGTACGGAATAAATCATATTGATTTAAATTACCACTGTGGACTGAGAAAAGAGTTTCAACAAGGCTAATAATTACCATATTCTTTTGATGTTTGGTTTGGTTACTTGCTCGTTGACGCCATTTTATCTTGCGCGCGTATGGAAATTATCGTGCGAGATTTTTCGATTGTGGAAAGTCCGTGAATTACGAGATTTCGCATTGTCGAAGGTTCACTGCACTTTTTACGGACTGTACTGAGAGGAGTAGGATAGGAGTCTTTAGGCATGATAGAATGTTAAAGGTAGGCGTTACTACTGCAGCTAGAAGGGATTAGACCACACAGCGAGCCAGCGAGGTCATTGTGACAGGTGGCTATCTCATTAACTCAGCTCTCATTTAACATAAGAAAAAGAGGATCATGGGGGACCAACAGGCACCGATTTGGGAAGTAGTATTATAGAGGGAGCAAGTAGCTACAGGTAGGACAGTGTGCCTTTAAATATAGAAAAATATATACAATTTTTTTTTCTTCTTCTTTTGACCTTCTTCCTACCTTCTTTCGACATTTCTTCTAATTTCAATAACATTAAAAACAAGCTAATTAAGAAAATATTGATCACGCCAGGGAGACTTCCCTGGCAGTTTTAGTATATTACAGCGGTAATAAACACTCACTGTTTATATTTGCATGATTAATTCATTATAATTGCTCTATTGTTCGATTGAGTCACGACTGATGGAGGAGGAAGAGGAAGAGGAGGAGGAGGAGTACGAGAGGGAGAAAAGGGAGGAGTAACGATCGACATTGCATGGTCTAAAGTGATGCTATAGTTATAATGGCCTTTTTATATATAAATATGAGAACAGAAGTTCCTCATATTGAATATTAAATTCGATAAACACTGCTTCGTTTATTAATGTAGGGCTAGATTGTAGACCTACTTACGAGACCTCCTCCCCCATCTAATATCCATAAGGCCCATTCAAATATGAAGCGGCAAACCCCCGCAAAAAAAAGGAAGATAAAGTTCTTTTTTTTGTTTTTCTTCATAGGTTTTTATTCTCTTCTCTCATAAAGAAAAGTGTACATAATGTATAACCAAGGGTGTCGATTTGTATCCGTGGTTGGGGGGGGGGGGGGGATGATAGGTGCCAAAATATTTTCAGCAATGGATCAAAGCAACCAAAGTGGTAGAAGCGTGTGGCAAGTTGCACCCCTCCCAAGCGCATAGCCAGGATTTAATTTTATGGGGCGGTAGTGAGCACACGAAGCGCGGAAGCTTTGACGTTTCACTAGATTATTAGAGAAAGAAGACGATTCGTTGGACCGTTCTAGACTCTTAATCCTTGTTTGAATCAAATTCCCCTTCCTCCGCGCATAGCGCGGAAGCTCTGACGTTTCATTTGATTATTAGGGAAAGAAGACGATTCTATGTACCATTCTCGACTCTTAATCCTTGTTTGAATCAAGTTTCCCTTCCCCCGCGCGTAGCGCGGAAGCTCTGACGTTTCATTAGATTATTAAAGAAAGAAGACGATTCGATGTACCATTCTCGACTCTTAATCCTTGTTTGAATCAAGTTCCCCTTCCCCCGCGCGTAGCGCGGAAGCTCTGACGTTTCATTAGATTATTAAAGAAAGAAGACGATTCGATGTACCATTCTCGACTCTTAATCATTAATGTTTGAATCAAGTTCCCCTTCCCCCGCGCGTAGCGCGGAAGCTCTGACGTTTCATTAGATTATTAAAGAAAGAAGACGATTCGATGTACCATTCTCGACTCTTAATCATTAATGTTTGAATCAAGTTCCCCTTCCCCCGCGCGTAGCGCGGAAGCTCTGACGTTTCATTAGATTATTAAAGAAAGAAGACGATTCGATGTACCATTCTCGACTCTTAATCATTAATGTTTGAATCAAGTTCCCCTTCCCCCGCGCGTAGCGCGGAAGCTCTGACGTTTTATTAGATTTTTAAAGAAAGAAGACGATTCTATGTACCATTCTCGACTCTTAATCCTTGTCTGAATTCATTTTTGCCCATTCCTGCGCGAAGCGCGGAAGCTTTTACATTTATTACATTATTAGAGAAAGAAGACGATTTGTTGTATCGTGTCCTTCATGAATTCAGTTTCCCCTTCCGCCGCGCGTAGCGCGGAAGCTCTGACGTTTCATTAGATTATTAAAGAAAGAAGACGATTCTATGTACCATTCTCGACTCACAATCATTCATGTTTGAATCAAGTTCCCCTTCCCCCGCGCGTAGCGCGGAAGCTCTGACGTTTCATTAGATTATTAAAGAAAGAAGACGATTCTATGTACCATTCTCGACTCTTAATCCTTGTCTGTATTCATTTCGCCCATTGCGCGCGTAGCGCGGAAGCTTTCATATTTCATTAAATTATTAGTAAAAGAAGACGATTAGTTGTATCGTGTACTTTGACGTTTCATTTGATTATTACTCTTAATCCACGCCTGAATTCAGTTGCCCCCCTAACAGCTTTGCCCTGTTCGCTAAGTTATTAGAGAAAGAAGACGATTCGTTGTACTGTTCTCTATATTAATCCTTGTCTGAATTCAGTTTCCCCACTGAAAATAAGTTGTGTCCCAAATAAGTTGTGACATAATAATCTTTCTCCAAAAATGAAAAATGTTTTAGGAAATATCAGGAAATAAATAATTGAGTGAAAAAAATAAAAAATAAAGATACAATGACGTGAATTTTAAAAAGGGTGAACGGAAACAACATAACAACTAGTGAACTATTTTATAAGTCATACTAATGTCCGAAAATCTTTCTCCTTGTCTCCGATCTCATCACGAAATCGTCACAGTGTTCATCTATGTTTACACTGTCCAGGATTGTCTGATGTACATTGCAGATTGCTACTTTTGTGCTTCGCGCTTAACATTTAGCTCGTTGCTTTTGATGCTGCGTCTTTGCATTTGGCATTTTGGCGCACTGCATTTCTATGATGCTGTTGATTGAACAAATTGAATAAATTCATCAATTCCTGATGAAGCCGTATGAGCGAGAATTCAATTTATTCTTGTCTCATATACGGTTGTCTTATTTACTTCGTATATGTATGTATTATGAAAATGAGATAGCAAAATGTGTATATTGATGGTCATCTTGCGAGTAATATCCATTAACTACTCTCATCGGACTCTCATCATTAATTTTTCTCTTCATTTTGTTATATTTTTTAATGGTGAATTATTGGGGGGGGGGATGATTGTACAGGCCATCCCCCACCTGAAATATTGGGAGAGGGGGATATATCCCCCCATCCCCCCCCCGGGATCGACACCCATGTGTATAACATTGTATACAAAATAACAAAATAGGTATATTCACATAGGTATAAATAAATTTGAAAGTGAACTTTTACATTTCCATACAAGGTTACAAATAAAGTTACACATGTACACATGAAAAATATTCACATTAACAAAGTTATATTTTCACATTTTAAACAAATCGCAAATAAAGTTTGTACTATTTCCTCGACCAGTTTGCGTTTAAATTTGAAATTAGTTCTTTTCTTTTCCACAATATTTTGTTTTTCCTATTTCCTTCAGAGAAAAAAAGAAGGGTTATGATTAAAAAAAAAAATGAATAGCAACACGATCAATGGACCAATAGTACGTGTTGTGGCAGGGATTCGAACCGCGTGGCCATGTGCACTAATCCATTATAGCTGCCACATTTCTTTTATTGTCTACGGAATTCTGTAAAGTTGTAGTTCATGTTGTTTCTACTAATCATTAATCATGGATGATTTGCTATATATGACAAATTGAGCATGTTTATTCGCTTAAAATTGTCTGAATCATTCATGCGTTAGCCAAAAATCCGAGGTATGATGTCAAAATCCATGGCCTTGCTTGTGTAAAACTTCTAAATTATATAGCTGAGAATCACCCTCAAAACAGTCATTAGAAACCAAAATCAGTCAAACATTAGTCAACGATAAAAACAAATCAGTAGCTAAATGAGAGCCATAAGGAGATGTCTACTAGTAAAAATACTGTAGTGCGTTATTTTCCTGTACTATACAGACTGCTCTCTGCAGAATACTCAGCCAATTATATTCTATCCAATTCAATTCAAATAATTTTATTTCTATCACTCAATCAAAACATTAAAAACATGCTTACATAAAATTAATATCAAATGAGATTTGCAATATAACATAGAAAATGAAAGTTATTTGTACTTATACAATATGAAATGTTGATAAGTGATCGAAGCATTTCAGGATACAAAGTACATAAGCATAATATTATCAAAAATTAAATCAATTTTGTTAAGGAAATTGATAAATACACTTTTTGCTATTCAATCGTAGAAGTTATTGCAGTCGTCTCTATAATGACCAATGGTTTAGATTAAAGAGGTTACAAGAACATGGCAAGTATGGAAGCCTTTAGGATAGTATCTTATTTTGGAAAGAAATAGAAGGTAAACGCCTGATTTAACCAATCCCATTAACCAGGGTCATTTTTCAATATGCATTTGAGTTGAATTGAGTTTGAGTTTGAGTTTGAAGTTTATTATCCAAAAAAAAAAGTACATCAATATAACAACCAAAAGTGAATGGTTAACATTGACAGGATAAATGGGACCAGAAATAGCATTTAATGCTAATCGTGTCTGGTACCACTAACACACAAAAGTATCACAGCAATAAATGGGAATGTAATGAATAAATATGAATAACTATTGAATACATACTTAAGCTACAAACTATTCTACATCCATAGGGTAAATATGTTCTGGGATTAAATACAAAGCTTTGGTATTGTACACTGAATAAAAGATAAAGAATTATATAACATAATATTCATGACAATAGTTGAGAAAACAGTTAGCTATTATTAGCCATTACTAACCAACCATGTGACAGAATGGCTAAGCCGCGCTCAGGCGTAAGTTTAACTTAAAGGTACTATGTCCCATTTGCAGGCCAAACAAAAATGAAAAGGTTAAATTCCAACGGCATTTGAAAGACAATACTAATTTAGAACTTCCCTAAAAAAAGGGGGCTTGAAAATCTCTTTAAGTGGGAAAATAACGACTATTAGTTGTCAAATCTTAGGAGCTATAGAGCCAGTAAGTAATAGTCTGATTTTTCAGAACATTGTACCAAATAGTCGTATGTTTTATTCTGCGCAAAATTATATTCAATCAGTTTAATTTTGGCCATTACAAGAAGTGGGTTATTGATGTAGACAAATGCTCATGTACCCTTTACAGTTCATTTTATGTATGTTATTACCAAAGATGAAAAAGCCAGTCAGTCACTCAATAGTGTCTGACAGTGAAGTTTAGCAAGTAAACGGGTTTCCTTGCATAATTTGAATATTAGGACACTGCTCAAGTTTAGATTTCACAGACAGGACATACATAACATGATCATTATTCCTGCAAAGTTCTACAGAATTTGATGTTGGCTACAAAAGGGACATAGTGTCTTTAACACTAGCCCGACCCTATACCTGAAAAGCCTGATCAGGCCATTGTCACGTCAGGCAGGCAGCCGGGGCACGACCTGTTCCACTTACATAATCAATGAGGAAAACGATTATGCTTTATTTATTTGGTAACAATAGGCCACTTCCGTATTGAATTAAAATGTTAAACATCTTAATCACAATCACCTTAATAGAAAATGGACAAAATAATTGAAAAGCATGAAGAGAGAAAAAGAATCAATGGAAATGATTGAGAAGTGAGTAACGGGGAACGAATAGAGAATGCACTGACAGGTGAGTGTATAAGCAGAAATCTAGGTCCTGCATAACAATTATTAATAAAGGCAATTTATGTTTAATGGGCAAAAATGTCGTTTTTGTAGATACATTTTGGGTTGGTATAGTTTTTCACTAAGGAAGATATAATCCTCTTCTCAGCAAAATATTCCTAGTACATGGACAACTTCCTGGAAAGTTACGAAAAAATACACCTCTCTAATTCTGATATATGGAAAATAAAGGTTTTGATTTAAAAAAAAAAAAAGTATTAAATCAAGGAAAATCATGTTTCTTATAATTAATTCCAATTCTGTCGAAATTGGTGTTAAAATGTTACACCAAACTCATGCTTTTTCAAGGTTAAATATTTTGTTTTAAGTGCTATTGTTTCGTCTAAAGGGCTGCTTTTTTAAAGCCACCCTCCGATTTGGGGGTGAGTGCTACAAATATTTCAGAAACACCTCTGATATATTTTAGTAAAATCTTTCAAATAAACAAGGAGTGCTTAGTTTGTGTGGTAGTGGCAGGAAAACCCCTCAGTCTTTTCTGACTTTGGCCCTTCGCTTAGGATTCAACATCAGCTTTACGGTTAAAAGACATCCTAGGTCCATTTATATAGGTTTCACTTATTTCATGAATTACATTATGATATAAACACATATCTGTAATCTTGTCAAAGAGGGTGGATATGAATATAAGGTATAATGAGATGTACAGAAGCGAAAATATTGTTTACATAGTTCAATTCAGTTATACGTCCGTCTGAGTTTTCTCGTATATGATTTTAGCCAGGAATGTTTGTATCAAAGCGAAACGAAGTAATACACAAATTTGGACATGCTTCAAGTTCCAAAACAGCTTTGTAATTTTCTCTTTAGAATCTATTCGACAAACAAGTTGTTGAGAGCTTCCCTGCTTCTCAGGATACAATCAGTGATCATAATTTCTTTATGTAAAACTTATCAGCGTGAAATATCATTAAAAATGATTTCAATCAAGGTGCGTTTCCTTTCAGAATATTCCTTTCATATGTGCTTTTCTTTCTTCTTTTAACCCATCCTACGGGCATAGGTTTGTGTGGTTCCGAGGCAAAGTCACTCTTCCGTCTCTGTCTGTCTGACTCTTTCTCTCTCTCTCTCTCTCTCCCTGGATCCGCCAATGACATTTTGGGTTGCTTTAATTTTTCACTAAGGAAGATATAATCCTCTTCTCAGCAAAATATTCCTTGTTAATGGACAACTTCCTGGAAAGTTACGAAAAAATACACCTCTCTAATTCCGATATATGGAAAATAAAGGTTTTGATTTAAAAAAAAAAAAAAAAAAGGAAAATCATGTTTCTTACTTAAAATTGCGATTATTATTTATCCCAATTCTGTCGAAATTGGTGTTAAAATGTTAACACCAAACTTATGGTATTTCAAGGTTTCCTTGAAATAATTTGTTTAAATACTATTTTTGCTTCAAAAGGGCTACTTTTTTAAAAGCCACCCTTTATGAAACACCTCTGATATAATATTGTGTATAATAGTAAATTCTTTTAAATAAACAAGGCGAGCTTAGTTTGTGTGGTAGTGGCCCTCCGCTTATGATTCAACATCAGCTTAACGGTTTAAAGACATCCTAGGTCCACTTAATAGGTTTCACTTATTTCATGAATAATATATTATGATATGTATATATACATACATGGGCGGATCCAGCAGGCGGCAGGGGAGGGAGCCCAATTCGTGAGAAAATATTTAGCGGCGAAATAGCCGGCCGATAATTCGCTCAGTGGGGGGGGGGGGGGGGAATGATCACTATTTTTATGGCGCCAGGGGAGGGGGCCCATCTCCCCCAAAAAAGGAAAATTAACGTGTTTTTACACGTTTTTATCCCCAGGGGTGGGCCCCATACCCCTGGAACCTCCACTGTATACATATCTGTAATCTTGTCAAAGATGGTCGACCTAAATATAAGGTATATGTAATGTACAGAAGCCAAAATCTTGTTTACATTGTTCATGATTTTAGCCAGGAATGTTTGCATCAAAGCGAAACGAAGTAATACCCAAATTTGGACATGCTTCAAGTTCGAAAACAGCTTTCCATTGTAATTTTCTCTTTATAATTTATTCGGCAAACAAGTTTTAGAGCTTCTCTGCTTCTCAGGATACAATCAGTGATCATAATTTCTTTATGTAAAACCTATCAGCGCAAAACATCATTACAAATGATTTCAATCAAGGTGCGTTTCCTTTCAGAATATTCCTTTCATATGTGCTTTTCTTTCTTCTTTTAACCCATCCTACGGGCATAGGTTTGTGTGGTTCCCAGGCAAAGTCACTCTTCCGTCTCTGTCTGTCTGACTCTTTCTCTCTCTCTCTCTCTGTCTTGTCTTGACAAATCCAGCTTTCATGAGTAAACCCATATCCTTTTAAAGGATAGAATCAATATGTGTGTAGTGTCTTTTCTTTTCTTTTTTTCTTTGTTTGGAGTACGTACTCCAAACAAAGAAAAAAAGAAAAGAAAAGACACTACACACATATTGATTCTATATAACATTTTTTTAAATAAATGTGATTAGTCTGCGAATACAGTAACTTATAGAATCTTCTAATGTCGGGTGATGATTTTAATTCAACTCAAGATATAAAGAGCCTCCTTTCTACATGATGTAATAATGACAAAATTATTTCAATGGCTTGTAAATTATCAAATTTAAAGAGTTTCAAAATAATCCCTCTTGCATTTCAACATGGACAATCAGACCATATCGTTTGTACCAAAATACCAAATGATCTACAATAAACAAAATGTTAAGTTGATTCACTCTCCAGCTACAGGTCAAGAAAGCAATTGCCCACAATGTCATTGGTAGACTATATGATAATGAGTCAGGAATGTCCATCTTAAAAAAAAGGGACGTCTGGATTCACTGAAAGTTTGCTTGATCTGTTTGGAACAGCAAACATTACACATTTACCGTGTAAGTACACACCCACCCAGTGGCGGATCCAGGGGGGGGGGGTGGGGACCCGGGCCCCACCCCTGGGAAAAAACAGGCAAAAACACGTTAATGTTACCTTTATTTGGCCCTCCCCTGGTGCTCAAGGAGGAGGGGTGCGATTTTTTAAAATTTCGATTAAAAAAAATAGTGCTCACTACCCCCCCCCCCCCCCTCCACTGAGCGAATTATCGGCCGGCGCGATTTGCAAATTTTTGGGGGCAAAAAAAAAAAAAATTGGTCCTTACCAGCTGGCTGTTTCGCCGCTCAATATTTTCTCACGAATTGGGCCCCCTCTTTGGCCCCCTCCCCTGCCACCGGCTGGATAGGCGCCTGCACCCACCCTCCCACATATTCTCCTTTTTTTCTTCTTCCGTAATTTGTACTTTTATTTTATTTAATATCAAAACCATACAAGTCATACAATTTCAAGAATGATTCTTCAACCATTGTGGAAATTATCGTCGAGTTGTGTTTCCCTTATTTCAGTATGAATTTCCTAAACATTCAGAGAACGATAAATAAACACTGGTATAGCAATTATGATAAAACGAAAATGAATATAAACATTCAAAACATAATAAAATACTGACTGGCAAACTAAAGCCTGACATTTCCATATAGTGCGGTATGGTACGTAATCCCGTTGGATTTTTTTTGCCAAAGTTGATTTTTTTTTGTTGTTGCTGTTTTGGCTTCAAAAGGGTCCCAATTGGCCAAAAAGTGATGGGGTTCAAATTTTCAGACCCCTCCTTCACTTCCGTGGGGGTCCATATAATAGGGAAATTTGGTGTCTTCGGGGAAATTTGAACCCCATCAATTTCTGATAGCTTAGACCCCAATGATTAAAAAAATGAAAAAAAATGAAAAAAAAAAAATCCTACGGGAGCTGTTTCCGAACGTGTTTACCATTGCAACCATAGATTTGTAATTTTCTAGATTTGCTATAATTGTATACCAGATTACAATGAGTGCATTGTGGGACAAGTCTTCAAAGGCGATGGCAGTTGATATATATTATGCCCCCCCCCCAAAAAAAAAAAAAAAAAAAAAAAAAAATTATCAAAAATCAAAAATCAAAAATTGCATGGGTAGAGACTACAGTTTCCACTTGCTGGGCGGAATACCCTGGGCATCGTTTCACGAAACCGTCATAAGTACAAGTTCACCGACATCTCATTGAAAGGCGTGTATTAAGTTTAACACGCGTTTCAATGGGCTGTTGGTGAACTTGTACTTAATATGACGGTTTCATGAAACGCTGCCAAGACCACTATATGACGTGTTTGATTTGCATCACAATAATCAGGACCGACTAACTGAGCGAGAGATATGAATTACTTTGTTTGGTTAGCTTTTGTTATTCGAAATTTCCTCTGGTTTCGTTTTTGGAGTACATGGCCCGACTGACGTGCAATAGGTACCTGTTCAATTGTCGCCAGACTGTGAAATACGGACTCACGCAGCCTTTGCTTTTCATTTGATACGGGATACCAAGTCACATTTTCATGAGAATCTGATGGAAAGAAGCACATTTGTGCAAAGGGAATTGCATAAGACTGATTTCTAGATCATTTTCCTCGACACACTGCATGTTTTGTCATCTGCCAAACTGGATTCATGACACAGAGACAAACTCTGCTCTTATCTTGCGAAAGTTACATTGTAAACGCCTTTATAACACGTTCTGGAAGAGAACTCTGATGTCACTTGTTGCCCGTTACATTTAATTCAACTGCGTAAGATTATGTGTAAATCCGTTTAGCTCGGCTATAATTGGATAGATATTTCTGAGGAGAGGACTCGACGTCTCATTCCACGATTCATTTCGCATTCAGCAGGATCTAGGCAAAGAGTGAGTATTATATATATCATTTTTGACTCGTTACCTCTAAAATCTGTTGATCCAAGCGATAGATTTATATATAACTTTGCTGTCTTATAATTCTCTCAAATGTTTATAAATTTCTCTATATATTATATATATCATTTTTGACTCGTTACCTCTAAAATCTGTTGATCTAAGCGAGAGATTTATATATAATTTTGCTGTTTTATAATTCTCTCAAATGTTTATAAATTTCTTTAACAAAGTTGTAAATGTTATATTATATACCGGGGCCCTGCTTACAAGCAAGCTGCTTATTAAGGGTATCCCTCCATTTTTATGTTTAGATTATTATTTTAATACAAGGTGTCAATACTGTGTTATATTTGTTCTTTTTTAAAGATGGACAAATAAATTAAATTGAATTGAATTGAAATAGCCAATATTGCAGAAATCCTAACCCTTAGTAAATATCATAAACAATTCGACTAAATTTTGTTAGTCTTGTGAGAATGATGAGAAGGTGGACTATACCCACATTAGCATGTTTTAAGTTTTGTTTGTCTATACCTGGGAAAAGATAAGGCATTTTGGACCTGGTAATGTTTGGAACATCATCTTGTTGGAAGCGACCCTCGACCCTCCCCACCCCCCCATCCCCGGTTCGATAGTGGACTTTACATTTAATGTACCTAAAAATAGGCAATTTTCGCAAACTCATTGCGGAATTAAAATCTGCGGTTCGTGTGCAAAATCGAGAAGTTACTATAGTAACAGTTGGATGACCGCTGAGGCCCTGAAATCTAGAACGGGTTTTGGCCAAATCTACGGGCGTTCTCAATGACGCCCCAAGTGAATCAAGTGCCTCGATACAAACTATTTCATTCACCTGATAATAATAATAGTATTTAAATAGACAGAATCCAATCTGCATACATTAGTTGTTGCCACACTTAATACATGCAGTTTGCATTCTGACTATTGCGAACCCTAGACAGGTGAATGAAATAATTTGTATTGAGGAACTTCACAAAGACGTATGTATTAAATTTGATTACATTACGAAAATGGCCTATTCCCTTCCACGCAATACAGTACAGATGGGACTACACGACTAGCACAACTTGTCTCGACCAAGCCACAAAACGGCTTTTTATCAAATTTCATCAAGTTTTAAAACACTTCATGTTATATCCATATTCATGTTGTTATTGTTCAGAAACAATAATCGGAAGAAAAAAAACTCACCGAAGAGTCATTCGTGTCAGGGGCGGATCTAGGGGGGTTAAGAGGCTTAGTTCCCCCTTGGGCTGGCCAAGGTGCTAATTTCTACCCCCCCCCCCCAATATTGGTTGACACTTTTTTCAAATTGAAAACAAATTTTAGTGCTCCCTACCCCCCACTAAGCGAAATATTGGTCGGCGCGATTTTTCAAATGTCAGGTTAATGAAATATTTTGTATCGAGGCACTTCACAAAGACGTTTGCATTACATTTGGTTACATTACGAAAATTGCCTATTGGCAATTGCAAATGCAATACCTCCGTAGAGATACGTTCGCATTCACCGAAAAGCGAAACCACGTATTGTATCGAGGGCGGTCTGTGTGCGACGGCCGTAAACCTGAGTGCTCTGCGTCCGCGAAGGTCTGTAATGCGGTGGTCACATCCCGCCGTACTTGCAAGTGCGTGCTGTCTACGTGCAAAAACGTGGGCAAAATTTGGGAATCGGTACGTGGTGAGTACCGCCTCCGTACGGATTTGGGAGCTCGCAGACACACCGTAGCACTTTTAGTGCACGAGGAACTTTCGCTGCGTTCGGGCTACCGATTCACCCCCAGTGCGCGTGACGTGCGTGCCCGGTACTGCCAACGAGCGCACAACGCACTGACTCCGTGCGTTTTTAGATTTGTTTCCCACGGTCACTTGCTCTACGGAAGGCGCACTTAGCACGTGCGTGCTGCGCACGTAATAAGACTGCTTGGTCCGTGCTTACCCGCCACTTCCCCAGTTCAACTTTCTAATGAGCACGCAGAACTCACGTGGACCGTACCGAGTAATGGCGCCGAAGAAGACACAAAATAATGGGTCAGCTGCATCTGCAGCTCAAAAGGCAGCGGATAAGAAGGCCAGAGAGGCCCAACAGAAACGGGCCGCGGAAGATGAGAGGGCCAGGGAGGAAGAGGAGAGGAGGAGCGAAAAAGATTCAGATGTGACGCCAAAGAGTCTGATCATGAGGAGGGCCGTGCTGCTGGTGGATCGGAGAAGGGGTCACATGAAGAAGGGGGTGTGACACAGGAAAAGGCCAACTGGTCGTTCTCGGTGCTGGGAATCCAATGGTGTTGTTCTCCAGTGCCCCCCGGAGGGTGGACTCGTTGAACACGCCTGCGTCTGAGGAAGAGCCGTTGGCCCCCACCTTGCACCACAAGAAGGAGCATCCACGATGGCCAGGAGCACCACAGAACAGAAGCGCTTATAATTGTAATAGAGCGATCCACTTTTATTTGGCTTCTTGATGGCGATATGTTTCCCGTCGATCGCGGGAAATTTGCTCCTTTTGTCAGAGAAATCATTCTTAAACGAGCGACGGGAAGCTTCCAATAGAAATAAGACAACATTTTAAAGCAAATACAAAGCAAAACCAAGATTTTTTATGGCAGAAATGAAGACACATACCTTGGGCACTAGGTGATTCGAGGGGTCACTCGGAGCAGGAGCTCGGCAAAGAGATTGGGGTCCATTCGGATGTATCCGACATAGTCCCCCCGCGATTCACGCTCTAGCTCTTGGAACAACGTTTCGTACTGCCCGAAAAGCCTCCTCCTCTCGATCCATGGGCGAACCCACCATCTCCTGCGTCGGCGTCTCTGTTGCCTTTCTCTCTCCCGTATCAAGGCAAGTAATACCACGTCGTGCTCATGCGCTGCCACTTAAAGCTGTTCTTGCAGCATCAGAACCCGGAGTCTCTGCGGTGGACTTGGGGCCAAAAGGCATCTTGAGGCAGCAGCAGCTGGGACTTCTAGAGAAAAAGGGAATGTCGTCCTATATACTCCGATATACCCCGACTCACCGAGTTCATCGCACGTGCACGCACTTACAACGTGCGAGTGAGTAAGGACACCGTACGTGAGCAGCACGTGTAAGTACGGCCTCCATAAGATAACGTGGCAACCGCACGGATACCGTACGTTGTAAGCACGTTGTAAGCACGTTGTAAGCACGTACAACGCACTTACCACGTGCGCAACGTACGATGCACGCAACCGCTCATGGCCAGGCGTGGCATGCGGGCCACGTACTTACACCGTGCGTGTGACGTGCTTTGCCGGTACTCCCTCCCTGCCTTTGCCACTCCCTCCCTACGTTTTCAGAAAACGTGGCGGCCGTTGCCTCCCCAAAAACCGTACGGACTGAAAACACGCACGGTGGGATGTGACCAACGCTTAAGTTGCTGAGAGAAAACTCGCTAATGTCTTTCCGCTGAAGATTTGTTGTTGTTGTCGTTGTTGATGATCGTTTTGATGATTCGTGATCTCATGTCGTAAAAGAGCAATTTCAACATTCGGGCAATTTGCATTATTTGCATAAACTTTTGAGCCCAATGTTCCATGATGATGCATGAAAGGTGTTTTTCCAGCTTATGAAGGGATTAGGATTCACTTATGAGGTTTATTTTGTAATGTAATGTCATATACAATGTATAGGTACTAAAGTTCAAGTAAAGATCGGAATACTTATCATGGAATATTGACAATTGATACTGTTACATCTAGAAGTATTTATCTTATTTCGTTCATTCGTTTATTTATAATGTGTTCCATAATTGTATACAGGGTGGTATCTTCAGGACGTAATAACTGTTTTGCAAGAGAACCCTGTATTACATAATGCAATTACAATGCAGAGTAAAACAATATACAAATTCAACAATAGCCCAATATTAGAATACTCAATAAAACAAAACACCTGCTCATACTTAATGCATAAGATGTTCAATAATAAAGAGATTTGCATGAATAAATAGAGCGACATGCAGGTCTTGTACATGAAACATACAGAGCGTTTGTCAACAAAAAAATAATTAAAAAAAGAAAAAATCTCACGAATTAGGTGGAAAAAAAAAATAGTGGTCTCTCCCCCCCCCCCCACTTATTCACCAGCTGACTGAGTCGGCGCAGAATATTTCCTGAAAAATTGGACCCCCAAAAAAGTGCCTCATACCCCCCCCCCCCCCCCCCCCCCGCTTATTCACCCGTGGCTGAGTCGCAACTAACATTTTCTCACGGATTGGGCCATCCCCTCTTCCCGGCGGCTGGATCCGCCACTGGGTCTAGGCCTACTTTACGCCCGGGTATTTTGACTTTTTTCCTGCTTCATTCTTTTTACATGAATGTTCATCAAAAGTTGTGGGGTAATATCGTTTAGATGTAGTTCCTAATTGTTACTATCAAAATGCTTGCATTTAGATTATTGTATACGGTGTTGCTGCTGTAAGTGTGGTTATTGTTGGTTGCAGGCTTAGAGGATGTACCATGCAAGCTAGCAGGCCAAGAGTCTGGACAACTTTTCAGAAAACCATATAATTTATTTCATACGGATGAGTCACAGGTGACACCACTTTACCCAGTGGAAGCTGAAGTCTGTTACACTTGCAATAGCTTATGAATACAAAATGCTATAACTTTTACAATTCTTCTTGAATTCGTACAAAACGTGAAATGTTATACATATTTTAAAAATATGTCCAAACTATTATGAGTATTTTCATAGTCTCCTTGTATTACTTTATTCCAGTGCTGCCTTCTCGGTACTTTGGTTTATGTCAGATGATTATCCTTATATCCTCCAGCTTTCGTTTGATATTGAAGATCGCAAGCACCCTGGAAGCTATTTAATGTGATCTATGTAAACTTGTTTTTAGCGAGATTATTTACAATTAAATTCAAAAACCGTTTGGCTTGTTTTCATATTTGTGGATTTTATTTATACTGTTAATACACTTCAATATGTAGAGGTGTCGTGGTCGAGTGAATACGTCGCCGGACTCTCGATCGCAAGGTCCGCGGTTCGAGTCCCGCCGCGGCACTAATGTCCTTTGGCAAGACATTGATCTACATTTTCCACACTCAACCCAGGTGATGTAAATGGGTACCTGGCAGGAATTAATTCCTTGAAACGCTGGAGCGCTGTATAAACGGCTGCTAGGCTAAAGCCAGGGTAATAATAAATGTGCCTCGGAATAGAATTATCTAGATAGAGGGCGCTATAGAAATGCCTATTATTATTATTATTATTATTATTATTATAGAGAATTTGATATCCATGCAAGTCTAGAGCATTTTTATAATTCAACGATTATGTTGGCAAATTTGAATAATAGAATTAAAGTAATGCAGTAGTATTTCCAAGATAATCATCAAATTAATGACGGTCCACCGAGTAGAGTGTATATAAGGCATTTCATATCTATACAAAAAGATGAAACATCACATCCAATTCTAATACTTGTGCATAAATATCCTTGATAAAAAGTGTCATCCCAGTATATAGACTGACAGTGCACAAGAACAACAAAACAGATAAATACATAAGGAATTACAGGAAAATATCGGTCTCGTGGGTCGTAAGTCTATCGAACCCTCAACAAATTGTCACATGGCACACAACACCTATATTGTCGGTCCTGTGGATGTAGCCTTTAAAATAGGGAACATTAAAAGAGGTCGTTAAAATGTATTCATTTTCTTTTTGTTTTAAAGTTCCTTTAACCTTTACGGTGCCAAAGGCTTTTGCTTATTTCAAGATTTTACCCCAACACAAGCAATGTTGTAACTAGAGCAATTATGATGGGAGACTTCACTAAAGCATTCGATGTTATTGATATGCTTTTTGTAAATAACTGTTTAGAGAAATTGAACTTATTTGGTCCGTCGTTTCGAAAGTGGGTCGAGGTTCTTTACACGGACATTTCAAGTTCAGTCATTGTAAATGGATGGATATCAGAGACGTTCCCAGTCAAGAGAGGGATTCGTCAAGGCTGTCCCCTTTCAGCATTACTGTTAATTTTGGCAGCTGAATTCATGGCTAATAGAGTTAGGACAAATAATATCATTCAGAAATTTGATTTTAAAAGGTGCCACTCTACACTTAACTTGTACAATATATATATATTCTTTGTTAGAAATAAAAATTCTCTAGAGAATATAATAGATGAATTCGACTTATTTGGAAAAGTCGCAGGCCCGAAATTAAATAAAGATAAAACTGTTCTTTTCTGGATTGGAGACGACAAGAAAAGGTGGTCTCTCTCCGACCTTCATCTTTGTTAGTCAACAGAACCTGTACAGTACTTAGGATATTTTATATCTGCAGACTTATATTATGCTACAAAATTGAGTTGGGAAAATAAATTGACCAAACTAGAGAAACTCCTGGATAACTGGAGAAGCAGAAACCTCACAATATTTGAAAGAATCACTGTTGTTAAATCACTGGCTTTAAGTGTAATAGTTCATTTAATGATGTTAGATACGATTCCACCAACGTGTCTGCAGAAATTGAACAAGTTAGTTTTCAATTTTATTTGGAAATCCAAAGTCTACAAGGTAAAAAGGTCCATCCTTACTCAAGATTATAGCCAAGGGGGGTTACATAATATAGTTAACATTGAGAAACAGATACTGAGTTTTCGTTTAAGATGGCTTGGTAGATTATTGGATGACAGTAAAGGTCCATGGAAAGATATGTGTAATTATTGGTTTGATTTGATCGGTGGCGTGAATATTCTGTTAAACTTTAACTATGACCATAAATTATTCGATATCCAGAAATCGCATCTTCCTGATTTCTATCTAGAAATATTACAAGCCTGGAGTTATGTGAAAGGTTTTACTTGTAGTGAAAATTATTCTGTACCAGATACATTTTTTCATAAGCAGATAGTATGGCATAACAAGGATATTGTTTTTAATACGAAGTCTTTGGTTTACGCAGATTGGTTTGGTTGTGGAATTATTTATCTAAAGGATCTCTTTAAAGTAAGACATTTATTGTCTATTAAAGACCTGTCAGTACGCCCTGAGACAAACAAAAGCAAGCAAAATCTTTTATTCGAGTATACTAAATTGAAGAAAGCTATTCAAAAGATATGGTTCAGTGACCTTACAAAGAAAGAAACTGAACCAGTATATTATACTCACTCTCTAGAAACTCATTATTTTAAATTTGGAAGAGTGACTTTACTAATATCGGTGACGTAAGCAGCAAACGTTTCTACAATCTGATATCTTTCAAACATACATTCAACAACAGATGCTCTCTTTTTGGGGAAAATATACTACAAAGAAACATTGACTGGTCTTCAGTGTTCAAAGGGAATTTAACATATACAGGGGAACATCGCTTAAGGGAGTTCAATTTGAAATTGCTGTACAATATACTTGTTAGAAACAATCTTTACAAATGGGGATTAGCAGACGACAGATACTGTTCCCAGTGTCATGTCATAGAGGACATAGTGCATGTGTTTATCGAATGTGAACAGAATAAGAATTTCTTTGATTATATCAAACATGTTGTGAAGTACACTTTTAATATTGATTTTGTCATGGATATCTCTTGTTTACTTAAGATTAATATTGACAGAGAGATAGACGTTGTATATCAACGATCGCATTCTGGTGTTTATACAAAATGTTAGTCATCCGGAATAAGTATGGATTTAAAGGAAACCCAAACCCAAAGAATAAGTGTAGGTATTCTGAAAAATGAAATGTATTCCTGCCCTTTGATGTACAATATATCTTACGAAAATGTACAAGATATATATAAATGAAGATATTCTTGGCATGATGTGATGCCTTTCAGCATGATATGGGCGCAGCCATTTTCTTGAAAATGTGACGTACCTTTTAAAGTTGTACATGTATCATGCACCAAGCTTTAGTTGGAAAGAATTTTTAAATCAATAACGAAACCTTTACTTGTCAATAACAAAAATAATAACTGAGATGATAGAAATTATATTAGGTGAAAAATAAATAATAGGGGCACAATTGTAACAAAATTCATTTATAAAAACTACACTTTAACAATTGACAAATCTATTTCATTTATGAGAAACCTTCACCCCAGAAGAGCACTAACTTATTTATGCAATTTGCGTTCTTGCAATTATAGTACAAAGGATAATAGCAGGTGAATGAAATGCTTCATCACCACACACATCTGGGAAAGAAGCATCCATAAATTTGAATACATTTACTTGATAAACGACTTCGCATAGTACGTCACATTATCAAGAAAATGGCGATGCCCATGTCGTGCTGAGAAACTGTACTTGCTTTTGCTTTATACCTCTCTCATACACTTTGGTGGGGAATCTTGAAGATTTATGGGCAATAATATAATAAATCTCTCAGAATAAGTAAAGTTATTACTTGGGGTTCGGTTTCCTTTAATGAATACCGTTTCAAACAAAGATACGTATTTCAAAGAGAAATCAAAAACAGAATTATTGTAAATCAGGAGCTTAAAAAACCTGACCAGAGGTTGCCAAAAATATTGTATAGTTGAGAAAAAATATGTGATTTCTACTGATAACATTGTGCGTCAATTGTATTCGTTCTCACAACTTTATTTTGATTTTTGAATGTAAATAAACACCTCATTAGAGGCACAAACAAATACGCCATAATTTTAGAGGCCTATCCGGGATTGGAACCCGGGACCTCTCATATCCAAACAAGAATAATTTCCTCGTACGTTTACCATTGTCCAAGATCTTGTACATAATTTGCAACTTTCTCAA
Organism: Strongylocentrotus droebachiensis; assembly: GCA_035222895.1. Classification (NCBI taxonomy): domain Eukaryota; kingdom Metazoa; phylum Echinodermata; class Echinoidea; order Camarodonta; family Strongylocentrotidae; genus Strongylocentrotus; species Strongylocentrotus droebachiensis. The sequence goes on along the minus strand of JAVYIG010000866.1, from coordinate 374,543 downwards.
AAAATATCAAGAATACTTGACTCATGCTCCAAACAGTGCTATTAATTGACCATCATATAGCCTATGTGTTTCTTGGTGAAGCAATGTGTGTTTGAAAGCACCTCGACTGTTTGTCACGTATACACGGTCGCTCATAATAGTTGGAATATTTTTTTTTTACCCCAATTTATGGAATAATTTTGACAATGATTTATTCCTCATAGATCTAGATAATAGTATACATTCTCAGATTTTATTGAATAATAATTCGCCAGTGTTTGTTTTGCGTGACTGCTAAAGCATGTGTTTGCTACTATGCTTATCGGGGACCTATACGCCTTTAAGTCACAAATGACAGTAATGAGGATTAATGCCCCACAAAAGGGCACTAAACGGTTTTGATCCTGGGGCCTCATAGTTACGAGACCATTGCTTTGCCACTGAACCATGACTGTAGGCAGTAGGGGCTAGTGTAGGGGGCAGTTCCCACAAATAAAAAAACACAAAGAAAATGCAATAAATTATCAATAATTCATTGAATTTCCCCTGGGTCCCCAACAGAAAAAAAAATCTTCTGTGTGCCCATGCCTTGAGCCATAATGCATGGCCGTACAAAGGATTAAAAAAAAAATATTCCAACTATAATGAGCGACAGTGTATGTGACCGTTGCAGTGAGAGTACAAACAAAGTCTCGGAAAAATGAAATTTGTCACTAACATAAACGAATTTCATCCACACCTTTAAACAAAGACTGGTCTTGACAACCTGAAAGCTTGCCCGAGGCTGGCCCGACATAGCAACATATACGTTAATTAGATCTGATTATAAGTATTTTAATTCATTCATTAATGACAGGTTAATGGAATAACTCGTCAGTAGATCCCCAGGAAATAATCATCTATAACATTTACATATGTAAGTGAACCGGTCAATTTTAAGGAACCTATGCCCCGTGCAGGCAAGCCTTGAACCACCTTACGGTGGACCCCATGTCTGTGATTGTTTATCATATATGTATCTATATTTATATCTTGACATTATTCCTCAGCCTGGATACCATTCACGATGGCAAAGAGGCTGAAAACCGAAGAGATGGCTGAACCCTCGAGTGATTATACGCCAAGTACAAGGTACAAATACGTTAAGCATAAGTCCATGATGACTGAGTAAAATCACTTTTAAGAGTAGTTCAGGTTATTTCTTTCAAATGTCATGCGAATGAACGATTGGTAGTAATAACAATAAACGATGGTCGATATCTGTTGTGAAACATGGCGGTGAGTACAGTGGAAATTAAAATATAATGTAAATCGTTATTTATCTCAGAGGGAAAGAAATGATAAACACCAAACCTCCAAGGTACAACGAATCTTTTTTCAGTATATACGGCAAAACGTTTAAACGACGGCATCCAAAATCAAAGCTTTATTTTGTAAACAGGCAAGTAACTGTGACCGCGCACCACAAAACAACCAAAAAGTCATAGTCTGGTTTTCAGTAAGAGCTCAATGAAGGTGTATTTGTTCAGGATGGCCACATTAGCTTTTATTATTTCCTAAATGAACTTTTTAAACTCTATTCTGGACTGCTCACTTGATGTCGTCCCAAAGCTGCTCGTTGTCAGGGGATCTTGGTGGAGCTGGCTACTCCATGCGCTCGAGCCCGTTATCTTCCAAGTATTGGTTGGTGACTTGTACACAATGTGGTCTAGCTTTATCGTCCATAAAGACGAAATCGCTTGCAATAGCAGCTGCGTACATATTGCTCCGGTTGTCTCATTTTCGCTCGCTGGAACATTGCCAGCACAAACCACTGACCTCTACCTCCTGGACAGATCATCGCCCATTCCCGCCCGTGATAACGCTTGAAGTGGGCTCGCACGCGCGGCGGCCATTTTACACTTCTAAGAGCGATACGGCTTACTATACGTTACGCACCAAAAGGCTGTATTGTCTGACCGCTCATGAATATTCATGTTTTTGCTTACCTCGGCAAAATGCTTGCCTATACTAAATGGACAAATTACGGCGGGGGGGGGGGGGGGGGGGTTGGATGAAATGGACATAATGAACAAATCAGAACTAATCTATGATAATTCATGCTTCTTATCCTTCGTGTGCTTGATTTATAACCTTACAATCGCGTGGTGGGTGGGGGGGGGGGGGTTGGATGAAATGGACATAATGAACAAATCAGAACTAATCTATGATAATTCATGCTTCTTATCCTTCGTGTGCTTGATTTATAACCTTACAATCGCGTGGTAAATTGAGTCCAAAGTTCGACTTGTTGTACATGTGTTATATAGGCAATGGCGAGCTTGCGACCTATTTTGATGAAATTACGGTGGTTGAACTTTCAAAAGTCAATGAGACATGAGGGTTCTAATGACAGAGCTAGTGATAACGTACGTCGGGGTGGATGTGCTTTTCGTTTAAACCAAAACAAAGATTTTTTAACGATTTTTTTTGGTGTAAAAGTCCATAGGCTAACATGTTAGGCTGCTGACTGTGACGATAGGGGGCGTTGTCAAATAAGACTAAACTGAGCTATATGTGGAATCACACGTGGCTCACATACCGTTGGAAACGAGGTCCGTTTTGCCATTGTGGTCACTGGTGATTCATCCACACATCATGGCACTTCAATCAACCTTGGTAGGGTTCCAATCTCTTCCAAATCTCAGTCTTCCATCAGACCTTTTCAGGGAAAACCTCAATTGATAAGTGAAGAGGACATTTGCCCAATGGCATCTGCTCTATCGACGATGTAGTCTTGCAAATCGACGACGTTGATGACGGTGCCGATCTTATATTTTCCAATTTTCCTTCAACATAATACCGAATTTATAAAAATGCATGTACATGCATGAACTTCGCGTCAATTGGTGTTTTATTTGTGTAGGTCCTACTTAATGTGTATGTAGGTTAGGGTTATGGTAATAATAATATTTTTTTTTTAACCCAGGGAAGCCTCTCATCAGTATAAATGCTGTTCATCCCGAAGGCCCTGCACTTTGTTTTACCCCAGTAGTTTTTAGGATACCCATTTGCACCTGGGTGGAGAGTGAAAATGTGGATTAAGGTCTTGCGAACCCTGAACCCACGGATTGAGAGTCGTGTAAATGAACCAGTACGACATATCACATCCACTTTCGTAATTGGATGTACATGTAGTGTCACAGGATCCAGGAATGGAGGGGGGGGGGGTACAAACAAAATCTGAAAAGCAGGCAAAGAAAGGAAAGAAAAGTTACCCCATTCTCTAGGTGCCTTTTGTTTCCAAATTGTAAAGGGAAAAATCTGTGGGTGGTTGTGTACTTAAGGTATGACATTTGGGTTTCAGGAGGGATAGGGGGCATTAGCTAGTTATGACCCCCCCCTCCCAATCTGCAAGTTCTGTGAACTATAGAGGGTCCCCCCGTTACATATCTGAGTACGACACTATTATAACTACTTACGCGTCTCTTATTGAAATGACGTGTTTTATAATCCAAACATTTGAGTTCGTTTTTCGAAAGAAGATCTTTGTGATCGTGTTGTATCTTGCTAATCAGAAATAGGTATTTAATTTTGCACCATTGTATTCTTGAGTCATAGTTTGGACCATTATAAAATTGGGCCTGACCATAATTAAATACGTGTAAAGCACATTGATGTACTAATTCAATACATGAATTCATTTTTGGATTGTACATTCTTTTAGAACATTAAAAAACAAAACTATTTAGAGTGATATGGTTTTCACCCAAGTGTGTAGTACAGTGATATTGAGAGCTTATGTGAAGTCAACAGGAGAACATGTCTTGAATTCATGTCTTTTAGATTTGAATACAATTTGTACGCATAAGAATATTTTCCAGTATTTCCCGGCAAATTACTCTGCATGCATTACCATAACATGTCATGGAATCTTTTTCTAGATTCTTTTTTATGTTTGGCTGGTCTACTATAATCATGTTTTGATCAGGTTTTAAAGAAATCTATTTAAGAAAGGATATAACTTTTTCGATATATATATATAACTGAAAGCCCAAAAGGAATCGTATTCTATATCCTAAGTGAACGACATTGCAGTTGAAAAGGTAGAATCTTTCTCGGTCTAAACGTAAATGGTTAAGTATTGCATATTGATGTTTAATTGAACTCAACACTAACATAACTAAGTTTATTTGAAGTCTTTATATATATATATATATACATGTACATGTACATGTTATCATCAAATCTTAGAATACTGGCTCACATAGTGGTGTATTATGGAAATTAATGATTAACATTTGTGATGAATCTATTGTTACTATATGTGAAATAATAAATTCGCATACCGGTGACCTGAAAGATCAAGCAAGAAAGAAATTACGATTTACCAGGATATTTTGTTTGATTATTTACTAAGTGATATGAAATTCGTGATATCCAATGAATAGGAGGCTTGATAACATGTGTAGTTTAAATTTAAGTATGAAATGCTTTAATTTTGTTTAAAAAAAATTAATATATTTTCTAGTGGTCAAACGTCGAGGCAAACACTTGGATTCGATGACGTCATCATCAAAGTAGCAAAAGCCATATCAGATGATGGTGATGTAAGGAGACTTGGTCTTGAGCTGGGAGTCCAGACTCCTGATATCAACCGGGCATTGGAGACAAATTGGGCTGGAGGTAGAAAGACCAGTAATGGTAATGTGATGCTGCTTCAGAATTGGGCAGAGACGGTCGAACCATCCAAGCAACTTCACATTCTTAGAACTGCTCTCCAGGCGGTGGGCTTCAAAGAAATAGAGGAGACATGTCTGCAAGGAAAAGGTGAATTAATTTGTTGTCTTCAAAAGCTTTGAAGATTAGCTTAGATACGGTTAGAATATAATCTTTCATAAAGAACATTTTAAAGTGGTTCCATTCTTGAAAATCAAAGTGTAGTTCTCATTGCTTTGCTCCCTCGTATATAAGCTTTACCCATAGATTGTTTTAAATGGAATTCAAGTTTTACCCCCCCCAAAAAAAAAAAAAAAAAAAAAAATCAACGTTTGAAAACAAATCTGATCTCTTGGGTTACCTTTCTGTTCCCTTACTGTATTTTTCCACTTTTCTTCAATTTTGTTCACCACTTAAAGAGAAATGAATAGTTTAATATCATTGTTACAAAAAGCGAAACCCTACGCAGGCCTGCTACTCTGTCGCTGCGCTCCGTTGTGAATTGCTTAAAGTTGATATTCATTGATTTTAAAAACTAAATTTATTTTCATTATTGCAAAGTTGAAACTTTGATTCGACAAGGTCATCAAAATTTAATGCTTGGAAACATTCGAAGTAATGATTATTATAAATTACAAAACGCTTAAATACAGCCCCGGCATAGCACCGGAAGAGCTCTCCGAATGCTGCTGAGATGTGTGAGATCACACTATGGACATGACTTGCACAAGCACATGATGCCCCATGACATCACATACATTTTCAGTGCCTGTGTTTTCATCTTTTCTTGAGTTATTTCTCTTAGTTCACTACCGTCAGGCTAAATGTATAATCAATTGCCTCACTCTTAACCCCGCACATGGTTTTATTTTGATGACAAATGCAGCGATACAAAAATAAAGAAATCTGTCGCTTGTAAACAAAATAAGACGCCATTGTATATTCAGCTGCACACACCGGTGTATGTTCGGCGTTTCAAGAGGGAACAAATGCCAATTAATATCATTCCAGGGGTTTTCAATTTGAAAGTCTGGTTTCTTTGATTGCTAATTACCCCCTATCCTGTGTATTTATAAGCAAAAGATTTGTACGATGGCCATCTGTTAGATTACCAGTTTCTAGTCATACATTAGTTGACATATTTGTGATTTTCTTTGAATTTCACCTTTAAGCTGCTCGCCTTGCTCCCTCGCTTGTAAATTTATGTAGATAAGTTTGGGCAGGGTGGGGGGGGGGGGGGTTCATTGATTACTCTGGGCACCATTATAATCTAAATATACGCTACTGTTTATACAGAGTTGTGAAGATAAAATTGGTTTGAACAAGGAGTATTGAGCTCCTTATTTTGGTCTGGCGGTACCGTCCGGTCTGTCTTTGCTTACACATTAATTCTGACTCAAACTTTGTCATAAGGATGTAGTATGAATGGACATTGCAAAACACAAGTCAGTGACAAAGATTTACGTCAGGATGGGCTGTCAGATGCCCCCTAATTGTCCACTGATTTACGCCTATCTTCCCTCTGTTTTCGAAGAAACTTCACGAACATATTGAGCCAATAACGTGAACTGTGCGGGGTACCAAAAAAAATTGATTTGGATTTAAGGGCTATATGACTTACTAGTACTACAATGTTGCAAAATGGCTTGACCGTATTTAAATTGGATTAAATCGATAGACTAGTAGGAAAGCCCTTTCTTATTTATCCGTTTTGTACTCTATTTCGGGGAGGCGTGAACAAATGTGTCTACATGTAGCCCCCCCCTTCTCTCTCTCTCTCTCCTGTACTACGGTGAGATGTTGTTAATGTCTGACCCATCATCCTCACGCTCGTCTGCATCTTGTTCTGATCCTCTCTTTTTCCAGGTGAACACGGTGAGATGCCTGACAAAGTACAACGATTAAGAGAGAAGTTACAGGATAGATATATCGAAGAATTTAGCGAGGTCAAATTATCTCCTATGGACCCCGAGTCACACACATGGCTGCAGCATATCTACGTCAGTCTCATTTTAATGTTAGGGTGTACAAAACATCAGAAAAAAGCAATTCGATATGACGATCTGTTCAATTTCATTACAAAAAAGACTGAGAAAGGATTCATAACACGGTTAGCCTTTCTTGGAGAAGCTGGTGTGGGCAAATCGACATTATTTGCCAAAATAGCCCTCGATTGGGCGATGGGTAAATGTCTCCAAGATATCACTCTTCTCTTTCACGAATCATTTCGAGACTTAGAAGATAGCTCCATCTTTGGTGATATCGTTATGGATCATTTCCCAGATGACACAGAGATTAACGGGGAATGGATTGATAAATACATCAAGGAGAATCAAAGGAAAGTTCTGATCTTACTGGACGGACTGGACGAGGCTAAAATGGACATAAAATGTCAAAACCGTAAACTTGCTATCGTCTCGATCGCCAGAAGGGAGAGATTCATTAACACATCCGTTCTCATTAGTTCACGTCCTTTTGGAGCTGATCAAATCAAGAGCATTCCGAAAATCCATGAAAAGTACTCCTTCATTCTTGTTGAGGGTTTTACGAAGGAAAACACATATGAATACATCAAACAGTATTTCAAAAGTGACACAGCTTCTGCATCCAGTCTCATCCGCTTCATCAACTCTAACAGTGTCGTTTCTGAGTATATGGCACCATTCCCAATCTTTTGCTGTATGCTGTGTTACATGTGGGAAGAAGAATCTAAGCGCAAAACAACTGAGAAGCTACAAACAATCTCCCAACTAATGAAAGAGATTGATTTCGCTCTGAGGGAACAATATTCTTCAAGATACACTGACAGAGAGGGAGGGTATCAATGCCATATGGAGAAGGCTGTTGAAGCCATTACAAAGGTTGGTCGTGTAGCCTTCGAGGGGTTGCTGAAAAATCAGCTCATCTTCACCAAAGAGGAAATTGAAGTCTGCGGTGAGGCTGCAGCAATAGCATGTCAAGTTGGGATTCTGAGTGGGAAAAAGAGGTGGGCCTCAAAGGAAATCAGACAACAAGAGGGAAAGCAATTCGTTCAAGAGTTCTGTTTCCCTCACAAGCTTCTGCAGGAACACACCGCAAGCATATACCTTGCATCGCTGTATAACCACAATCGTCCGGAATTCAACAGAATCTTGACACACAAGCTGTTAACGGACTACATAGCATTGGAATATGTCTTGTACTTCACTGCAGCTCATGGAGGTAAAGTTGGAACGTCGGTCCTGGAAGCCCTATGCAAGAACGTTGATGACATGAAGTTCATCGTTCAGTGTGCTTTTGAATGTCATGATACAAAAGCCATTGGTCCCGTCAGGAACCTGCTGAATACGGAGACACGTCTTACGTTAGCTTCTCAATGGGATTCAACTCCAAGAATCGCCGATTTATTCTTCACACTGGAACCAATCGGGATGGAAGTAGTCAGTTTTGTGAATAGAATCGTAGACGTATCTCATTTCATTCATCTAATTGTAAATTTTATTTTATCGAGGGAATACTGACATCTTGTGTGCTTTCAGTGATTACATAATCAGTATGATTATGCAAATTTGCCAACAAACAAATGGGCAACTACACATTTACTTTCCAGCATTCTGACCCATAATCATTTAGAACTGCCACGTCGTCATTATATACGTACTATAGTGGGCTGTATTCCAATTTGTATTGTGCATTCAGTCTCACATGAGAATCATGTCACCGTTTGCCTCTTCCTCATAAATTATATAAATTTAAACGACTTACTAAGAAAGGAAGAGAGTAACGATTTAAGGCTCTTTCAGGATTAAACAAAGAGAAAAAGCTGAGCCAATCAAACGAACTATAGAGAATATAGATCATTCTTTATTCAATATAGAATAGCTATTCAATATACTTTTGAGGTTAACTTATTACAGATAATTAAAAAGACCGATAAGTCTAAATTTGATTTGTCTTATTCATATCACCTTACATGATTCGTGATGATAAGAATTAGTGTTTTTATTCATGCTATTTTCATGATACATGGCTGTCAGAATCTTGCCTAATGGTGAAGACATCAAGAAAAATAACTTGGTGTTTTTTGTTAATTTCCTATTACAAACCAATGCATGCTACAAGAATTTTTCTCACAAATTAAACCATTAGAATGGTATGTTTGATTTTAATTATTGAAAGTATTATTTCATAGATCGAATGTAAAATTCATTTCTTGTACAGATAAGAAGAAGTTCCTCGATTCGTGAAACATTGGATGTCAGTGAGTCCTCCGAAGGTAACGCATCATTGTCTGATGTAGCAGCAGCAGTAGGACTCTTTACATTGCAGAACTTACGAGAGTTGCACATTCACGAGCGCCTGGATGACAAATTCTACACAGGAATGTCTGCTGCAGCTTCACAGTCCAAGGTTTCTGATTATTGTATTAACCTTCATGAATCCTAAATCATAATTATCATTATTTCTTATCCAATGCATAATATTTGTTTCTTGATAAGAGAAGGAAAAGTATTTCATTCATGAACAAAATTTGGTTATTTACACTCATAATTTCGTTCACTTCTATTTACAAAGGTTAGAAGTCTATAGCAACCTAAAAGTCTTGTAAAATGGTCTCGCTCTCCTCTTCCTCCAGCTCCACCCTCTTTTCCTTACATTTCCTTTCTACCTATCATTGATATGCGTCTTCCTCTGTCGTTTTTCTCTTCGTCTCTGTTTTGGTACACTGTTTTGGTATATTTTAAGATATTTGTTTCATCAATTTCGTCAAATATTGAGTGTCCATCCATTGTGACACTGTGTAAGACAAAACGAAAAAGGCAACTTGAAAGTCATGGCTATAATTTGTAAAAATGAAACGATATAAAATATTATACAAAGTATAACTAAAATGGATGTAGGTGAGTAATAAGTGACCATCTGAATATTAAATATTATCATATGATAACTCTGAAAATCTCACAATAATATACATGGTACATTCCACTTTACCATACCGGTTAGTATGATCATGGACCTATTACGGATGGACATTCAACGTGATTATTTCTTTGATCCAATGATAGTCACCGCCTTTTGATTATGTGCATCTTAATGAGAACATTCAGCTGTTTTAACAATAACGAATGCGCTCGAGTATTTTCGGTCATTTACAAAGTAGCAGTTTCCCTCTCTTGGGTTTTGTTTGGATGGTGTGCTCTGTAAGAGTGTGTCTTAAAATAAAAACATCCCCAATAGGGAGCAGCAAAGTTGAAAAGCAGACGATTTGGGTGATATGAAATGTATTATTACTGATTCGCAAACTTTCGCACACACCCATGACCTTATAAAACAATTAGAAGGCCATGATCTTTATAAGCCCTGTGCGTTGTAACTCTGGAATATTATGAGGAAATTGGGGTAAACGGGATTTTAAATCACAACCAATCCAAATATAAACTATATCTGGTGATATCAACACGTTTTCAAAATAAAATACAGTACACTCAACAACAATTTCCGATTATAAACCAGAACTGCACATCGATTTTCCATGATTTAAGCGAGTTATTATCTTCTGCGCATGTATATTAACATGTTTAAAATCACTATCTTGATTCTGTCCCGGCTTTTTGGCGGCGACCATGATGAGATCAAAGTGAAGAAACATTTACGGAATGTTATTGAGACGACATTGACGTAGACAATCACAATGAATTCGTTAAGAAAACGATGAATGTCCATCCATAATAGGTACATGGTATGATAAGGGGTTCGGCTGCCAAGTGAACATGTGATGTGCATAGAAAAACGTCATCATGACTGTGTCAGACTTTTTAAGGACTCCATTGTGTTAGTAGATGCCAGGAAAACACTAATGGGGGTTCAAAATAGCAACAAACAAAATCGCCTCGCAGCTACGCGGCTCGTGGACGATACTCCACAGGGGGTTCAAACCCCCCCTAAAACAAATTGGGTCACCCCCCCCCCCTCAGCAAAAAGCTAGATCCGCCCCTGGGACGCAGGACATTTTCCACTCGGGATGGGAAGACATTTTCCGTTGACGCTTTTCCTTGCCGCCAGTGCTCCCCTACACTTTTACAATTCTCATGTCGCTACTGTTGATTCACACACACGCTCAGTGGCGTATTAACCAAACATGTTGAGGGAGCCGATCCAGAAATGGCTCCGGTGTCAATCCATGAAGGCGGAGGGGGGGGGGGGTTACATCCGCCCTTTCCCGAAATAAGAAGTCTATGCAGCTATTCTTTTCATAACCATTTCACAGAATAGTAACTCCATGGGTAAATTACGTAAAGTACAAACTTACGTCTTGTACTATGGAAAATTTTGAACCACATCATTGTATAGTAGGTATGAGTTTAATAGGCACCTTTTTTTCTCTCCATTCATATTGGATAGGTAGCATTTAAATATCTTTTACTTTGGGCGACCTTCCAATTTTGGTGATGGAGACTCAGTCCTCTCTAATTATGTAGACCAACGGTTTACATTTTGTTAAAGATAAAATTATTAATCGAGAAGGCGTATCGACTGAGAGAGGAGATTGTCCTTTTTGCAATAGTGAAACTTTGAATTCTGGATGACCTCACTATCTGAATGGTGTGTTACATTGTCTTGAATGTATAACTTTAAATTATTATTTACTAAACAATTAATGCTATTACAATTTTTTTTTATTTATAGGTAGGGAGACCACTTACACAAGCTTCTTTTAGTCTATTAGGAATTGCCGCATCTTTTTGCAATAATATTTCACCCTCTTTTCTTCGTTTTGAAAGAAAAAAATCACGATATTATATAAGCCTGTAGTGTAAGCGGCTTGGTGTAATACACGAATATAAAAAAGGATATCCCGTTTCCTGTTGAGGAAATGTTGATAATTAAAAGCAGACAGAGAAGATATATGAGAGGAGAGTTACTCCAAAAATTAGGAATAGACTATCGTTACGGGACGAGACCAAAGTCCTGCGAGACCTTGGAGGAGGGGGGGGGGAATACCATCTAGCCCCTCGCAGAAATGAGGAGACTTTGCGTGTCACTGTGGACTAGATTTGCATCATAGCGACCCCCTCTACTTTAATGAAATATATACCTTATTTTACGTTTCTAATTTGGAACGTTGCATTAAGGACACTTTTGGAAACACAGGCAATTAATCAAAGTCTAAGCTCAATATTCACACCTTCCTTCGTCTCTAATAGCGATGATAGGCGTTAACTTATCAGGTAGATAACAGGAATACACCTCTTCCCACCTATACATGCACTGTGCTATACAAGCCCCCACCCCTCCCCCACCCCACGACCACCAGTACGCCAGCGTCTAGAAGAGACCCATCCTGCGAGTAGAATTGCATATTAAGTAGCCTTTTCGCAACAGCGTATGTAAAGAGGGGAAGAGGGTGGAGGGGGGGGGGGGGGGAGGAGGGAGGGAAGGTGCAGTCCCTCTATAACTGAAGTGTGAGTATTCTCACAAATTTAAAAAGAATCGTGTATCATTTAAATAGACTGCATTTCAATCTCATCATGATATCCAGTCACACAAATGCGGATTTTTATAGCACGTATCCTATAAATTCAATTTCGCATTTTTATTTTAGAAGTCTTACATTATTTGTCAATAGTCTCAAGGAGATATTTACACTGTTGATAGAAAGATATAACATTTGTATTCTTCTTGAACAGCTTCTCTCTCTCTTTCCCGAATGCCACAATAAATTAAATGTATATTACAACGCGTTTTAAAGGTTCGTATCCTAAGAATAATACTTCAATTTGGGTATAAATATTATTTATGTTTTGTCAAACGTCTGAATGAGATATATCAAGTACACTGTAGAGGGAGAGATATACAATTTTATTCTGCATGAACAAACGGGTTTCCCTTTATAAAAATTGTATGTTTTTATCTCAGTGGTTTGCTTTGTTCTCGTCTTTCCTTGCTCTTGCCACACACCCATTTCCCTTTTTGTTTGTATTTTTTTCTCTCTCTCTCTTTCTCCCCTTCCTCTTTCTCTTGCTTTAAAAGTATATTAAGAGCTTGATGATGTTACATTGATGACGCTGACAATAATAAAGTTGGACATGTCGTCTATACTTCATGATACTATTCATTCTATTCAACCTGTCCTGTCCCATCACCAGATTGAGGCGCTAAAGCACACGAACGGAGACCTGGGTTCTGCTGCATCCTCTCATTACGCGAGAGGTCTCTGCTCTATGCCAAATCTTCGATCACTGATTCTGGACTGTGTAGGGCTGAGTGATGAGTTCTACTCGACGATGGCCACTGTGGCATCAAACTCAAAGGTATACCCAAACACGATTTCAATTGGAAACGATTTGTTTCGAAATATGTTTTACATTCTTCAAACCATACATATTATGGGATGGCTGTCTTGTCACACTTACTTGAAAGAAATAATTTGTTTCATTAACCACGAGCACTCTCATATTAATATAAATACAATGAATTATTTGGCCATAATACTGACAAGGAAATAAATTATGTGAGCATAACGAACTTCGGTGTAAAAATAATATAGATTAATAAAAAAGCGTGTATAAAATTACTCATCCTATAAATAGTACACTGTCGCTCATATAGTTGGAATATTTTTGTTTTACCCCAATTTATGGAATTATTTTGAAAATAATTAAAAAATAATAGATCTAGATAATAGTATACATTCTTAGAGTTTATTGAATAATTATTTGACAATGTGTGTTTTGCGTGACTGCTAAAGCATGTGTATGCTACTAAGCTTATCAGCTAGGGGACCTACGCCCGTGAGTCATAAACGACAGTAATGAGGATTAATGCCCCACAAAAGGGCACTAATATAGCACATCGACACGGTTTTGATCCTGGGGCCTGACAGTTACGAGGCCATTGCTTTGTCACTGAGCCATGACTGTACGCAGCGGGAGCTAGGTTAGGGGGCAGTTTCCATAAATAAATAAAAACAAAGTTAATGCAATAAATTTTCAATAATTTATTGCATTTTACCCCGGTTCCCAACATAAAAAAATCCTCTATGTGCCCATTCCTTGAGCCATAATGCATGGCCTTCCAGAGGATTTTTTTAATGTTGGGGACCGGGGTAAAATGCAATAAATTATTGAAAATTTATTGCATTTTCTGTTTTTTTTTAAATATTTATGGAAACTGTCCCCTACCCTAGCCCCCGCTGTGTACAGTCATGGTTCAGTGACAAAGCAATTGCCTCGTAACTGTGAGGCTCCAGGATCAAAACCGTGTCGATTTGCTATATTAGTGCCCTTTTGTGGGGCAATAATCCTCATTATACTGTCATTTATGACTCAAGGGCGTAGGTCCCCTAGTTAAAGTATCTATTCCTGATTTTCGTTTTTTTTCATGTGCTAATTTCTGATAAGTTTTATTCAGGCTTCTGTTTTCCTCTATGTGGATTTGATCATTGTTGTGTTGTAACTACGGATGTCTTCACGTAGCTTTTTCCTTACTGTTTTGCATGTTTCTACGTATTATACATTTTGGATGCCTATGCCTTCTGCTTCCATGTTCCTTCTTGTTTCCATAAGTTTTCTGGTAGATTCTGATATCTTGTTTTTACGGCTTTTTTGGTTTTATCCCTGCGATCTTTATGGCGGTTCCCTTGGGTTTTTTCCACTAGCAGATCAGTCCATGTTTCAAGAGATCTGTTTCCTTCTTCGTCTGTGCATTTGTCCGTCAGAAGTTGAAATTGGTTCTTCAACTCCAGTTGAAATTCTGTTCTCTTCTCTTTTAGTTTCTCTAGGTTGATGCTACTTTGTTTTGGTTTTAGGAGTTTTTGCCTCTCTAGTCGGGTGTTGATTCTCATCTTGCCCAATACCATTCTGTGGTCACTTCCCACGTTCACCTTGCTGATTGTTTTCACGCCTTGGATGATGTGCTGATTATCAGTTAATATGAAGTAAATTTCATTCTTTGTGTTGCCGCCTGGGCTTTTCTATGTCCATTTCCTGGATGCTCCTTTCTTGAAGAAAGTGTTTATTATTTTCATTTTGTTGCTAATGGCAAATTCAAGAAGTCGGTCGCCCCTGTAGTTTTTTGCCCACTTCCAAAGGGGTCGATCTGCTCTCTTCTCCTTCCTCTCCAAGTTCCCGACCTTGGCGTTAAAGTCACTCATGACTATTGTAAATTGTGTTTTACTGCATTGCATCACGTCCGTTTTATTTCAGAAATGTTACCGGCGATGCTTTTGTGTACCAGGAAACCTACTCCTGCTTCACTCTTATTCTTCTTTCCTATATCGTAGAAATGGTGCCCACTTTTCAGTACTGTGAGTTCTTCTCCTCGTCTGCGGACTTCACCCAGTCCAACGATGTCCCACTTTATTCCTTGTAGTTCTTCCTCGAGTTCCAGTAGTCTTTCTTCTGAAAGTAGTGATCTCACATTATGTTGCAATGTCCAGTTTCCATTGGTGGCCTGTCCTTACCCAGGGATTCTTAGCACCCCCTGCTCCTTGCTTTATCGGGCCGCCACCTTGGTCTGGAACAAATGAGCTGCTTGGGACTGGGGGCCTTTCCTTATTTGTGTCTTTCATGCTGGTTTATGTGGGCCTACCCATCCACGCTGGCCCGGTGCGGGTTGGACGGGGGATTTTACATCAGAGCTCCGACTCCTAGGCTGGTGGCCTTACTGGGCTACGAAGTCAACCTCTCCGCCTATTTCCCCATAGGTGGGGATATTTAAACCATAGATGGAGCTTTGTTGGTGGGCGCCAGGGCATGTCCAAACACAGGTGGGCCTGCACGCTGGATCTCTTGGACCCAAAGCTACTCCGACATCCCTTACAGTTTTGCCTGGGATCTCGTGCGATACCCAGTTACCGTGTGTTGCCGCGAGGAGGCACTGTAAGAGTCTTGATAGAGGAGAGGCTATGTACTGGCAGGGGAAGGCTTACGCACTCGGCTCCCTTTTTCACCTTGCGGTTAGCCGGCGGCAGCAGCTGAAAGCAGAAATTGCAAGCACTATGCCAAAACTCTGCTATGCTAATCTATTTCTACACACTACTGCACTAGACGCTTCACAACATCCTGTGTCTACTGACACTAACGAACACTCTTGTCATAAATAGTTTGGTCATGCTGACAAGGGAGTAATGCCTAGGTCACATTTGCTCTACGGCTCGGATACGGCGGCCGTACGCCCCCGAAATAGAGAGATACTTGATGCGGCCGTAGAGAATCTGCGTCGGCCTCAGGGTCACCCTAAGGCGTATCCCAATCTTTACAGGCCGTACGGGTCGACGTGGGATTATAACGCGGAGTTATAACTGTTTTCATTTCAAGGTTCGCCTTAGCGATTAGACACGCCGTAGCCATGCCGTAGAGCGGTTCCACAGTGACCGTACGTCGGGCGTACGGTGGCATTGAGTATTATACTCCAGGGGTGAAGCGATAGCATCAGTCTGGCTGCAGGGTTGCCGTATGGTCCCCATTCGGCCGCCTTGCGGGCACCTTGCGGCTACTTTGTGTCTGCCTCAGTATTTGTCAAAAACCTATGGCCGCCGTAGGGACGCCCTTAGACGACCGCGCGTCATCACTTCAAAGGCCGTACGGCAGCCGCAGATTTTCTATCTCCTAAAATTCAAAATACGCCGTGCGGCTACCCTAACATATTATGTGACCACTACCGTATAGGATCGTGGCAATGCTGCGGCGGCCCTTTATTGCAATTTGCCGTATATATTTTATACCTCACGGCCGCCGCGGCATATGCATTAACAATGTTGAATCTGAGATGCGTGTTATCAGTGTCAGTGTCTGTGACATGGTGTTATTTTAAAGCCCTAAACAAAATTGCGATTCAAAAGGATCATGAAATGCCTCAAAAATGCGACATCTTTGAGTGAGCTGTTTTGATTTCCCCCAATAGCCTGTAGAGTTATAAAAAAGTTGGGAAAACGGTTTTCGAAATTTCGATTTCCAATCTTAAATATTTCGATAATCAGACAGACGATCTGCTTGTAAAAGTCATAGTATTCCCGGCTAACCTAACATATGTCTATGATTATGATTACATCATGAGCAAAATCC
This sequence comes from Strongylocentrotus droebachiensis, assembly GCA_035222895.1. Taxonomy (NCBI): domain Eukaryota; kingdom Metazoa; phylum Echinodermata; class Echinoidea; order Camarodonta; family Strongylocentrotidae; genus Strongylocentrotus; species Strongylocentrotus droebachiensis. The sequence goes on along the minus strand of JAVYIG010000866.1, from coordinate 357,822 downwards.
AGGATCTTGTTTGTAATCTGAGGCAAAGTCCCACAATCCCTTTACAAAGAAACATTTTTTCTTTTCTAACTATCGATAATTAATCAAATTTGTTTGTCTTTCTTCATCTCGTCTTTCTTAGCTCTTACTGCACCCATTTCCCTTGAGTTTTTTTCTCTCTATCTCTCTCCGTCTCTCAGTATGTCTCTCTGTTCCGATCTCTGTCTGTCTGTCTGTCTCTCTCTCTCCCTCTCTCTTTCTCTCCGTTTCTCTCTCTCTATCTTTCTCCCTTCTCTTTCCCTTGCTGTAAAAGTGTAAGTAGAGGTTGAAATGTAACGTTAATGACAATAGAATATATTGAAATCGGACATGTCGTCTATTCTTGATAATACTATTCACTCTAATCAATTATCCTGTGACATCACCAGATTGAGAAGCTAAAGCACGAGAACACGAATCTGGGTTCTGCTGCATCCTCTCATTACATGAGAGGTCTCTGCTTCATGCCAAATCTTCGATCACTGGAGCTGGACTATATGAAGCTTGATGAAGAGTTCTTCGCAACAATGCTCTCTGAGGCCTCAAGATTAGAGGTATACCAAACACGGTTTTAATTGGAAACGATTTGTTTCAAATTATTTTTTGCATTCTTTGATTTCAACATAATTATGGGGTAACCGTATTTTCAAACTGTTTAAAAAGAAATCATTTATAAACGTTAGTCACGAGCACTCTCACATCATTATTCTAAATAGTTTGCCCATGCTGACAAGGAAAAAAATCATGTGAATAGAACGGACTTTGGTGTCATAATGGTATATTCATTAAGAGCGTGTACACAATTATTTATCATTTAAATAGTATCTAGCATTCTATATTTAAAAATTATTTAGATTTGGTCAGTAGTGGCAGGACATTTAATGTACATGTGTATTGTAAATAGACGGATTTAACACTTCACTGTTTGCTTAGAAAGACAGTGTTTCTCTTTGCTAACTTTCTATAAGTAATAACATTTGTTTGTCTTTCTTCATCTCGTCTTTGTTTGCTCTTACCAGACCCATTTCTCTCGGTTTTTCTCTCTATCCCTCTCTATTTCTTATTATGTCGCTATCTCTGTCCCAGTCTCTCCCTCTCTCTCTCTCTCTTTCTTTCTAGAGGATACTTATTTACATTAATGCCAATAAGAATATTTAAATCAGATATGTCGTCTATACTTGATAATACTATTCACTTTATTCAACACATCCTGTCCCTTCATCAGATTGAGAATCTAACGCACAAGAACGCAAATCTAGGTTATGTTGCATCCTCTCATTACGCGAGAGGTCTCTGCTCTATGCCAAATCTTCGATCACTGAATCTGTTCCGTTTGGAGCTGAGTGATGCGTACTACTCGACGATGGCCAATGAGGCATCAAAATCAAAGGTATACCAAACAAGATTTCAATTGGAAATTTATTTCAAATAATTTTGCATTCTTCAAATTCAACTTTTGGGGTAACTGTATTTTCACACTTTTTAAAAAGAAATGTTTTATTCACATTATAAACGAGCACTCTCATATCAATATAATAAATAGTTTGGCCATGCTTACAAGGAAACAAATCATGTGAATAGAATGATCTTTGGTTTCTCTTTTCTAACTAACTATAATTAATAACGTCTTTCTTCTTTTTACCACACCCAATTCTCTTTGGGCCTTTTTTCTCCATCTCTATCTCTATATCTCTGTCTCTGCCTCTCTCTCTGTCCCTCTCTCTCTCTTTCTCTCTCAAGCTATCTGTCTTTCGCTTTCTCAGCCCCTGTTTTTCTCGTAAACTATTTTCTTGTATTTATTATTTATTTATCTTTTTGGGCAATTTCTTAGATCTTCATATAATCAGATAGAGATATTAGAATGTTTGCCCATTTTTTGAAGGATTGAAATTTAAATAAATAAATGAATAAATAAATTCATGATAATTGATTAACTAAAATAATCAAATGAAAAATACTTCTGATTTATTTCTCAAATAATAGTTTTAACAGTAGATAAATAATTTATGTTACCATGCACCGCACGAGTATTTGGATCAACGAATTAAGAACCGATTAATGTGATAAATTCATGATTGATTTTAACCGTATTCCACATGACCAAGTTATCAGTACAGCTATTGCCTAAGACTGTTCTCACAATTGTCGTGTAAAATATACCTGATATCAACAATATGGCAAGCACAATGTCAACTCATGTGCCTGTCCAATAAACGATATCTGAAGCAATATGCATTCATGCGAGTGTCCTTTTGTATCTAGTGAATTTAGAATAATTAATAAATTGCTTACTAATCCACGTTGAAAGAAACAGATGGATTGAGCTTACTGAAAACAAAGGGGAAAAAGTATAACATGCTCTCTTGAAGATATCATTTTGATGTAATGTCATCCCATTGATAAAAGAAAAGATACCTCTATTGAATTAAATCAAGCCATGCGTATTAAAATGTTTTTTTTTAAATATTATTAGATTCTTTTGAACTATAGCAGAAATAGAGACGAAATAATCAGACTTAGTGAATGATAAAGTTACTGAGATGCAGATTCATCTGAGTTTAGCTGTGATTTAAAAAGGTGTTTATTTTAGTAAAAACAATAGTTTATAGCATCGTGAATTTTACTTTGTTGTGAACTGATAAATTGCTTTTGCATAGATCCAGACGCTTAGTATGAAGGGTTTTTCAATAACTCCATTTCGACTACACTCCATTCTCTCGCTACCACGCCTCCAGTCACTTAGCTTGAGGGATATCAGTCGAGTTGACATGGACGATAGAGAGATACTGGTATGTATCTTTACTATTCCAAGACAATTCCTCTTTTTGTTCCAAGCTCAAAAGGAAGGGGTTCATAAAGACTATGTGAATGATTTAGGAATTGCAGAGAGTATTTTGCCTTGATATCAAGTTAAGACGACATACTACGGGCTGTTGACAAACAGAGTTGACAAAAGACTTAACTCCGTTTCGTTAAAGATCAGCCATGCATCAGGTCTTTCGTCTTTTTTTGTGCATGGCTGATCGTCAACGAAACGGAGTTAAGTCTTTTATCAACTATGTTCGTCGCTACGGCAGGCAGCCAGTGAAAACGAACTCGTTTGGTCAAATTATGGAAATGCAAGCCTTACTTTAAACAAACAGAACTTTGTTATTCCTGGCTCAGTTTTCCTGATTGAGGTGACATTTCAAAGGACAGAAATTGAACTTTCTATTAATGTAAATTTCTTTTTAAAATTCAGATACCACCCGCCAAATGATCTTTTGGTTTCCTCTCTTCAAATTGCTTTTAATCACTCATGCTCATGAAATATGCATCAAATGAGTTGCATTAAATGAAAGAAGAGAGTCTAAGCTTTCCAAATATGTGTCATTCATTAATTATAATTGTGATTAAGTTATGATAAAACATCGATAATTCTCGGTTTCTTTTTTTCATAGACTCATCAAACAACCTCAGTAGATGAGCTATCTGTGGATGGTAAGGATGTGTCCAGTCTGTGGAATCTTGGACTTCATACATCATGTCCCCGAGTTCAAAAACTCCAACTGGGCTTGTCGGAGGAGAGTGTATCATCATATGTCGTCACAATGGCCTGCTCTCCATTCCACCATCTAACTCACCTTCACATCCAGGGAGGTTCGCGTTTTACATCGTCTACTACGCTGAGTTATCCCGTGTCATTCTGCAAGGCGGTGATAGCATCATGTCCTGGGCTCACCAAGCTGTCCATGACATGCATTGACCTGTACACCAAGAAGACAGTTGAGATTATCCAACTCATGAAGACCCATCCACACCTGACAAGCATAGAGTGAGTCTCATATTGATTTCCAAGGATAATGATTGCCAAATTATAATTAAATATCTTTAAAATTTACACGTACACCACATTATGGAACGACATATTTTGGTAACCTTTGACTGTTACAGTCAACAGTAGTAGTAGTAGTATTTATTTTCCGTTTGGAAACAAACATACAATACAAGTATATACCCATATTCAATTGTGCCAGGCACGACACTACTGGTCTTCCATGGAGTCCAGAAAGCATATGGGTAATTCCATTAATTAGGGACCCACTTTGTGACATTGTTGGTGTCCCACTTACATTAGGGACCCACAAGTATTGTGGCTTTGATTAAAGGCTTGAATAGTGGAGTGAGATTGTAAAGTAATTTCCAAACATAATATTCCATCCTCACACCTAGAATTACTTAACAATCTCACTCTACTATTTAGGCCTTTACTCAGAGCCACAAATACGTGTGGGTTTCTTATGTAAGTGGGACACTAAAAATATCACAAAGTGGGTCCTTAATTTATGGAATTACCTATATACATACATTTCAAACATGACTTCAATTTGTGACTAAATTAAAGGATATAAAGAAGGTACAACACACAGTTATGAGGGCTTAAACTTTACGAAATGGTAGTTGTATGAGAGGACTGCGAAAGTCCCCCCCCCCCCCCCACATAAGCTGACAAATGCTAGTTTATCATGTCGTGTAACGATTCCCAGTTAGGGGCATTGTGAATTACTTAATTGGGTTTATGAAAGTCATGATTGATATGTAAAATCAAACGGCCAGCACGATTTTGAAATCTTTCAATTAAATATTAACAGGCCGAACCATAAACAACATCTCCGTAGTCGAAGTTGTGAAGAACAACTGCATTATATACTAGTTTTGTTATAGATTTATTCACGGTGCTTCTTAATTTACCAGAAAGCTTACTATTTGTCCTATTTTGTCACCATCTCATCAGTGTGAATGTTCAATTTAATTTGCTCATCACAAATGACACCTAAGTACTTGACATTTTCCATTTCTTGCATTCTGGTCTTACAGAGGCTGACATGTATTAAGTTCTTTTCTTTTGACAGCATGTATCGACTTCCAATCAACATACAAACAGTTTATTCATAATATACACTTAGTCTATTTTCCTTCATCCACTGGTGTAATAGAAGTAGGTCACTGTTCAGAGTTGACTCAATTTTGCGTACTGAGGTATCAGAGTAATATATCACTGTGTCGTCTGCATATGACTTTAGACTGCTTAATTTAATATATTTGGCAAGATCTTCAACGAACGTATATAATAAATAAGAGGGACCACACGATATGAATTTGGAAGATGAAAGATAATGATTCACAAGCGTTTTACATGTTCTTCTACTTAGATAGCTATGACTTCCACTAAGATAGCTAACCAGTGACTAAACATATTTTGATACCGATGTTATGCATTTTCTTCATAAGAATTTGATGGTCGACAGTGTCGAATGCTTTTCGCAGGTCGATAAATACATTACCTCTGTATTGTAGCATAACTAGTCCAGTAATATAGTAAGACGTAGAGGGCGTTATAGTTAATTGTGAAATATATATGTGGACATCGTGAGAGATGTCAGTGAGTCAGCGTTTAGCTGTCGTTAGGACAGGTTCTATATAGTTGTGATCTGTGAGTCAGCGTTGACCTGTCGTTGCGACAGGTCCGTTACCAGGAACGAGTAAAGTTACTTGAACTGCAGATACTGTGCAAGTGTTGTTTCTTGAGTTCCTGTCAGACATTCAGTGATTGCGTGAGTGAGTAAAATGAGAGCTAGTCCACGTTATTCTTACACGATATACTTTTGTGAGAGCCCACTGAGAGATAGTTGATGAATGATTGTCGAGAGCGTGGACCGGGTTTTGACAGACTGCGAGGCAGAACGCTATCCCGGCAGAGCCCTGTTACGCCACACTGGTGGCAGCGGTGGGATTGAAGCAACGTGGCTGTAGCAGCTCAGAACGAACTCCCCCTACAGCGAACCCGCCTGTGTGTAGGCGAAGGAAGAGCGGCAGTGACAGCGCCTACATGTAGTAGGTATAGCGCCTATAGGCGCAGGGCAGAGAGAGAGGCAGCGCCTACACGTAGGAGGTATAGCGCCTATAGGCGCCGACAGTGATATAGCGCCTAGCTACGTGTTAGGTATAGCGCCTATAGGCGCCCGAAAGTAATAGCGCCTAGCTGCGTGTTAGGTATAGCGCCTATAGGCGCCGGGCAGTGAGAGGCAGCGCCTAAACGTAGGAGGTATAGCGCAAAAAGCCGCCCGATAGTGATAGCGCCTAGCTACGTGTTAGGTATAGAGCCTATAGTCGCCGGGCAGTGAGAGCGCCTAGCTACGTGTTAGGTATAGCGCCTATAGGCGCCGGGCAGTGAGAGGCAGCGCCTACACGTAGGAGGTATAGCGCCTATAGCCGCCCGACAGTGATAGCGCCTAGCTACGTGTTAGGTATAGCGCCTATAGTCGCCGGGCAGTGAGAGCGCCTAGCTACGTGTTAAGCAGGGCTCCCACTTAGCCGAGTTGGAATCTCGAGTTGTGGCGAGCTGGCGCGATCTTATGGGAAGCCATTTTATTATTAATTGATATCAATAAATCAATTCTTGTTATCAAGAAATAATTTTATGTTGTAAAGCAATGGTAACTCTTGATATCAAGAATTCGATTTCGTGATATCAGGAATTCGATTTCGTGATATCAAGAATTGAATTCTTGATATCAAGACATATGTTTTAATGATAAAACTGCTTGCCATAAGATCGCGCCAGCTCGCCACAACTCGAGGCTCCAACTCGGCTAAGTGGGAGCCCTGCTTTAGGTATAACGCCTATAGGCGCCGGGCAGTGAGAGCGCCTAGCTACGTGTTAGGTATAGCACCTATAGACGCCGGGCAGTGAGAGCGCCTAGCTACGTGTTAGGTATAGCGCCTATAGGCGCCGGGCAGTGAGAGCGCCTAGCTACGTGTTAGGTATAGCGCCTATAGGCGCCGGCAGTGACAGCACCTACGCGTTGGAGGTATAGCGCCTATATAGGCGCCGGCAGACATAGCGCCGTATAGCGCCTGACTGGAGTCTGTGTTTTTACAATTTATAATGGCTGCTCAACGAGTGACTATAGAGAATGAAATTAGGATGCTTGCAGCAGAGGTTCGGCCTGGAGATGAGGATCTTCGACAGTCTAAGACAGAGATGGCGTCTGGGATTGCGCCTGTACGTGGAAGGTACAGCGCCTGGAGTTTGGCCTGTGTGCAGGCGAAGGCAGAGATAGCGCCTGAGGTTTCGCCTGTGTGTAGGCGAAGGCAGGGATTGCGCATGTACATGTAAGGTACAGCGCCTGTTTAAATAGTGATAGCGTCTGTACATTGAATTTTGTCAGTATAGCGCCTGTATGGAGTTTTGCCGGTATTATGGTCAGAGATTTGAGGTCAGGACTGATCATGGGGCACTTCGTTGATTTCCGAGATTTGCAGGGACAGATGGCTCGATGGCTGCAAGTGATAGCAGAGTGCGACTTCAAAACCGTGCACCTTTCTGGACGCTCACTTACCAATGTTTCGTGTGAAGGCGAAGGCAGTGACCAATTGTCCTAAGTGCGTGTAAGCGGAGCTTCAAGGAATCGGCAATCTCTGATAAACAAGTAGCACCGAAAGTGGAGGTACCCCGAGATAGCTATGCGGAGGCAAGGACAGTTACGATAGAACCCAGCATTAGGAATGAGCAGATGAGCCAAGACCAGGCGCAAGATCCTTCAGTACGACGTGGATTCTGGAAGCAAAGCAGCGGTCAGGGGACCGGCCGGATTGGTCAGCAATGGCTTCAAAGTCCAGGGTGGAGAAGCCCTTGGAGGAAGTGAGACCAACTGGAAATGAAGCAAGGCGTTCTCGACAGGAAATGGGAATATTGACCTAGGCCATTGGATAACTGAATGTTGTCTTATCAGCTCAGCTTCGAGAGGTCGTTGTGAAGGAATTGCTTGGTGGCAAGTCTAGTGGATACCTTGGCATGAACAAGACCAGAGATAAGGTTCGCTTGAGGAGTTGAGGTTCTATTGGGTAGGAACCAATGCAGACATCCGCTCGAGTGTACGGCAGTTGAAGATTCATGTGGACGGGTTGAAACCCTACGAAGTGGCACTCTTCAGACCTACGGACTCCTAGTTAGAAGCGAGTGTAAGTCAGCACGAAGGTTGAGCAGGACGCTCCTAGCCAACTTGCACATGTCAGCAATAGTAGAGGAATCCACCAAGACCCAACTCATTTAATCTTGCCATAAACTCAAACTAAGCAGCCAGTACTTTGCCATATTCCAACCAATGTGTTTTTTTTTTTTTTACTTATACCTGTAATGAATTGTGCCTTATCTTGTTCATTTTAAATCCTGCATTCCTTCTACCCTTCACCCTTTGTCTGTCTTCAAGCTCATATTTTCATGCGTTCTCCCTCTACTTCTTTTGTTCTTCCACTCTTTTCGAGTTCTTATGTTGCACTTTGCCAAAGTTGAAAGAATACAAAATTACTCATGTTGTATTGTTACTATGCAAATATTTCGTATTTACGATAGTTCAGGGATGCATTGTTTTGTATTTTGTTAGATAGCAGAAGAAAAAGAAGAGGGTTATGTTTTATTTTAAGATGTATAAGCATATATTTTCCATGTTTTCAATACTTCTACATGTCTAGTCCTATACCTTCCGCACCTTTTCTTTCCTAAACTTTCCCGTTTCCCTCTACTCCTCTTTTGTTATTTATCTACTATTGTACATATATCATTTTGTTGTTATATCTAAGTATATACAGTGTGAGTAAAAAAAAACTTTACACCTAGGATATTACTAATAATTTAAAAAATAATTTATGAACAGTAAAGTATTATACATCATATGAAAGAGTGTTTTATCCTGAATCATTTGGTACCATTTTGGGTGGTATGTGTTCACGCTTGGATGAACAGGAGGTATTGTTTGCGAGAGTGCAAAAATCGAATTGCGCCAAAGTATTAAAGTGAGAGAATGAATTGAATGTATGAAATGAGATGCATTGCAGATGCTTTTTTCAGTAGCAAAGTCACACACACACACACACGCACACGCACATATGAAACACACACACTAACACACCCACCCACACACGCGCGCACACACACAAACATATGATAATGGTGTTCATTTGGAGTAAAATACTTTATTTTTTACTTGATCTTCAAATTGTTAACGATCATCATAATTATGATGATAATGTTAATTCAAATGCTTATCACCATGGATCCTTTGAAGCTTCATTTGTGACCAGCAAGTAACTGTCCGTTCATCTACTCCTCGACATGACCTCCGTCCCTTTCGATGCACTTTCTAGCGCGATGGAGCATCTCCTGAAACACTCGACGAAGCATGCGCCTGTCACTCCCAAGTGCTTCGCTCTCAATCCTGATCCTCTCTCGTAGGTCGTCGAGGTTCGCAGGTGGGCTCTGGTACACCCGAGACTTGAGGTAACCCCAGACGAAAAAATCAAGCGGTGTTAGGTCCGGGGATCGACGTGGCCACTCCACAGGTTCGTTCAGAGCGATGATCCTGTTCCCGAAGAGTTCTCTCAACCTGGTCATCACAATCCTTGTCCTGTGAGCAGGGGCACCATCTTGTGCCCACCAAAGGTGCCTGAAAGGACCGTTTCTCTGACGCCTAAATCGTGCCATCTGATCCAGAGCCGGGACAACCTGATCATCTATCATTCTTAGATAGCGCTCCTCATTCACTGTCTGTTCAAAGAAGAAGGGTCCAAGAAGACTTCCATTTCCAAGAAGGTCGATCCAAACTGTCACATCTAAATTTGCTATGCGAGTGTGTGTGTGTGTGTGTATGTGTGTGTGTGTATCAAATCAACCTCGAGGTTGATTTGATAAGCTTTAATACTTATTTCCATATTTCTAGTAAAAAAATACAGTTTGTGGATGTGGGTTCAAGAACAATCTATGATTATTTTATCAAAGCACTGCAACAAACGTATGATTTGCAGGTAAGGGATGGGCAAAATGATTATGATTTTATAGATAAAGAATTAAAAGAAATATTTGTAAGACCAAGAATTACTATACTCATTAAAAAACAACGTGAATTTCAATTTAAATTATTGCATGGAGCCATATACACTAATGAGCATCTTCATAGATTTGGTTTTGTTGGTGATAATTTATGTTCGTTTTGTAAGCAGGAAATAGAAACATACAAACATTTATTTTTATCTTGTGGGAGCGTTCAAAGGATATGGCAGGCTTTAATACAACTTTTTGAGTTAGATGAAATTAAAGATTTAGAATGGCGAGATATATTTGTTGGGTTGGTAGGTAGTTCATATAGAATAAAAATGTGTAATACTATCATTTTCATGGTGAAGTATGTTACATTTATGTCAAGATCGGGGGGGCGAGTACTAACTTTAGAAAAGATGAAAAAAAGCATTTTTAAGTATAGGGATGAGGAAAAGAAAATAGCAATTAAAATGGGAAAGCTGGGATCACATTTCTTAAAGTGGGAGCAGCTTAAGATTAATTAAGATTTGTTTTCTTCTCCACCGTGAGCCTGTTAAAAGCGTAACTCTATTTTGCGGCCTGGATAACTTATTTAGTATATTTTTCTTGAGTTGAGAATGTTGGCAGACATCCACTGAGTGAGTACTGTGTGTGGGGGGGGGGGGGTGGGTGGGTGGGTGGGTGGGTGAGTATGTGTGTGGGTGGGTGAGTATGTTTGTGTGATAGAGGGTGAGTATGTTTGTGCGATGGAGGGGGCAGGGAGGGGGCAGGGAGGGGGCAGGATGTTTCAGTAAAATTACCTCCAGATTTGTTTAAGTTTTTTTTTTGTAAAAAATTTTAATTTACAATTGACATATTATGTTTAGGTACTTATACGTTTACTTTGTTGCTAAGTTATATAATACTGCAAATAAGTGTGTTTAATTACGTTTATGTAAAAGCATCAATATTGAACACGTTTATTTTATTCAATTGTATGTTATGGTTTGTATTACACATCTGGAGAAATAAAACAAAATTGTTAAAAAAAAAAAAAAAAGTGTGCGTGTGTTTGTGTGACTTATTGAGTGTGACTCTGTGTGTGTTTTGATATGTGTGACATGATTAATTTTGGTAGGGATGTTATTTGGATCTGCAAAGACCGAATTAATACCGAAATCCAAATTGTTTTATTCAAACATCACATAAGCATTATTTGGCGCAAGTCGATTTTTGCACTCTCGCAAACAATGCCTCCTATTTATCCAAGCGTGAACACATACCACCCAAAATGGTACCAAACGATTTGGGATGAAACACTCTTTCATATGGTGTATAATAATTTACTTTTCATAAATGATTCTTAAAATTATTAGCATTTTTCTAGGTGTAAAGTTTTTTTTTACTCACACTGTATACATGCACTTTAAGGAGTTTTAAAGTAATTTTGTACTTTTTTCGAAAGATTATTCCGAGGTGGTATTATTTTGTTTTGTTAAAGAGTGGTCCGAGGACAGCCCAAACTTGGGGAGGGGCTGTGTAGCATAACTAGTCCAGTAATTTAGTAAGACGTAGAGGGCGTTATAGTTAATTGTGAAATATATATGTGGACATCGTGAGAGATGTCAGTGAGTCAGCGTTTAGCTGTCGTTGGGACAGGTTCTATATAGTTGTGATCTGTGAGTCAGCGTTGACCTGTCGTTGCGACAGGTCCGTTACCAGGAACGAGTAAAGTTACGTGAACTGCATATACTGTGCAAGTGTTGTTTGTGTTGCAAGTGTTGTGGCGCTACCCACATTTTTGTTTGTTGAGATAATGAAAAACTGAGTGTCAAACTTTGAAAGAACATACAATTTAAGTGACAAAATCATCTTTGAACGAAACCGGTTCACAGACGGCTGAAATATTCATAAATATAACAATTCCTAATATTTGTGGAGCCCCACAAATGTTTGATAATTTTGAACCAGCCGCTGAAAAACGAGATAGCGCCTTATACGTTTCATTCCAGCCAATGCAATTGTAGGCTTTTTGTTGGCTTTTTGTTCAGAGACAACAATAAAGAGATTAACATTCACATTTTCATCTCAATATCGTTGTAAATAACCAATGTGAACAATTCAAGTGTTCAGTGCAATGTTCTCAAAGTCAATGAAAAAGGTGGACAAGTTTTTGAATCCATGTTACGATTAATGTTAGCAAAATATGCAAAAAAGCTTAAGGCAGAGAGATATCAAATTTTTTATCATAATCTGCCATCTACGATCCCACTTAAATCAGTACGAATAATGGAATGGATACTGGCATTTTCCCACTGGACAGGGTGAATACATTTCAAGATGGGTTTAAACAGTACTTTATGCATAATATGCAAATTAAGTTTTCATTTTGTGGTATTAAAATCAAAAGTTATAATTTGAATTTATATTTGCATATAATTATGATGGCTAAATATTTACAATGTAAATCAGAAAATCAATCCACCAATGCTGGAGACCCATAATACATAGCTTTCAATACATGAATTGTTTTCAGAGTGGACTTTGATGCAATTTAAGATGACAATATCATTTTTTTTTTAATGGTGGAAGATAATTTGCATATCATGTGAAATTCACTAGTTATAGTTAAAATGTATAAATGGCATGGGTAATATCACTTGAAAATATTCAACCGGGATCTTAGATCATGGCAAGTTAAGAACAGAATTCATTATCTTTTTGATGAACGCTCATTTACATAGTTATGTGAGAAAATGTGTTCAGTCTGTTCACTAACATTTGACCATTGGGATGGGCACTTGATTCGTTCAAATCGATTATTTACAACGATATTAAGATAAAAATGTGAGTTTTAATTTCTTCCTTATCTTAAGACATATAATTTATGCTTACGTGATGTTGATCTAACCTAGATACATGATTATAAGCATGACAAGATGAAAACTAGCGTTAATTTAACACATTTGAATGTTGTTATCAAAGAAAATTGATTATTAAGCAAAACAATTTGCCCCACAAGCCACCTATCGTTATTACTGCCAAACTAGTTAGGGTAGTGGCATTAAGGTTTGGAATGCATCTCAGAGTTGGCTATTTTTTAAGATTAGATGATAGGGTGTTGCATATAAGATATTTTGATTTCAGGATTTATTAATACCAATATTATTTTGTTAAGATAAATTTAAATTCAATACTTTAATTATTTTATTCATCATGATGTTCACACCCTTGCTGTATCCTACATACACAGTTATGAAACCATGGTTTGCAGTCATGCAATATAAATACAGAGCAAAATGATGTGTATTGAATTGTCATCTATTCTCATACCTTATAGCATACAAAGTCATCTCTGATGGCTTTTTTAAAGAGTATCGTACGTCAGCTTAGTTCAGAAGATAATGTATTGTGCCCCCCGAAATGTACTCTTTTATTACAATAGGCTGGATCTGTGTCGCACCAGCGCGGATCTGGATCCACAGATCTCTGAGGTGAACAGTGAAGGCAAGCTGACTATCACCGTGAAGCATGGTCTGGTAAGAATATAACAATAGATTACATGCCCATCCTTCGATTGATTCTTCTCCCTCTTTCTGGCATTCCATCGATTCAAAGTAGGCTATTTTTTGTATTAGCCATATTTAACTCCGCCCAATCGGTACCCGAGAATCAACAATACATACTCTCTTAAAAAAAAGAGTGAATTTTCACTCTATTTCACTTTCTTGGGAGTGACGTCCGTGATCACTTGTTTAGGAGTGAAAATCGATTGATTTTATGGTCTCTCTAAGAAGAAAAGAGTGAATGTTCACTCTATTTTCACTACATTTTCACTCTCCAGAGGAGTGACGTCCGTGATTTTGAAAATTCACTTTTTTTTTTTAAGAGAGTATAATTTAAGCTGTCTTTAATGTGCTTATTCTGGCCTGATTAAAATGATCACGTCTAGCAATAGGTTTGTTCTTGATCTGTGTAATGATATCCGGAACCTAAAATATAACAAACATAGAGAAAGGTAATTTCTTTCATGTCTATGAGGTATAAGGCAAAACGCTCATTACACTTCGTCCCAAGCGACATGACCTAAATGTCTGATGAAAGAACGCAAAATTTCCCGTATCTTTATCTATATCTCTACTTAAAGAAATGTGTCAAATGACCATGTAGCCATGCATCTCAGCAAATTAAATTCTACTTAAATCCGTAGCGAAAGTAGAAAGATAACACATGCTTCTTAAAACATAGAAATATCCATGAGTTTGAATGTACAAGTGTGTAGTTTACCCCAAGTAATAACTTTACTTATTATGAGAGATTTATTATGTTATTACCCATACATCTGTAAGATTCCCCACCAACGTGAATGAGAGAGGTATAAAGCAAAAATAAAGTACATTTTCTCAGCACGACATGGGCATCGCCATTTTCTTAATAATGTGTACTATGCGAAGTCGTTTATCAAGTATGTATTCAAATTTATGGATGCTTCTTTCCCAGACGTGTGTGTTGATGAAGCATTTCATTCACCTGTTATTTTCCTTTGTACTATAATTGCCAGAACGCAAATTGCATAAATTATTTAGTGCTCTTCTGGGTTGAAGGTTTCTCTTAAATGAAATATATTTGTCAACTGCTATAGAGTAGTATTTATAAATGTATTTGTTACAATTGTGCCCCTGTTATTTATTTTTCACCTAATATAATTTCTATCATCTCAGTTGTTATTTTTTTTCATTGAAAAGTAAAGGTTTCGTTATTGATTTTAAAAAAAATTCCAACTAAAGCTTGGTGCATGATACATGTACAACTTCAACAGATACGTCACATGTTTAAGAAAATGGCTGCGCCCATGTCATGCTGACAGGCATCACATCATGCCAGGAATATATTCATTTATATATACCTTGTACATTTTCGTAAGGAATATTGTACATCAAAGGGCAGGAATACATCTCATTTTTCAGAATACCTACACTTATTCTTTGGGTTTAGGTTTCCTTTAAACTCTACTTAAATCCGTAGCGAAAAGTAGAAAGATTAAACATGCTTCTTACAATATAGTAATATCCATGTGTTTGAATATACAGGACTGCATTTGAAAGAATATCCAACGAATCACTAGCACCATAGCAAAAAGTCGATACATAAAACATTCTTCTTACAATATATCAATATCCAGTAATTTAAAAACGAGTTTACATTGGAAATACATTCTTTCGAATCACACTGCTTTTTTCAAAACATGTTAAAAGGGCATTATCTTGTTTGTTGCTTGCATTTTTTCAATCAAATTGCCTGTATATTCTTAATCCTGGAATAAAAACAACAACAAATAAAATTTCATGAAAAAATAATGATATTAAGATAGGTGATATAAATACGGAGTGTAGGCCTATACTATGTCTCTCCTCTTCCTCTGCCTGATGCCTTGGTCATGATAGCTGTAGCCTTCTCTATGATGAATCCCACAAAATATGAATGTAAAATCTTCCCTGCCTGAAATGTAATCCTTGTACAAAATGATTTATCAATACACAATTGCTTGCAAATAGTATTTAAATTCAAATTTAACTTTGGTTCTACTAAATGATATCCTAGCATTTTAAATAAATGTCTCTCTTCTTCGAATGAAGACATGTGAATGAATCCATCGCCTTACTAATTGGATTTAAATGTTAAAACATAAAAATAAATTCTACATAACTGATTGCAAACTATTTACTCGTTAGATATCTGACCTACATGAATTTCAATCCCTGGAAGCTTATTTTTTAACTTATTTTAAACTAATTTATTTTAAGAATGTGCCTATTGTCATGAATAGTAAATGTCAAAAGGTGATTATTTAAACATGCACAACTTGACTTGATATATAATATGTACACCTCCCAAAACTGTAATTAATGTTACTTTCTCTCCCTCCCAGCTCTGTTCCTTCTCTTTCTATGCTTTTTGTTGTTTATCTTGCTTCCTTCCTAACTACCTAAAAAAATGCGTTAATATATTTCATGAGTTTTGTCTGGGGCTATCGTATTATCAAGCAATCTGTTTACAATGACAGTCCTTCTTCCGCAAATAATTTTACAATGTTTTATAATGTTTGAGGAAATTTAGTATCTATAACAGTTTATCATTTCATTTTTGAAAATAACAATTTATATATAGGCCTATATGTATTTGCTTATTTACTTATTTATGATTTATTGTCAGAATTTTTTTTATTCTACTTTATATTAGTATTGTTATCGAACAACTTTATACTTACATGAATGCAGAAGGAAATAAAATCAAACCTAATTTCCCTGCATTGCTTCATATTGTATGTATTCCTATTTTCATTTCGAGAGGACGTCGCTTCAAGCTTATGCTTAAGACTACACCATTTCTGTATAACCCATGTCATTATCCTACATCTACAGTTATAAGATAGTAAATGTAAATATGTTGATATGTATGGAATAAATGAACATCATATGTAATCAAATCAAACTATGGTTATTTATAATATCGAATTTACCTCTTTCAAATTCAACTGCAAAAATGCATTGCATATTTGAAAGGTACGTATCTTTAGAAAACCATCGTTATATACAGTATATATCATTTCTGGTATTCTTATGTGTCTATTACTATTATAGAGGTTGCGATGACAAAGGTTATAATATGTGGTTTGGCCGTCAAGCAACAACGTATCAACGTTGGAAGATGACCCTCATGAGACCACATGATGGCAGAAGACTACTACGGACTTCAAAATGAAACTTGTCAAGTGTGGAGGTAACCAGGCTACCCGAAAGTCCCGAATAACTAATTGAAGGATATATAAAGTTAAAATGCTTAGAATACAGTATCATACAAATATTACTGCTTATACCCTGTCTCGATACCTTTAATTAATAACTTTATACTTATGGTGAAGCATATGGAGAAGGTCGACTTATTTTCGGGGCGAATTCTTGATTCTATGCAGCCTCTTCGAAGTACTTTGACCTAAGCAAAGCATTTGTGCTTACTGCAAGTACATCATATTATATCCTAGTAAAGAGAGAGAGAGAGAGAGCATAATTATAGCAGGAAGCCAGTATTAAGCAGGGATCAAAAGATAGAACGATACATTTAACACAAAAAAATCCGGACAGAGAAGAGGAATAAGAGGCAACACATAGTAAACATAATTGTATATTTTACTGGTATAAAATGTCTTTCAAACATGTATAAACAAATTAATGGCTCACTTGTTTTCTCCTCGAATCTGGAAACATGGTATAGAAAAAAAGATACCTTTGCCCTTACCTGTCTTTATTGACTATAGGCTCCTCCATTCATTGTTTCAGTATCAATTTGTGTCAGTATCATCGAAAAGACTCGACTAAAATCTCAAAAGGCTAAGGGCAGCAATTTATTAATTTGTCTTTTGTTTAGATTTCAATTAATGAAATTTATTCATTTCTGAATATAGGTACATCTTTTTAGGATACCATAAGTTTACATATATTAAAACCAGAAACTTCTTTCAATCACATTTCAAAGTTTGACGGCTTGTGAACCCTTACCATTTTACATAATCTTATAAAGGGTTCCTGGTGATGTAAATAGGATAACCATAAGATGGGTTATAATGTTAACACAATATATGCAATACAACCAAGAACCTACGATATAAACGCTACAACCAACAAGCTATGCTTTTACCTTAGGATTCTTTATTTCCCTTTTTCTAATTTTAATTAAGTCCTTAATTTACAAGTTACTACAAACAAATTAAAGTGATTTGATATAATTGTGAACATGATTTGTTTTCATTTCTACTATCATTACATTACAGGTAAATAGAACTGACCGGTTTCTGTGTACTCATATTAACTATACTGTAATGATGATGATAATATATTGCATTGTACTTTCATAACAAGGTCATCAGGAATCTTATCCGTAAGGATCTGTTGATATATCCTTCATCATCGTGATACATGTTTTCTGTAAGAATTTCCGGTATACCAGGATTGATTTCATGAACTACGGGTAAAGTAATTGAATCGACTTTTTCGTGTTTCACCGAAAAGTCATCCATTGTCAAGAAAGATTGTTGAAAGCACCATGTGTAGAATGTATATAAATGTATATACTCGATCTATACAGGATTTAGTATTATTTCTGTCGTATCCAATAGATTTTTGCTTTCGACATTAAAGTATTGAACATAATTGTTTATTAAAATCTAATCGTTATAGTCAAGAAGTTAACATTCTCATTTCTTGATAAGATGTACAAAAACATGATGAAATATATTATCTGATATGTACATGTTTGTATATATGCCGTAATCTTGATATTATCCATTTTTGGGAATCATGTTTTTTTTTTTTTTTTACCCTTCAGTCAAATGGAAATAAAAACATCCATACACATTGGATTTGAGTTTACATGATTTACATTAATCATTAATAAGTTCTATATCTTAAACTAAATGCCATGTAGGGCCAATACTTCACTGAAGAGTTTGGTCATGGTTGTTAGCCTGAGAGTCTGTCGTGCTTCATGAACATAAAAGGTTTAAAGAAAATACAATGTTATGAAGTATAATTATATTTTGCAGAGTGTGTATGTGGTTAAACTGTGACAAGGAAACAGTTTGTCTACTCAATGTTTTCTTACAAATCCATTCAAACCATATAATATGAACAGTATATGTCGTGCTATTATTATTTTTATTTTCATCACCTTAAAATATTTTGTCATTACATTATTTTCCAGTGCGGATACATCTTACTTGTGTGCGGGTAAGCCTGAATCCTATGACCGGGGTAATAATATATATCTCTGTAAAGCGCTTTGAGAGGGCCTTCGGTCCTGAAAAGCGCTATATAAGAACTAGCTATTATTATTATTATTATTATTACTAATCCATTCAAACCATATAACCACATGAACCATACATGTCGTGCTATTATTATTTTTATTTTCATCACCGTAAAATATTTTGTCATTACATTATTTTCCAGTGCGGAGAAATCCAACTAATCACGATCCTTACTTTGATATAATCTAGTCTAATTTGTGACATGCATGAAACAGTTGTTGATGTATAGTAACAAATAACAAAAATTAAAAAAAAAGAAAAAAAGAAAAAAGAGGAATTTGTCACCTTGGTCTCGTTGTGATATTCTTATATCAAATCGTGATCAGATCGTGTATAGATACAATCTAGTCTATTTGTGGCATGTATGTAACAGTCGTCGATGTAAATATAATATTTATGAAAGAAATTAGTAACCTTGTCTCATTTAAATATTGATTTCTTTATGCAACTAATCATGACAATACGTGTTATGTAATCCTATAAAATGTGTTGACATGCATTTAACTGTCATTGCTGTATATGTAGAGAGAGTCTACCCCATCTCGTGTTTATATTTTTGTATTCAATTACCATTGTCATTTCTTGTCAAACTCATGCAGTAAGAGAGAGAGGAATTAGTAATTTCGATCTCGTTGTAATAATATTCTTGTATTTAACTAATCAAGATCAAACATAGTGTATACCTGTAATCTAGACTTCTGTACGACATGCATACAACAGTTGTTGTAGTAAGACGGATAGTAATACAGAGAGGTGTAGACAGGGCGTAGTAAGACAAAGATAATTTTTCATTAAATGGTTTGGAAAATGTCATTTGATGGAACACATCTCCCGATTTACAGGATTATTATCGTTATGTTTAGTAGCACTAGAATGCGTGTCTATTTCCCATCACAATGATGCAATGTAAGTTATGTTTTTTCTATGATCAGTAGCCCTGAATAGGATATAGGCCCATGTGATATCTTATAAAAATGTCAAAGGTTTATTCTTATCTACGATCACAATTTATTTCAAGTTATATATTTCAAACATCCAATGCACAGTGTGTATACTATTTCATCTTATCAATTGATGTCAAAGGTTTATTCTTATCTACAATCACAATTTATTTCAAGTTATAATATATTTAGAACATCCAATGCTCCTGTTCAGTGTTTATTCTATTACATCTTATCAATTCATACTCTATTATACATTTCTTTCCATGTATGTCTATATTGTAATGATCGTTCCCATTAATGCCTGTGTTGTAATGACTTTGTCAGTTGGTGTGCAGTATACCTGAATAAGGGGAAGTGAAATGGAGTCTTGTTCGTTACGTTGTGAGAAGTGTATTTTCTTTGTTCGAGCTGTATTGAGAAAAAAAATCGTTCTTTTTTAACGGCTCTTTGATTGCCTTGAGAAATTCTTGAATCATCTGAAAATCGGTGAATTTCTCTTTGATATATTTCCCATGTTCATGGATTTGCAGGACTACTGTAACGTGTTATTGATATCCGAAATGTATTGAATATGTACATAATTATATATACAAACATAATAGGCCTATATGGATATGGTTGAAAAGGTTCAACTTTATTAGTAAGCGTTGTACAGTCTGTTTTGCGCGAAGGCTCATCAGCAACTAAATACATTTTAAACAAGGCAATGTTAAATACACTCATGTGCAGTCAGGCAAGAATACAAAAGAGTCATAATAATACCCTAGTAATGGTGAATACAAGGATACAAAGGATACAATAGTGGAAAATATGTACTTGTAAAATGTTCTCAGAAAGGGAATCACTTTGCATTGATTCATTCACGTCTTTCTACACACATTTCTTAAAACATGTATCTTAAGTTGTTTTTGCTAATAATATGTGAGAGTGTATATAATTGCATGTTAATAAAGTAAAGTGGAAACATAAGAATGCGTATGTCTTTACTTTAAAACAGCGGGCTTCATTTCTCGCCACAAAATTTGAAATCTATTATTGCAATCGTATCAGGACAATTAACCCCTGGGCAATCACCCCCGGAAAACTTCCCCCTCCCCCCGAAATTCATCCCCTATAGGAGTCCCCCCCCCCCTCCGAGGACAATTACCATCCAGAAAAATAACTCCTATAGGACAAGTACCCCCTGTGGAAGATTACCTACACCCCCTAAAAATTACACCCAATGACAAGACCCCCCCCCCCCATCGACAATTACCCTCAATAATAATAATAAGGTAAGACATGTTCATGTGTCTATAACCTAGGCCTATTTGTTATTGACAATAGCGCGTCTGCGTCCGTATGTTCTCTTTTAAAATCTTTATAGATCAATCATTTAAAACAAAAATCAAACAAACAAAATTAACAAAATAAACAAACAAGCATAACTCCAAAATATTATGATTTGTATTTTATGGCTCCGTAGGGCCCTAGCTACCTAACTAAAGAATGGCCCGTCGTAGCATTTCTTTCTTTTTTTCGTTTTTGGCCCCGAAAATTTGAAAAAAATGCTGTTAAGACCTCACAAGTTATAGAATATTTTTCTCAAAATTTATGAATTGAAATCATCAACCCTAATAAACGAATACATTATGCATGTACAGTAGTACATACACATTTAACATGCATCTGTCTGAAACAGCCATTCAAAAGGAACTATGAACAAAATCTTTGCTCGCTTGCTTTTTCCATAATTATGTTAGTTCACCTTTCTCGCAAATAACTATAAATTCAATGGGTTGAATTCATAGTTGTCGGCACTACAATACTTCTTGCCCCCCCCCCCCCCCGGTCTGAAAATATCAGGGACCAGAAAAGTGATGTGATACTTCACCGAGGCTGCAAGCCGAGGTAAAAATATAATGACAGACTCTGAGGAAAATTCTAAATCTGGATGTGAGTATTATTGTTAATGAACAAGGAATTTTGATACTAATTCATGTAATATTTGTTATACAAAATTGAGGGTATTTAATTGGCGATCATTTGGATTCACGCCCTCTCGATTACGTTTAGTTTGAATTCGCGTGAGATGCACGCAGATAAGAAAATGCAAATAATGGATGGTGCGCAGTCAAATTCACTTTTGTAAGCGTTTTACAGCGTATACGGACACACCCTGGACATCCACCCCCGGATAACCACCCCCAGTCAACTACCCCGGACAACTACCCCCTAGGGCAACCATCCTCTAGGACGACTTCCCCCGGGACAACTACCCTAAAGAAACTACCCCCAGACAAATGCCCTCTAGGACAACCAGCCCTTAGGACAACTACCTCCGCACAACTACCCTGGACAACTACCCCTAGGATAGTTTACAGGATGGTAGTTGTCTGGGGGTAGTTGTCCTGGGGTAGTTGTCCTAGGGGTAGTTGTCCGGGGGTAGTTGTCGTTTCTCTAAGGGGTAGTTGTCCTAAAGGGGTAGTTGACTGGGGTTGGTTATCCGGGGGTGGATGTCCAGGGGTATAGGTGTCCTTTTACAGACGTATTTTTCCCCCGGTTTTTGCGTTTATACTGTAAAGGGTTTTACCCGTATACCGCTTAGCTGTTTAAGAAATCTGCACGCAGTAGAGAGGTCTGATATTAACCAATACCTTGCAATGATATTTTGTATGATCAAATTAAAATATATATATATTTGTGTATTTTTTCCTAATTGTTGGTAAACTCGAATAACAACCAAATGGAAGTGAAATTATCATTAGGCCTATATATTTAGATAACTAATATTTGTTTTTCAACAATATATAATCGGAACTATGAATGCTACCTTTACAACTATATTGTTTATAAGTTACACCTTGCTGTGGTACATTCATTGCCCTGGTATATTACAGTAACTGTCTATGTTGATTATGGAAATAAAATATACCGTTCATTGAAATATGACTATTTCAATTGCTAATTCAAATTAATTCTTACCTGTTATCACACTCCTGACGAGAGAAAGACAAAAACAATCTCAATAAAAAGAATATATCTCCCTTTTGAGACCATTTTCAAATCCAGCTCTGTTTCACTTTGTGTAAATCAATCTTTCAATGAGTCTAGAAATTATCTGGAAAGCAAGCATTGGAATATGAATCCTTTTTCATCTTTAATTATTTGTGCAAAACTCCTATGACCTACATAAACTATGTTTGAATCTGGAATACCTTTCACGAGTCACACTGTTGTGCGCCCTGAAATTGGACTGTAATAAGCAAATAATTACCGTTGGTATAGGTGATTCGCTTTGGATAGATAGCTACATCCAGATCGCCTCGGAAGTGATAGTTTGCCATCGCCTGAAACCAAAACGTGATTATTTGCTTTATATTCCAGATCGGAAACATTTCACTTCTTCCGTAATTTTAGAGCAACAAGTCATCAATAAACAGCTAGCAAACGGTGTACGATACGTACAGTGCATGCAGTATGGTGGCGTGACCATATAGTTCGCGCGTGGCCAAAGTTCGCGTACTAACACTAAAAAGCGCTTAAAGAGGAGAGCAATACGCAACGTATACAATTAAAGTGCATTGCACTGTGTAGATAGGACTTCTATCTTCAGTGAAAGTGCATTGCACTGTGTAGATAGTAGCTTATATACACAGTGTAACGAACTTTTTGCTTCTCCCAGCAATGATGGGCGAACTATCTTTCATCACTTTATTTTCTTTTGACCAATCGTAGAGCAAAATTCTTAGTATGTGGACTGTAATAACTAATATACACGAACAATGTAATGTTACCAAACAAACTCATGGAAGTAACTTCACTTCTCCATAAATAACTATAGAGTCTACACTGCAAGAAGCGAGCTGTAGTGTGCCCTAAGACCCTTTTTAATATGACCAATATGGAACTGTATAAAATATCTACGCGGACGAAATCACTGAACAACATATTTCTCAAAATAAACGTAGAAATAAGCTCCCTTCTTCTAAACTCAAATAACTCATACTCACATTAATCCTCGCAATGCAAAATAGCGTTCCGATGTGAATCGTTTATAGTCAATGTCGATGTGTTTGTTTTTCAGTGTTTTGCAACCTTCGTTTCATTTTGACAGAGTACGCTATCCATGAATGCCTTTGGTTATGTTCAAACATGTTAAACGGACTGTCGTTTATTTGTATTCAGATGACTTGGGAAATTAATATCATCCCCATCCAATTTCATTAGCCGTATATAAGTGAAATATGGAAGATGAAATTAAGACAAATCAAAGAACAGTATGAGCTCAGTCACTTATTATGAAGAAGGGTCTATGAAATCAATACCGATATCACCCCTCCTACATTATGACTTTATAACTCACAGGTCCCCATGCAGTTCTCAATGCTGCTTTTTTGCATTTCACTTATGGATATGTGTTATTTACGTTACGTTTGAAGGAATAATGTCCTGTTTAAGCGTAATAATTTTCAAAACAAGCCCTCAATTTAGGTCCGAACTATAGATCTAGGCCTAACTTAAACTTGCTCATATTGTTACTGATTTTTTTTTTTATAATCTTATTTTACTATAATTATGAAAATAGGAGATTCGACTTCGTTATTAGGTTTTTACATTTGAACGCGAAAATGATAGACCGGAGTATTGACAAAAGAGAAGTTTGTTTGATTCTCTGTGGTACCATGCAACAATGCCTTTAAATTATTATTTGTATACTATTGTACTGCACAATGCGCCCTGGATTCAAAGCCATGTTTTTCGTTTTGGGAAAGGTTTGACAAGATCATACTGCGGGCCGTGATTCTCCTGTTTATACGTGCCCTAGTCAAAATGAATAAGTTTTATTCTTCTTTTTCCATAATAAAATAGAAGGGACAGAGTATACTTCTCTAAGAAAAAACATTAATATAATACAAAGTAATATAATTTTCTCATGTGAAAAACGACCAGGGTGGTTTTA
The DNA here is from genome assembly GCA_035222895.1 of Strongylocentrotus droebachiensis. Lineage (NCBI taxonomy): Eukaryota > Metazoa > Echinodermata > Echinoidea > Camarodonta > Strongylocentrotidae > Strongylocentrotus > Strongylocentrotus droebachiensis. The sequence continues at coordinate 333,220 of JAVYIG010000866.1, read as the reverse complement.
TACGGCTTGTCACGTTATTACATTTTGAGTACTAATTTCGTAGATACAAATTATCTAATCTACGAATTTGATATGTTCCAATGTTTTAAAGGGATCGTTTAACAATGTTAAATCTGAGATACACGGTCCTACATGGTACCAGTGTCTGTAATAGGGTGTAATATTGAAGCCCTAAAAAAATTGCGCTTCAAAATGATCAAGAAGTGCCTCAAAAAATTAAAAAATCTTTGAGCGACCGGTTTTACCATACTCGTTTTCCCCAATAGGCTGCAGTGTTATGAAAACCGTTCGCCGAACGGTTTTCACAATTTGTAATTCCAATCATTAATATCTTGATAATCAGACAGGTGATCGGCTTGTAAAAGTCATGGAGTTCCTGACTGACCTAAAGGTTTATAATTATCATTGCAACATGTGCTAAATCAAGGATTATTTCTAAAGGATCTAAGACAAAGTTATCGGATCCCTTTAACCTTGCAGCCCAGAAGTATGCTTTCAGGAATACCGGTAAATTAATGTATAACTTTCCTAGCTATATGACGCCATTTCTACCTTCGACGTTTTCGCATAGATTGCTAAATTCAATTCATAGGACATGCACCTGTGTATAACAAAGAGGAGGCCCAGAAAAAAGTGAGGCATATAATTATATACTAGGCCTCGTCTACCCGATCAAGCGCGGGATCATCACAAACTTAGATGCCATGGAGAAACTTATGGACTCGAGCATTTTCTGAGGAATTAGAATTCAATCAACACAATGGTCGTATTATATTTGTGCTGTCACAAACACCAACAAATCATGCAGAACAATTAGGAGAAAATGGCGGAGGTTTGTCTTTGACGGAATAACCGATTCATTCTTTGATGGAGTAGAAAGACAGGGGAGCCCTAACTTTTTAGTACCTTCTTCAATATGTTTAACAGGCCTTGCAGATATCCCAAATTAATGTACACACGTGTTTTTGTTATGAGTTTGATGAGACAAGGTGTTATTATGAACAGGCGCGGATCCACAATGAAGGCCCGACGGGCCTGGTCCCCCCTTAGCCCCAAAACAGGTATTTTTTTTAAATGGTTACGTAAATTGTACCTAAATTGTACCCCCCCCTCCTCCACTTGGCAAAAAAAAAAAAAAGAGGCAATAACTGAATAAGGAAAAGAATATTTAGGAAATGGAAGTGGGCAGTCTAGGGAAAGCTAAATATGACAATGAATGAACTTCATGTACAACATAACTATCTTACACTTGCAACATAAGCCCATCGAAGCCCCCTGGAGCCCCCCCCCCCGGCCCCGACCCCTCCTCTCACACCACCACCATCCAACATCTCTTCCCGAACTGAGCCTGCTCAGCCCATCCATTTTCAAATAAGCACTCAGTCCAAGGTGCTCATGAAAGCAATGTGGTTAGTTTAATTTGTCGTCGAACCGAGGACATCTATCTTGATCAATATTCCACTTTCTTGCCCATTGTTCGTCATATCAAATCGCAACTTTTATTGGACCACACTGCCCGTTTACGGTTAGACTTCATGCATTGTAGGAGTGGGTATACATTGCTGTGCCATAATAATGGGTGTGCATCATTTAGTTTTCTCAATCTTCTTGTCTGTTGATGTCCCCCTTCCTCATGTATCCGATTCTCAGTCATACCACTTTCTTTCTGTCGATTACACCGCTTTAATATACTGAAAGAGGAAAGGAGTTTAGCTGGGAGTCTTATTCACAAAACTACTGTTCCTCACTGAATACTCGTTGCTTGATATAGTCCTTAACATATTGTAACAAAGATTGCTCTGGTTGTTTTGGAATAAACACTTGTATTTTCAGCTTCAAGTCCAGGTTGCACCGTTTCTCTGTTATAAATTGAGTTCTTTTATGGGCCCTGTTTCATAAAATTGTTATCAATAAGCCAGTTTACGGTTGCAGTCTGAGCATGAGCAGATAAAGGTCATTTGTACCGAAAAGGTAAAACCCACAGAGATGAATGCTGGATATGCGCTCATGAAAGTTATGTAACATTATTTATTTATGCACCAACGGTACATTCTAAGATACGCAGGTGGAAGAGGGCAAACAAAAGGTATTCATGAAGCACATCTAGGACTTTGGCAGCTATTATTCTAAGATGCTCAAAGTGGAACTTCTCCATGTGTAAAAGATCTGTGGATATTTGGGGTCAATTTTGTACCATGTGCTATCTGTAAACTCCCTTATCACTATGAACATGACTGACAAAGAAAGCGGACAAAATATACAGTTCCTCAGGTAGACAAAGGAACATCCCTTCACTGCTATTATGTAAAAATGTGTAGAACAGGTGTACATGCATATTCACTTTTTACATAATAGCAGTGAAGGGATGTTCCTTTGTCTACCTGAGGAACTGTATATTTTTTGTCCGCTTTCTTTGTCTGTCATGTTCATAGAGTATTCTGCTAATGGCAAGTTACAATAGCTGTTACAAGCTACTGAAATCATTGCATTTGATTGGCTGAGAATTTTGTCAGTCCTGATAAGCTTTATGAAATAAGTCATATTCGTAATGTAATCAATTTCAATGCATCAATCTTTTTAAGTGCCTCGTTACAAGTTATTGCATTCACCTGTATTGAATAATTGTATTTCAATCTTCAGAATGCGAATTACATACATCGCGTGTTATGAGTTGGTAGGGTTAGCCATAATGTTTGTCCGACCTAGAATGAAAGAATGCGTATCGAGGCGCTTCACAAAGGAATATGTGCATACATTTGGTTACATTACGAAATGGCCTTTTGAGCCTATATCTTTTACATACTAACGAACACCGCTAGTTTGCTACATGAAATTGGCAACAAGGATTTCGGATTAATATTTGAATTAGCATTTAAACGCAGCATTTGCGGCCTTTTCATCACCTAACTTTGTCAATATTTCCAACTTGTTTTGCAGATTTCTCTGATCAGACGGGAGACACCGAACGATTCTGGTTATTGTCGAAAATGAGAATACAAGCGCATAGGACAATCACAAACCAAAACTCTTATCAAAATATATAAACCGAACAAAAAATAAGTGGTACATGATGAAAGAGGCTGATACCCAGAACAAACAAAAAACATTCAAGGTTGTGACCTTTATGTAAACAAATATATATTTGCCCATCAGTCGTAATAGCTGCGGAAGAAGCATTATACAACGTAATTATTCGCCAGGAGATACCAAAAGAGAAACTAGACCTGTATTTAACGGTTCACAGTCGCCAGGTTACCCAATCAAGCCAAATAATGAGAATACAAAAATATGTAAAGGCATTACGTCTGTGTTCCTTTGTTGCGTTAGTGACATTACTGATTTTGTCGTCGAGGCGTCACTCACTGTTTTTTGAAACTTCATGGCTATTTTACCTTCACTGAAACGACACGCTAACATGACCAAGGCAGAGAGGAAATATCACTTGAAACAGTATCGGAGACATCAAATGACATGGAATTCCCACAGAATATAACAGAGGTATCCAACAGAAAGAATCTGAGCCAACGCAGAACACCTGCAGGAGAGTTACCCTCGAATAGTCTGAGGCAATGTCATCTGAACGGTATTGCCGTGGGTTTCTAGAAATTTAGACTGCAGAAAGAGGTTACCTCAGATCATTGGAATTGGGGTCCTAAAATGTGGAACAGGTGCTATGACCAATTTCATGCAGATGCATCCGAACATCGTTCATTCGAAACCAAAGGAGCTTTACTATTGGAACAAACACAATAATGAAAGTCTCAATTGGTACCAGAACCGAATGCCTGTATCTTCAAAGTATCAGCTAACCATGGAATACACCCCTGACTATATTTTCGGTCATGACGCCCCATACCTCATCAAGAAGAACCTCCCGGATGTCAAATTCATCGTGATGATCCGAGATCCTGTGGTCCGTGCATTGTCTCACTATGTACACATCAAGTACTATTCTTGGCCGAGTCTTTTTAAACCACGATCGCGAATCCCAGATAGAGAAACATGGCCTTTTCTGAAAAACTCATTCGAAACAACTGTCCTCACGCCCAGTGGAGAAGTCTTCGTCGACAACGCCGTGGTCGAAAATGGTCTCTACGAAGTCCATCTCCGAAGATGGTTCGGTATCTTCCCTCGAGAGCAGTTCTTGATCATCGACGAGGGCGTGTTCCGAAGCGATCCCGTCTCAATTTTGCATAAGATGGAAGACTTTTTGGGAATACCGAAATACTTTGATGAATATAAGTTTCATTTTAATGAAGAAAGAGGCATATTCTTTAAAGAGAATCCAGCTATAATCTGCCCCAGCAGCAAGTTAAAGGGTAGAAAGCATCCATCCGTTGATCCGATCTTTCTGGACAAACTTAAGAACTACTACCATCCATTCAATCTGAAACTGGAAGAACTGCTGGGAAGAAAGTTTGCATGGACTTAATAAGGATTATGTCTTGGAATAGATCAAAAGATGGTGGAGAACAATATGAAGTATTTGAAATTGAATTTGAATTTAAGTTTATTGATAGCATTGTGCAAAATTACAAAATTATACTGATCAGAGTCTTTGAAAATATTTTTTCTTCAATTCAATTTTTATTGATTATAATTAAAATGCAATAAATTATCAATAATTCATTACCCCCCCCCCCCCGGGTCACCAACAGAAACAAATCTTGTGTTTGCCCATGCCTTGATTCATAATGCATGGCCGTACAGAGGATTTTTTTATGTTGGGGGCCGGGGTAAAATGCAATGATTTGATAATGTATTGCATTTTCTTCGTTTTTTTGTATTTGTGGGAACTGCTCCCTACCCTAGTCCCCGCTGCGTACAGTCATGGTTCAGTGACAAAGCAATGGCCTCGTAACTGTGAGGCCCCAGGATCAAAACCGTGTCGATGTGCCATATTAGTGCCCTTTTGTGGGGGCATTAATCCTCATTACTGTCATTTATGATTTAAGGGCGTAGGTCCCCTAGTTGATAAGCATAGTAGCATACACATGCTTTAGCAGTCACGCAAAACAAACACTGGAAAATTTTTATTCAATAACATTTGAGAATGTATACTATTATCTAGATTTATTAGGAATAAATCATTGTCAAAATAATTCCATAAATTGGGGTAAAAAAAAAAATCCAACTATATGAGCGACAGTGTATAATTATATTCATGTGTGTGTGTGTGTGTTTGTTTTTAAATTCAGATTCGTTGCCAATTTGTCTTGTGATTTTCAAAGTTTTTCATGTCATTAAAAATTCATAACTTTCTTATTAGTTATCCGATTTTGCTCAAACTTTTTTTGATTTGTTTGTGTGATTTTTATGCTTCTATTGAAAGTAAGTTATTTTTGGAGTGGACTTGCCCTTTAAAATCATTCTACTCTATTCATCTCACGTTTGGCTATTCGGGTAATCATGATTACTCCGATGTTACCATTTGCCCCGTCACTTCCCCCTTTATTCTCTCATTCTCTCCATCACACCTTACTTTTTCTGTCTCTATCCGTATGTGAGTAGTTCTGTATAATGATGTATCTTATTAACATGTTTACTATGAGTGTTGGCTCAGTCAGTAGAACGTCCGCCTCACAACCGGGAGGTCGTGGGTTCGAACCCCGGCCGCGTCTTACCCAAAAGGCGTTAAAAGACGGGAGTTGCTGCTACCTTGTTTTGGCGTTCAACATTAGGGACTTTCAGATTCGCACGAAGACAATGGGGATTGCTACGATCGACGTCCTTTTAATGCACTGCCTTGAATTGAATGGACGTCACACGTATCAGTCCACGCAAATCTAAAAGTCCCTAATAAAGGGATAGAGCAACGTCGATCTGGCGCTGCTGCCAGGCTCACGATAAATTGGGCAAAAAGAATTTCCATTTTCGGTTTAACGTTAAAAGATTATTATTATTATGAGTATTTCATTTTATTTCATTTAGCAGCACTATTTATAGTCTTCTTTCATCTTCTCTCTATTCATCTCCTTCTCTCTGCTTCTCTCTCTCTCTCTCTCTCTATTCATCTCCTTCTATCTCCTTCTATCTCCTTCTCTCTCTCTCTATTCATCTCCTTCTATCTGCTTCTCTCTCTATCTCTATTCATCTCCTTCTATCTGCTTCTCTCTCTCTCTCTATTCATCTCCTTCTATCTGCTTTTCTCTCTCTCTATTCATCTCCTTCTATCTGCTTCTCTCTCTCTCTCTATCTCTCTCTCTCTATTCATTTCCGTCTATCTGCTTCTCTCTCTCTCTCTATTCATCTCCTTCTATCTGCTTCTCTCTCTCTCTCTCTATTCATCTCCTTCTATCTGCTTCTCTCTCTCTCTCTCTCTATTCATCTCCTTCTATCTGCTTCTCTCTCTCTCTCTATTCATCTCCTTCTATCTGCTTCTCTCTCTCTCTATTCATCTCCTTCTATCTGCTTCTCTCTCTCTCTCTCTATTCATCTCCTTCTATCTGCTTTTCTCTCTCTCTCTCTCTCTCTATTCATCTCCTTCTCTCTGCTTCTCTCTCTCTCTTTCTCTCTCTATTCATCTCCTTCTCTCTCTCTCTCTCTCTCTCTCTATTCATCTCCTTCTATCTGCTTCTCTCTCTCTCTCTATTCATCTCCTTCTCTCTCTCTCTCTCTCTCTCTATTCATCTCCTTCTATCTGCTTCTCTCTCTCTCTCTCTTTCTCTCTCTATTCATCTCCTTCTCTCTGCTTCTCTCTCTCTCTCTCTATTCATCTCCTTCTCTCTGCTTCTCTCTCTCGCTCTCTCTGTATGATGTATGCATACCACCTTAACTAATCATTTTTATTTTTATCCCTCTGATTATCAGGATAAAATACACTCTGAGACTGAGTAACAACATATCTAAGGTCTATGTCGAAAGGAGCGTGACAATAAATTATTATGAATAAAGGTTTTCTCTACTAATCTTTTCTAACACAAATAAAACATGAAAGGGTATTTCGATCACAGAGGAACAAACATGAAACAATGGCACTTCCACAAAAACAATCAGAATATTGGAATAATAAATACTATGCAAAGTGTATACAAAGCATGATTACATTTCAAACAGAGAACAATCTATCAATTAATACCTTGACAAATAAAAAGTAGAATAATTTCAAATGAAACTTGATTCATGTTCTGTGGAAATGGAGAGGTCCACTGAAAAGTAGATTTAGTACTAAATCTGTTTAGGTTCAGGAGAATCATTCCCTAGCTTAAATGTCGTTCAACCGTTCAACAATGACCCTTTTCACTCACTGCTTTCATATTTAATTTAATAATGCCTTAGATCAATAAATATGAATACATTATTGTCTTTATCACTCAAATATTGCATACCACCATTTTATACTCTTTTCCTAAAATATTTAGAAATAGTTTTATATACAAAGATACTGGCCAAAATTAGGGGGAAAATATCCACACTAAAAAGCGCATTTTCGGCTCGAAATTTATATTTTACACATTACATAACTCAATGAAATTGATATCAACTTGAGGGTATTTTATGTATCCATCATATGACACCAACCCCATTTTTTTTGGAGGTTTTACTCTAAATTTATCTATAAAACTCGACTTAAAAACACCAAACAAGTCCTCCATATACTATTATACGTTTTATACATACAGTTAATACACATAATTATTGGCAATATGTCGTTTTTGAAGAAGTCAAGTAAATAAATTTGGGTTGATATAACTTTTCACTAAGGAAGATATAATCCTCTCCTCAGCAAAATGTTCCTTGTACATGGACAACTTCCTGGAAAGTTACGAAAAGATACATCTCTCTGATTCTGATAAATAAAGGTTTTGATTTATTATAAAAAAATATAAAAAAATCACGGAAAATCATATTTCTTACTTAAAATTGCGATTTTAATTAATCCCAATTCTGTCGAAATTGGTGTCAACACCAAACTCATGCTTTTTCACGGTTTCCTTTAAATATTTTGTTTTAAATACTATTTTTTCGTCAAAAGGGTTGCTCTTTTAAAGCCACCCTCCGATTTAGGGGTGAGTGCTACAAATATTTAAGAAACACCTCTGATATATTTTGTATTATAGTAAAATCTTTCAAATGAACAAGGTTTGTTTAGTTTGTGTGGTAGTGGCAGGAAAACCCCTTCTTTTCTGACTTTGGCCCTTCGCTTAGGATTCAACATAACCTTTAGGGTTAAAAGACATCCTAGGTCCATTTATATAGGTTTCACTTATTTCATGAATTACATTATGATATATACACATATCTGTTATCTTGTCAAAGAGGGTGGACCTGAATATAAAGTATATGTAATGTACAGAAGCCAAAATCTTGTTTACATTGTTCATATACGTCCGTCTGAGTTTTCGCGTATAATATTTTAGCCAGGAATGTTTTCATCAAAGCGAAACGAAGTAATACCCAAATTTGGACATGCTTCAAGTTCCAAAACAGCTTTCTATTGTAATTTTCTCTTTAGAATCTATTCGACAAACAAGTTTTTGAGAGCTTCCCTGCTTCTCAGGATACAATCAGTGATCATAATTTCTGTATGTAAAACCTACCAGCGTGAAATATCATTACAAATGATTTCAATCAAAGTACGTTTCCTTTCAAAAGTTTTTTTTTGTGTGGTTTCCAGGCAAGGTCACTCTTCCGTCTGTCTCTCTCTCTCTCTCTCTCTTGTCTCGAAAAATCCAGGTTCCACGAGTAAACACATATCCTTTATGTACTCCGAACAAAGAAGAAGAAAGACACTACACACATAATAGGTTCCATAGCATATTCAAACAAAATTGTTAGTCTGCGAATAAAGTAATTTATAGAATCTTCTAATGTCGGGTGATGATTTTATTTCAACTCAACATATAGAACCCCTTTCCTCCATGATGTAATAATGACTTAATTATTTCAATGGCTTGTAAATTATCAATTTTAAAGAGTTTCAAAATAATCCCTCTTGCATTTCAACATGGACAATGAGACCATATCGTTTGTACCAATGATCTACAATAAAAAAAATATTAAGGCGATTCACTCTCCAGCTACAGGTCGAGAAAGCAATTGCCCACAATGTCATTAGTAGACTAAAATATGATGAGTCAGAAATTTCCATCTTGAACAAAGGGACGTCTGGATTCACTGATATTTTGTTTGGTGTGTTTGAAACAGCAAACATAACACAGTTCCCGTGTAAAGTACACACCCACCCAGTGGCGGATCCAGGGGTCCCTGGTGCAAAACAAAAAATATATTGTTCCTTACCCCCCCCCCCTCCCCCTCCCCCCTCCCCCCCCCCCCCGTCGCTTATTCACCAGCTGGCTGTTTCGCCGCTCAATATTTCCTCACGAATTGGGCCCCCTTTTTGGCCCCCTCCCCTACAACCGGCTGGATACGAGCCTTCACCCACCCTCCCACATATTCTCCTTTTTTATTTTTCCGTAATCATACAATTTCAAGAATAATTCTTCAACCATTGTGGAAATTATCGTCGAGTTGTGTTTCCCTGATTTCAGTATGAATTTCCTAAACATTCAGAGAACGATAAATAAACACTGGCATAGCAATTATAATAAAACGAAAATTAATATAAACATTCAAAACATAATCAAATACTGACTGGGAAACTATAGCCTGACAATCCCTTAAAGGTACTGTGTCCCATTTGCTGGCCCAAAAATGAAAAGATGAAGACAAAAATGAAAAGGTTAAATTCCAACGGCAATTGAGAGTAAATGCTAATTTAGAACTTCCCTAAAAAAAAAGGAGGGGGGGGGGCTTGAAAATGTCTTTAAGTGGGAAAATAACGACTTTTAGTTGTCGAATCAACTTAAGACCTATAAAGCCAGTAAGTAATAGTCTGATTTTCAGACCATTGTACCGAACGGTCGTACGTTTTATGCTGCGCAAAGATTCAATCAGTTTAATTTTAGCCATCACAAGAAGTGGGCTATTGATGTAGACAAAATGCTTATGTACCCTTTACAGCTCATGTTATGTTTGTTATTACCAAAGAAGAAAAAAGCCAGTCAGTCACTCAATAGTGTATAACAGTGAAATCTAGCAAGTTAACGGCTTTCCTTGCATAATTTGAATATTAGGACACTGCAAACGTTTAAATTTTACAGATAGGACATATATGACATATTCATAATTCCTGCAAAGTTCTACAGAATTTGATGTTGGCTGCAAAGGGACATAGTATCTTTAACAAAACAAAAAATAACGTATACAGTAGGTTTGCGGGTGCACCATGTGTGAGAGAGAGAGAGAGAGAGAGAGAAAGGGTTGAGGAGTCCTGAAAAGGACTCTGACTCAGTAATCTTTCTTGGGGGTGTGGTAGTCCTGAAAAGGACTGTTTGTTATCTATCTTAGCATATAGTTCTAAGGAGAACTATAGCGCTTGGAGAGGATGAGTGGCGGGAGTGGCTCGACGTTTCGAACAGGTTGACTATCCGTCGTCAGGAATAAAAATAACGTGTTTACATTTGCAACGGTTACCGTAGATTTGGAATTATCTAGATTTGCTATTGTATACCAGATTCCAATTAGTGAATTGTGGGAAAAGTCCTCTAAGGCAGTTGATATATATTATGCCCCCCCCCCCAAAAAAAAAAGGAAATCCAGACCACTATATGTCGTGTTTGATTTGCATCGCAATAACCAACAAGACCGACCCACTGAGCGAGAGATATGAATTACTTTGTTTGGTTAGCTTTTGTTATGTGAACTTTCCTCTAGTTTCGTTTTTGGACTACATGGCTCGACTGACGTGCAATTGGTACCTGTTCAATTGTCACCAGACTGTGAAATACGGACTCACGCAACCTTTGCTTTTCATTTGATACGTGATATCAAGTCACATTTTCATGAGAATATGATGGAAAGAAGCACATTTGTGCAAACGGAATTGCATAAGACTGATTTCTAGATCATTTTCCTCGACACACTGCATGTTTTGTCATCTGTCAAACTGGATTCATGACACAGAGACAAACTCTTCTCTTATCTTGCGAAAGTCTTTATACATTTTAAACGCCTTCTAACACGTTCTGGAAGAGAACTCTGATTCACTTGTTGCCCGTTACTTTTAATTCAACTGTGTAAGATTATGTATCAATTCTTTTAGCTCGGCTATAATTGGGTACATATTTCGGAGGAGAGGAATCGACGCCTCATTCCACGATTCATTTCACATTTAGCAGGATCAAGGCAAACAGTGAGTATTATATATATCATTTTTTAATCGTTACCTCTAAATTCTGTTGATCCAAGCAATAGATACACTGTCGCTCATATAGTTGGAACATTTTTTTTTTACCCCAATTTATGGAATTATTTTGAGTTTTTTGACAATGATTTATTCCTAATAGATCTAGTTAATAGTATACCTTTTCAGATTTTATTGAATAATAATTTGCCAGTGTTTGTTTTGCGTGACTGCTAAAGCATGTGTATGCTACTATGCTTATCAATTAGGGGACCTACGCCCTTAAGTCATAAATGACAGTAATGAGAATTAATGCCCCACAAAAGGGCACTAATAATATGGCACATCGACACGGTTTTGATCCTGGGGCCTCACAGTTACGAGGCCATTGCTTTGCCACTGAACTATGACTGTGTACACTCTAAATTACAGGGATTTAAAATTTAAATCTTAAGCCGGATTTGAATGAAATTAAATCCATAAAGATTGATTTTTAATCTTAAAAGATTGCTAAACTGGTTCTTAATCCGAGTTTCAAATATATTTTTTTCAATCCCAAAAGATTAAAAAAAATTGACCAATCCTGGCGATAAGATTTTGTCACATGACATGTGACATCATGCGAGCGGCAATACGTTCCTTCACGGTTGTTTCATCGCAAAGCATGCCGGGACATAATTCTAGTACATTTTCACCTTCGCCGTGATCAGCTGTCCTGTTGCAAACAACGGGATTCTTATCGAATCAACATCATAATCTTGTACATAGTCCGCTATTCTGCAGTGATTTTCTTCCAATCCGGTATCATTTGTACGGTAAGAAACCAAAGTTTGTGGTTATTCATTTTTATGACTAATAAAGCTGATAATACGACGTAATGAGAGTGGGCCTATATCCAACTTTAGTAAATGTAGGCCTAGATCTAGTCCCGTATGTTCAAATGTGTGTGCATTTTAAGTAGACTGATTGCCTTTTAAGCTGCTTAACACTCGTGTTTTACTTTTAGGTAGAAATGTACAGTAATATGAGATTTATGTCTCATGAAATATGAATAGACTTTTTAGATCCTATAATTGATAATGGAATAGGGTCTACTAGAATGGCTGACATATAGATAGTGATTGCAATTTTTAAAGTGTAAAAAAGTATAAGAGGCCATGAAAATGATAGATTTGTCGATCTGGATCTACGTGTTGAAGAAGTGATGAGGATTCTTTTGTTACAAGCATTCTTGTGGTCATGAACTTAATATGATTGTCTTTTCCCTTTTATTTATCAGCTGCAGCATCATCGAACACGATGGCCGATGAATCAGAAGATAACGTACATGTAGATAGCCTTAAGGAATAAGGGCTCTCTCGAAATGTTTTTTTAATGATATTATTCGAGAGAGCCTTGCCCACAGCACTTGCTGAATAGCTTACCAATAGTAACCTTGGTTTCATCAAACCCACCAGATATTTACACTAAATTCGTTGGCAATCATGCATAGACCATAACAATATTTCGCACAGGTATATTTATATATGAATGGAATAATATGAGGACATATATGATAACATTCCCATTCACCTTTCACTACCAGAACTAGAATTGAGCTTTAACCCTTGTCTGACTGGGGGAGGGGGGTCATTTTGACCCCTCTGTACAAAATCCACGACTGCCGTATAACGGTAATGTCTCGCATTTTTTGAGACCAAGTTTGCCAAAAAAATGTTGTGCAAATTGTGTATTTTTCATTTTGAAACGTTTTGTTATGTATATATTTGAGATTCAATGATATTAATAAATCAAACTTACCAAACTTTGATTTTGGAGTGTTTAGTATTCAATTTCATTGCTTCAGCATATCTAGAATGGAGATACTATAATTTAAATCCTTATGAGGATTTAAAAAAAAGAAGTCCCAAAAAGGATTGCTTTTAAATCTTTATCAGGGTTAATTTTAATCTAGAAAGATTTATAATATAAATCTTTTGAACTTATTTTTTAATCCTTTACAGATTAAAACTTTTTAATCCTAGCGAAGATTAATTTTAAATCCACATCGATTGGTCCCTACCTACAGTACATGAAAGATTTAAAAATAAATCCTATAGATTTAAATTTAAATCCCTGTAATTTAGAGTGTACGCAGCGGGGGCTAGGGTAGGGGGCAGTTCCCACAAATAAAACAAAGCAAAGAAAATGCAATAAATTATCAATAATTCATTGAATTTCCCCCCGGTCCCCAACATAAAAGAATCCTCTGTACGGCCATGCATTATGGCTCAAGGCATGGGCACACAGAAGTTTTTTTTTCTATTTATGCAAGCTTCTTTTTGTTCTATCTTGTATTTTATTTTTACTCTCTTCCTACTTATAATTTTCATCCCACAATACAACATATACTAAAAATTAAGAAATAAATACAAAGATATGCAGTGGCAGTGAAAACAAGTGAGACAGAGTTGGTCTAGGCCTACTTGGCCGATATTTTAATTTTTGTCTGCTTCATTCTAATTTAATGAATGTTCATCAAAGGTTGTGGGGTAATATCGTTTAGATGTAGTCCCTAATTTTTACTATCAATATGCTTCCATTTAGATAATTGTAGACGTTGTTGCTGCTGTAAGTGTGGTTATTGTTGTTTTAGTTGCAGGCTAAGAGGATATTCCCTGCAAGCTTGCAGGCCAAGAGTCTGGCCAACATTTCACAAAACCATATATTACATTTCATACGGATGAGTCACTGGTGACATCACTTGCCCAGTCGAGACTGAAGTCTGTTACACTTGATATAGCTTATTAGTTGCAGGCTAAGAGGATATTCCCTGCAAGCTTGCAGGCCAAGAGTCTGGCCAACATTTCACAAAACCATATATTACATTTCATACGGATGAGTCACTGGTGACATCACTTGCCCAGTCGAGACTGAAGTCTGTTACACTTGATATAGCTTATTAGTTGCAGGCTAAGAGGATATTCCCTGCAAGCTTGCAGGCCAAGAGTCTGGCCAACATTTCACAAAACCATATATTACATTTCATACGGATGAGTCACTGGTGACATCACTTGCCCAGTCGAGACTGAAGTCTGTTACACTTGATATAGCTTATGAAATTGCTATAACTTTTACAATTCTTCTTGAATTAGTACAAGACGTGACATGTTATACATATTAAACAAATATGTTTAAACTGTTATAAGTATTTGCATAGTCTCATTTTATTACTTTATTCCGGTGCTGCTTTCTCAGTACTTTGGTTTATGTCAGATGATTATCCTTATACCCTCCAGCTTTCGTTTGATATTGAAGATCTCAAGCACCCTGAAAGCAATTTAATATGAACTATGTCAACTTGTTTTTAGCGAGAGTATTTACAATAAATTCAAAAACCGTTTGGCTTGTTTTCATCTTTGTGGAATATATATATGTTTTCATCTGTTAATACACTTCAATAGAGAATTTGATATCCATGCAAGTCTAGACCATCTTTATAATTCAACGATTATGTTGGCGAATTGGAATAATCGAATTATAGTATTAAATGCAGTAGCATTTCCCAGAAAATCATCAAATTAATGACGGTCCACCGAGTAGAGTGTATATAAGGCATTTCATATCTATACAAAAAGGTGAAACATCACATCCAATTCTAATACTTGTGCATAAATATCCTTGATAAAATGTGTCATCTCAGTATATAGACTGACAGTGCACAAGAACAACAAAACAGAAATACATAAGGAATTACAGGAAAATATCGGTCTCTGTTCTCACAACTTTATTTTGATGTTTGAATGTAAATAAACACCTCATTAGAGGCACACAAAAAATAAAAATTACGCCATAATTTTAGAGGCCTATCCAGGATTGGAAC
Organism: Strongylocentrotus droebachiensis; assembly: GCA_035222895.1. Classification (NCBI taxonomy): domain Eukaryota; kingdom Metazoa; phylum Echinodermata; class Echinoidea; order Camarodonta; family Strongylocentrotidae; genus Strongylocentrotus; species Strongylocentrotus droebachiensis. The sequence goes on along the minus strand of JAVYIG010000866.1, from coordinate 318,173 downwards.
CCGGGACCTCTCTTATCCAAACAAAAATAATTTCCTCGTTCGTTTACCATTGTCCAAGATCTTGTGCATAATTTGAAACTTTCTCAAAAATATCTAGAATACTTGACTCATGCTCTAAACAGTGATATAAATTGACCACCATATAGCATACGTGTTTCTTGGTGAAGCAATAGGGACTTTTAGATTTGCGTGGACTGATACGTGTGACGTCCATTCAAGGCAGTGCATTAAAAGGACGTCGATCGTAGCAATCCACGTTGTAGTTGTGCAAATCTAAAAGTCCCTAATGTGTGTTTGAAAGCACCTCGACTGTTTGTCACATATATGTGACCGGTGCAGTGAGAGTAAACAAAGTCTCGGAAAATTGAATCAATACTTTTAAACAAAGACTGGTCTTAACAACTTGAAAGCTTGCCCGAGGCTGGCCCAACAAAGTAACATGTACGTTACATAGATCTGATTCTAAGTATTTTAGTTCATTCATTAATGACAGGTTAATGGAATAACTCGTCAGTAGATCCCCAGGAAAGAAACCTCTATAACATTTACATATGTAAGTGAACCGGTCAATTTTAAAGAACTTATGCCCCGTGCAGGCAAGCCTTGAACCGCCTTACGGTGGACCTCATGTTTTTGATTGTTTATCATATATGTATCTACATTTATATCTTGACATTATTCCTCAGCCTGGATACCATTCACGATGGCAGAGAGGCTGAAAACCGAAGAGTTGACTGAACCCTCGAGTGATGACACACCAAGTACAAGGTACAGATACGTTAAGCATAAGTCCATGATGACTGAGTAAAATCACTTTTAAGAGTAGCTCAGGTTATTATTTTTTCAAATGTCATGCGAATGAACTATAATTGGTAGTAACAATAATAAACAATGGTCGGCACATGTTGTGAAACATGAAGGTGCGTACAGTGGAAATTAAAATATAATGTTATCGTTATTCATCTCGGAGGGAAAGAAATAATAAACACCAAACCTCCAAGGTACAACGAATCTTTTTTTTTCCAGTATATACGGCAACACGCTTAAACGACGGCCCTCCTTTCAATTCATTCAAAGCTTTATTTTGTAAACAGGCAAGTAACTGTGACCGCGCACCACAGAACAACCAAAAAGTCATATAGTGTGGTTTTCAGTAAGAGCTCAATAAAGGTGTATTTATTCAGGATGGCCTCATCTTTTTTTTAAATTTCCTAAATGAACATACTTTTTAAACTCTATTCTTAGTGTTACTTGATGTCGTCGGAAAGCTGCTCGTTATCAGGGGATCTTGATGGAGCTGGCCACTCCATGCTCGAGCCCGTAATCTTTCAAGTATTGGTTGGCGATTTGGACACGATGTGGTCTAGCGTTATCGTCCACAAAGACGAAATCGCTTGCAGTAGCAGCTGCGTACGGAATCGCGTGCGGCCCCCATATCTCATTGATGTACCGTTGGTCTTTTAACCGACCTGGGGGGCGTTTCATGAAACATTAGTCGGTGGTTTTCAACGACTATTATCATGTTCACCGACAAATCTTTTGTTACCTACTATTTTCCAGGCCTGTGATTGGTCAAATTTAGTCAGCGCTGACTAAATTGTCGGTGATAATGATATTAGTCGGTGAAAACCACCGACTTATTGTTTCATGAAACGCCCCCCCTGGAATGGAAACAAAGCCCGTTTTGCCATTGTGGTCACTGGTGATTCCACCACACATCATGAAACTTCAATTCACCTTGGTAGGACTAGGGTTCCAATCTCCTCAAAATTTCAGTCTTTCATCAGAGCTTTTCAGGAAAAACCTCAATTGATAAGTGAAGAGGACATTTGCCCAACGACGTCTGCTCCATCGGCGATGTCGTCTTGCAAATTGACGACGTTGATGACGGAGCCGATCTGTTAGTTTCAAATTTTCCCTCAACACATTACCATTTTGTTTAAATGCACGTACATGTGCATGCTCTTTGCATTTACTGGTGTTTTATATTTTAGGTCCTCCTTAATGTATATTTGGGATAGCGTTATGATAATGATATTTATATTCCACATACTAAGAATCTTGCTCTAGGATTGGTCAAAAGTAAATCACTCACTTGATGAAAGATAGTTCGCCCATCATTGATGGGAGAAGAAAAGTTCGTTGCACTGTGTAGATCGTAGCACGATCTACACAGTGCAACGCACTTTCAATGAAGATAAAAGTACTATCTACACAGTGCAACGTACTTTAATTGTATACGTTAGTATTGCTCTCCTCTTTATAACATTGGCGGATTGGGAGGGGGCACAATTAGCTTATACCCCTTCTCCCTCCTGAAACCCAAGTGGCATTCCTTAAGCACACAACCACCCACACATGTCCCCCTCCAAGGGGTGGATGTAGCTTTTTGCCAAGAGGGGGGGGGGGCATCCAATGACGATGCAGAGCTCGTGGACGATGCATCGTTCACGAGCCGTGAAGCGGCTATAGGCGATTTTTTTTTTTTTTTTTTTTTTTTTTTTGGGGGGGGGGGGGGGGCTTTCCTGGCATCTACTAACATGCGGACCATCGTCCACGAGTCACGAAGCGGCGATGCGATTTTGTTGTTTTTGCTATTTTGAACCATAGACGTAATACGTCTATGTTTGAACCCTATAATTGATCTTTTCCTGGCATATACATCTACTAAAACAGGGCTTCCACTTAGCCGAGTTGGAGCCTCGTGTTGTAACGAGCCGGCGCAAGCTTATGGCAAGCCATTTTATCATTAAAACATATTTCTTGATATCAAGAAATAATTTTACGTTGTAAAGCAATGGTAATTCTTGATATCAAGAATTGAATTCGTGATATCAAGAATTCGATTTCGTGATATTAAGAATTGAATTCTTGATATCAAGAAATATGTTTTAATGATAAAACGGCTAGCCATAAGCTTGCGCCAGCTCGCCACAACTCGAGGATCCAACTCGGCTAAGTGGGAGCCCTGCTTAAGACTGGTGTAGAGGTCAGAGGTCTGGACATATGATGGCGTTTTTCTATGCACATCACATTTTCACTTGTCAGCCCAAGGGGGGGGGGGGATCTTTCCGGCGACATATCCACTCGACCACGACACCTCTACACCTCTATATAGAGCCAATTCGTTGCTTTGTGACGATTTATTTTTTTCCTAAAATATGATGCAATTATGATAATATAGTTGGGAGTATTAAAGGTACTATGTCCCATTTGCAGGCCAACAAAAATTGAAAGGTTAAATTCCAACGGCATTTGAAAGATAATACTAATTTAGAACTTCCCTAAAAAAGGTGGGGCTTGAGAATGTCTTCAAGTGGGAAAATAACAACTATTAGTTGTCAAATCGACTTAGGAGCTATAGAGCCAATAAGTAATAGTCTTAATTTTCAGACCATTCTACCGAATGGTCATACGTTTTATTCTGCGCAAAGATTCAATCAGTTTAATTACGGCCATAACAAGGAGTGGGTTATTGATGTAGACAAATGCTCATGTACTCTTTACAGCTCATTTTATGTATGTTATTACCAGAAAATTAAAAAGCCAGTCAGTCACTCAATAGTGTCTGACAGTGAAGTCTAGCAATTAAACGGGTTTCCTTGCATAATTTAAATATTAGGACACTGCTATTGTTTAACCCTAAAAAGGCCGGGCTATTTGAGGTCTTAGTACGGCCGGGGGGGGGGGCATTATGGCCCCCCTTAAGATCTCAGCTGCGAATCGGCCGATCGCCGCGAAAATTGCACGCATGTCAAGTGAAGTGTATAGAATAATATGATAATTTCAATTTTTTGAAAAATTCACTCATTTGCATATTTATGGTAATTTATGCAAATAAAGTCATACAAATCAAATTTTACCCATAAATCATATATTATTCATATTTAAGCATTCTTTTTCACGACATATATTCATTAGACCATTCTGAATAATAAAATGACAACAAAATTTGAAAGAGCCAGCTTATTCCTTATGTTATCCCTTGTTTTGATAATTTCTTATGTATTTCGTTGTTTTTTTAACTTATGTATTTTATTTATTTATTTTTTTTAATTTCATTTTTTACTACAATTCAACTATTTTGACTCCCAAAACAACCACCTAAACTTTAAACAAGACCCAATAACCCATGTTTGATCTGTTTTTAGGAAAAATGACTTTTCCATATGTTTTGTACACAAATCACGAAAATTAGCGATTTTCGGGCTGACATGCAAAGACAAAAGGTCACGTGACCTTATAACCGTAGGTCTGATTTTCAAAAAAAATCTTTTAAAAGTTGCGCAAGACTCGAAAGAAAAAAGTCAGCGAGCGGCGGGGCGCCATCCATATGCGTTCCCGAGCATTCGGAAAAATCGTGGAGGGGGGGGGGGGGGCATAATGCCCCCCCCCGGCCTTATTAGGGTTAAGATCCACAGATAGGACATACATGACATATTCATAATTCCTGCAAAGTTCTACATAATTTGAGGTTGGCTGCAAAAGGGACATAGTACCTTTAAAGAATCGATCAGATCAGTTTTCCCCAATTGTTAGCTGTAATAATGGTCTGTTTTCACTCAAACTTTCAGATTATCCTTAATTTTACATCTAATGTCCCTACCTTAGCACCATCTTTTCTTATCTGAACAATGTTACAAAGTTCTTTTGATATATATAAGAAAGCCCCTAAAGACGATCGTATTATATATCCTAACAGAACGACATTGCAGTTGAAAAATTAGAACCCTTCTCAGTCTAAACGTAAATGTTCAAATATTTCATATTTCTGTTTAATTAAACTCAACACTAACACGACTAAATATATTTGAAGTCTTGATATATACATGTACACAAGGGTGTCGATTTGTATCCTCGGTTGGGGGGGGATGATAGGTGCCAAAACATTTTCGGCAATGGATCAAAGCAACCAAGAGGTAGAGGCGTGTGGCAGGCAGGGGTAGACCTTTTTCAGTGGGGGGGGGGGGGGTGGGGTGTAGAGGCCAACGATTACCGACAAAACTATCCACCAATTACCGACAAAGTGAAATGTCCAATATCTACAAATTCAACCCTAAATCGTTTTCGACTGTTAATCCTTGGCTGAATGAAGTTACCCCCCCCCCCCCTCCCGCGCGCGAAGCTCGTAAGCTATGACGTTTCATTAAATTATGATTAAAAAAAGAAAAAACGATTTGCTGTACCGTTCTCGGCTGTTTATCCTTGTCTGAATTCAGTTCCCCCTTCCCGCGCAAAGCGCGGAAGCTCTGACGTTCATTAAATTATGAGAAAAAGCAGACGATTCGGTGTACTGTTCTCGACTCTTAATCCTAGTCTGAATTCAGTTCACCCCCCCCCCCCCCTTCCCGCGCGAAGCGCGGAAGCTTTGACGTTTCATTAAATAAATTATTAGAGAAAGAAGACGATTCGTCGTACCGTTTTCGACTCTTAATAAGCCCTATTCATCTGAATTCAGTTTCCCCCTCTCGCGCGAAGCGCGAAAGCTTTGACATTTCCTCATATTATTAGAGAAAGAACACGATTTGTTGTACCGTTTTCGACTTTAAAAAAGCCCTACTAATTTTGTCTGAATTCAGGTTTCCCCTCTCGCGCGAAGCGCGGAAGCTTTGACGTTTTCTTAAATTATTAGAGAAAGAAGACGATTTGTTGTACCGTTCTCGACTCGTCTAAATGAAGTTTTCCCCGTTTTTTGGGCGTTTCATCACAATATAGAGAAAGGAAGACGATTCCTCGTACCGTTTTCGAATCTTATTAAGCCCTATTCATCTGAATTCGGTTCCCCCCCCCCCGCGCAAAGCGCGAAAGCTTTGACATTTCCTCAAATTATTAGAGAAAGAACACGATTCGTTGTACCGTTTTCGACTTTTAATAAGCCCTATTTGTCTGAATTCAGTTTCCCGTTCTCGCGCGAAGCGCGGAAGCTTTGACGTTTCATTAAATTATTAGAGAAAGAAGACGATTCGTTGTACCATTCTCGACTCTTAATCCTTGTCTGAATTCAGTTCAACCCCCCCCCCTTCCCGCGCGAAGCGCGGAAGCTTTAACGTTTCATTAAATTATTAGAGAAAGAAGACGATTCGTTGTATCATTCTCGACTCTCAATCCTTGTCTGAATTCAGTTCCTCCCCCTCCCCCCCCCCCCCCCTTCCCGCGCGAAGCGCGGAAGCTTTGACGTTTCATTAAATTATGAGCGAAATTATGGCGCACTGCATTTCTATGATGCTGTTGATTGAATAAATTGAATAAATTCATCAATTCCTGATGAAGCCGTATGAGCGAGAATTCAATTTATTCTTGTCTTATATACGGTCGTCTCATTTACTTCGTTTTCTATTTATATAATTATGTATGTATTATGAAAATGAGATAGCAAAATGTGTATATTGATGGTCATCTTACGAGTAATAACCATTAACTACTCTCATCGGGCTCTCATCATTAATTATTATTTTTTTGATGGTGAATTATTGGGGGGGGGGATGATTGTACAGGCCATCCCCCCCACCTGAAATATTGGGGGGGGGGGGATATATCCCCCCATCCCCCCGAGATCGACACCCATGCATGTACATGTTATCATTAAATCTTAGAATACTGGCTCACATAGTGCATTATGGAAATTAATGATATTAAAATCTGTGATGAATCTATTGTTACTATAGTATGTGAAATAATGAATTCGCATACCGGTGACCTGAAAGATCAAGCAAGAAAGAAATTACGATTTACCAGGATATTTTGATTATTTACTCAGTGATATGAAATTCGTGATATCCAATGAATAAGAGACTATATAGATAACATGTGTAGTTTACATGTTTAGTTTACATTAAAGGTAAAGACCAGTATTGGAAACGCCCCAATTTCAAAAAATGAAATGGAAGCTCATTATAACCAATCATGTGAAAGAATATGTTTTGACTAATACATGATGATCACAATTTTGCCGGGAAACCGCCTACTATTTGGTAAATTAGTTTATCTATTGGACTGTGAGAGATAAACGCACGTGTCGCGCACGTGTGCGTAGTCCCGTATACATCTTTCTGTGTACAGTACTTGAAACTTTACGAAGACTGGGCCAAATTTCTTATCATTTTGATTATTCCAGAACCTTGCAGTACACACAAATACTTATATGCTAGATGATCAACCTTTTCTGATCGATTCCACAACGTTTCTTTCACAATGTAATCGCATGGCCATAACTGGTCTTTATCTTTAAAGTATGAAATGCTCTATTTTTTGTTGTTTTAATTATATATTTTCTAGTGGTCAAACGTCGAGGCAAACACTTGGATTCGATGACGTCATCCTCAAAGTAGCAAAAGCCATATCAGATGATGGTGATGTAAGGAGACTTGGTCTTGAGCTGGGAGTCCAGACTCCTGATATCAACCGGGCATTGGAGACGAATTGGGCTGGAGGTAGAAAGACCAGTAATGGTAATGTGATGCTGCTTCAGAATTGGGCAGAGACGGTCAAACCATCCAAGCAACTTCCCATGCTTAGAGCTGCTCTCCAGGCGGCGGGCTTCAAAGAAATAGAGGAGACGTGTCTGCAAGGAAAAGGTGAACTCAATTTGTTGTCTTCAAAAGCTTTGAAGATCAGCTTTGATACGGTTGGAATATAATCTTCATAAAGAACATTTTTATTCGGTTCCATTCTTGAAAATCAAAGTGTAGTTCTCATTGCTTTGCTCCCTCGTATATGTGCTTTATCCGTATTGTTTAAAATGGAATTCAACTTTTACCCTCAAAAATAACTTTCAACGTTTGAACAAAAATCTGATCTCTTGGGTTACCATGCTGTTCCCTTACTGTATTTTTCCACTTTTCTTCAATTTTGTTCACCACTTAAAGAGAAATGAATAGAACAATAGTTTATTATGATTGTTACAAAAAGGGAAACTCTGCATAGGCCTGCGGCGCTCTGTTGCGAATTGCTTAAGCTGCTCGCCTTGTTCCCTCGCTTGTAAATTTACGTAGATAAGTTCGGGCAGGGGGGGGGGGTGGCAGTTTCATTGACTACTCTGGGCACCATAATCTAAATATACGCTACTGTTTATACAGAGTTCTAAATTGATATCAAGATAAAATTGGTTTGAACAAGGAGTATTGAGCTCCTTATTTTGGTCTGGCGGTACCGTCCGATCTGTCTCTGCTTAAACATGAATTCGGACTCAAACTTTGTCCTTAGGATGTAGTATGAATGGACATTGCAAAACACAAGTCAGTGACAAAGATTTACGTCAGGATGGGCTGTCAGATACCCCATAATTGTCCACTGATTGACGCTTATCTTCCCTCTGTTTTCGAAGAAAATTCACGAACATATTGAGCCAATAACGTGAACTGTGCGTGGTACAAAAAAAAATGATTTGGATTTAAGGGCTATATGGCTTACTAGTACTACAATGTTGCAAAATGGCTTGACCTTATTTAAATTGGATTAAATCGATAGACTAGTAGGAAAGCCCTTTCTTATTTCTCCGTTTTTGTACTCTTTTTGGGGAAGGTGTGAACAAATTTGTCTAGATGTAGCCACAACCCCCCCCCCCTTTCACGTATTACGGTGAGATGTTGTTAATATCTGACCCATCATCCTCATACTCGTCTGCATCTTGTTCTGATCCTCTCTCTAATTCAGGTGAACACGGTGAGATGCCTGACGAAGTACACCGATTAAGAGAGAAGTTAAAGGCTAGATATATCGAAGAATTTAGCGAGGTCAAAGTATCTCCTATGGACCCTGAATCACGCACATGGCTGCAGCATATCTTCGTCAGTCTCATTTTAATGTTAGGATGTAAAAGAGATCAGGAAAAAGAAATTCGATATGAGGATCTGTTCAGTTTCATTCAAGAAAAGACCGAGAAAGGATTCATAACACAGTTAGCCTTTCTTGGAGAAGCTGGTGTGGGCAAATCGACATTATTTGCAAAAATAGCTCTCGATTGGGCGATGGGTAAATGTCTCCAAGATATCACTCTTCTCTTTCACGAATCATTTCGAGACATAGAAGATAGCGCCATCTTTGGTGATATCGTTATGAATCATTTCCCAGATGACACAGAGATTAACGGGGAATGGATTGATAAATACATCAAGGAGAATCAAAGGAAAGTTCTGATCTTACTGGACGGACTGGACGAGGCTAAAATGGACATGAAATGTCAAAACCGTAAACTTGCTATCGTCTCGATCGCAAGAAGGGAGAGATTCATAAACACATCCGTTCTCATTAGTTCACGTCCATTTGCAGCTGATCAAATCAAGAGCATTCCGAAAATCCATGAAAGGTATTCCTACATTCTTGTTAAGGGTTTTACGAAGGAAAACACGAATGAATACATCAAACAGTATTTCAAAAATGACACAGCTTCTGCATCCAGTCTCATCCACTTCATGAACACTAACAGTGTAGTTTCTGAGTATATGGCACCATTCCCAATCTTTTGCTGTATGCTTTGTTACATGTGGGAAGTAGAATCTAAGCGCAAGACAACTGAGAAGCTACAAACAATCTCCCAACTAATGAAAGAGATTGATTTCGCTCTGAGGGAACAATATTCTTCAAGATACACTGACAGAGAGGGAGGGTATCAATGCCATATGGAGAAGGCTGTTGAAGCCATTACAAAGGTTGGTCGTGTGGCCTTCGAGGGGTTGCTGAAAAATCAGCTCATCTTCACCAAAGAGGAAATGGAAGCATGCGATGAGGCTGCAGCGGTAGCACGTCAGGTTGGGATTCTGAGTGGGAAAAAGAGGTTGGCCTCAAAGGAAATCAGACAACAAGAGGGAAAGCAATTCGTTCAAGAGTTCTGTTTCCCTCACAAGCTTCTACAAGAACACACCGCAAGCCTTTATATTGCATCGCTGTACAACCACAATCGTTCGGAATTCAACAGAATCTTAACACACAAGCTGTTAACGGACTACAGGGCATTGGAATATGTCTTGTACTTCACTGCAGCTCATGGTGGTGAAGTAGGAGAGTCGGTCCTGGAAGCCCTATGCAAGAATGTTGATGATATGAAGTTCATCGTTCAGTGTGCTTTTGAATGTCATGATACAAAAGCCATTGGTCCCTTCAGGAACCTACTGAATACGGAGACACGTCTTAGGTTAGCTTATTATTGGAATTTAATTCCAATCGCCTCTTTATTCTTCACACTGGAACCAATGGGGAAGGAAGTAGTAAGTTTCGTGAATAGAATCGTAGACGCATCTCATTTCATTCATCTAATTGTACATTTTATTTTATCGAGGGAATACTGTCATCTGTTGTGCTTTCAGTAATTACATAATAAGTATAATAATACAAATTTGCCAACAAACAAATGGGCATCTACACATTTGCTTTCCAGCATTCTGACCCATAATCATTTAGTACTGCCATGTTGTCATTATATAAGTACTATAGTGGGCTGTATTCCAATTTTTATTGTGCAATCAGTCTCACATGAGAATCATGTCACCGTTTGCCTCTTCCTCATAACTTATATATAAATTTAAACGACTTACTAAGAAAGGAAGAGAGTAACAATGTAAGGCTCTTTCAGGATTAAACAAAGAGAAAAAGCTGAGCCAACCAAACGAACTGCAGAGCATAAGGTCATTCTATATTCAATATGCCCTCCACAGCTACCTCAATAGATATCTACTTTTCAGGTTCACTCATTACAGATAATTAAAAAGACCGATAAGTCTACATTAGATTTGTTATGTTCATATCACCTTCCATAATTCGTGATGATTGTGTGTTTTTATCCATGCTATTTACATGATACATGCTGTCAGAATCTTCCCTAATGGTGAGACATCAAGAAAAATAACTTGGTGTTTTTTGTTAAATTCCTTTTACAAACCAATGCATGCTACAAGAATTTTTCTCACAAATTAAACCATTAGCATGGTATGTTTGATTTCAATTATTGAAAGTATTATTTCATAGATCGAATGCTACAATTCATTTGTTGTACAGATAAGAAGAAGTTCCTCGATTCTTGAAACATTGGGTGTTAGTGAGTCCTCCGAAGGTAACGCATCATTGTCTGATGTAGCAGCAGCAGTAGGACTCTTCACATTGCAGAACTTACGAGAGTTGGACATTGGCGAGTCCCTGGATGACACATTCTACACAGGAATGGCTGCTGCAGCTTCACAGTCCAAGGTTTCTGATTATTGTATTAACCTTCATGAATCCTAAATCAAAATTATCATTATTTCTTATCCAATGCATGATATTTGTTTCTTGATAAGATAAGGAAAAGTATTTCATTCATGAACAAAATTTGGTTATTTACACTCATAATTTCGTTCACTTCTATTTACAAAGGTTAGAAGTCTATAGCAACCTAAAAGTCTTGTAAAATGGTCTTGCTCTCCTCTTCCTCCAGCTCCACCCTCTTTTCCTTACATTCCCTTTCTACATATCATTGATATGCATCTTCCTCTGTCATTTTTTCTTCGTCTCTGTTTTGGTACACTGTTTTGGTATATTTTAAGATACTTGTTTCATCAATTTCGTCAAATATTGAGTGTCCATCCATTGTGACATTGTGTAAGACAAAACGAAAAAGGCAACTTGAAATTCATGGCTGTAATTTGTGAAAATGAAACGATATAAAATATTATACAAAGTATAACTAAAATGGATTAGGTGAGTAATAAGTGACCATCTGAATATTAAATATTATCATATGATATCTCTGAAAATCTCACAATAATATACATGGTACATTCCACTTTACCATACCGGTTAGTATGATAAGGGGTTGGGCTGCCAGGTGGAAATGTGATGTGCATAGAAAAACGTCATCATGTGTCAGACTTTTTATGGTCTCCATTGTGTTAGTAGATGCCAGGAAAACACTAACGGGGGTTCAAAATAGCAACAACAAACAAAATCGCCTCGCAGCTACGCGGATCGTGGACGATACTCCACAGGGGGTTCAAAATAGCACCCCAAAAAAATTGGGTAACCCCCACCCCCCCCCCCCCCCCCTCAGCAAAAGCTAGATCCGCCCCTGGGACGCAGGACATTTTCCACTCGGGATGGAAAGACATTTTCCGTTGACGCTTTTCCTTGCCGCCAGTGCTCCCCTACACTTTTACAATTCTCATGTCGCTATTGTTGATACACACACACGCTCAGTGGCGTATTAAAGGTGAAACTCAAAGAAAATCACAAATATGTCAACTAATGTATCACTAGAAACTGGTAGGCTAAACACATGGCCTTCATACAAGTTTTAGGTCAACTACATATCGGGTGATTTATAAAAATACAAATAAAACCACCTCCATAGCAGCTGGGATATACGAGAGATTCGCCGGAAAAAGAACGATGTTTTAATGACGTCACTATATGGACCAATACTGCCCAAGCAGACGACATCCCATAAAGAATGAACATAATTGCAATGCTATTATTTGTCAAATTATAATGAGTTTAGTGTATATAAATGTAATGGCATGTCAAACCATTCAAAAAGGAATATGACCCGATTCTGGTAACTAAAATCTTTTGCTTGTAAATACACAGAATAGGGGTTAATTAACAATCAAAGAAACCAGACTTTCAAATTGAAAAACCCCTTGAATGATATTAAGGACGGCATTTGTTCCCTCTTGAAACGCCGAACATACCGCGGTGTGTGCAGCTGAAAATACAACGGCTTTTTATTTTGTTTACAAGCGACAAATTCCTTTATTTTTTTATCGCTGCATTTGTCATCAAAATAAAACCATGTGCGGGGTTTAGAGTGAGACAATAGATTATACATTTAGCCTGACAGTAGTGAAGTAAGAGAAAGAACTCAAGGGAAGATGAAAACACAGGCACTGGAAATGTGTGAGATGTCATGGGACATCGTCTGCTTGTGCAAATCATGTCCATACTGTGATCTCACACATCTCAGCAGCGTTCGGAGAGCTCTTTAGGTGCTATGTCGGGGCTGTATCTAAGCGTTTTGTAATTTATAATAATCATTACTTCGAATGTTTCCAAGCATTGAATTTTGATAACCTTGTCGAATCAAAGTTTCAACTTTGCAATAATGAAAATGAATTTAGTTTTTAAAATCAATGAATTTCTACTTTAACCAAACATGTTGAGGGAACCAAATCAGAAATGGCTCCGATGTCAATCTATGAAGGCGGAGGGGGGGGGGGGTTACATCCTCCCTGTCCCGAAATAAGAAGTCTATGCAGCTATTCTATTTCATAACAATTCAACAGAATAGTAAATCCATGGGTAAATTACGTAAAGTACAAAATTACGTTTTGTACTATGGACAATTTTGAACCACATATTGTATAATAGTTCTGGGTTTAATATGCACCTTTTTTTCTCCATTCATATTGGATAGGTAGCATTTAAATATCTTTTACTTTGGGCGACCTTCCAATTTAGGGGATGGTGACTCGGTCCTCTCTAATTATGTAGACCAACGGCTTACATTTTGTTAAAGATAAAATTATCATGCGAGAAGGCGTATCGACTGAGAGAGGAGATTTTCCTTTTTGCAATAGTGAAACTTTGCATTCTGGATGACCTCATAATCTGAATCGTGTGTCACATTGTCTTGTAGAACTTTAAATTATTATTTACTAAACAATTAATGCTATTACAAATTTCTTTTTATTTATGGGTAGGGAGACCACTTACAAAAGCTTCTTGTAGTCTATTAGGAATTGCGGCATCTTTTTGCAGTAATATTTCACCCATCTTTTCTTCGTTTTGAAAGAAAAAAATCACGATATTATATAAGCCTGTAGTATAAGCGGCTTGGTGTAATACACGAATATATGAGAGGATATCCCGTTTTCTGTTGAGGGAATGTTGATAATTAAAAGCAAAGACTCAGAAGATATATGGGAGGAGAGTTACTAACAAAATTATGATAGACTATCGTTACGGGACGAGACCAAAGTCCCGCGAGACTTTGGAAGGGGGGGGGAATACCATCTAGCCCCTCGCAGAAATGAGGAGACTTTGCGTGTCACAATGGACCAGATTTGCATCATAGCGACCCCCTCTCGTTTAATGAAATATATACCTTATTTCACGTTTTCTAATTTGGAACTTTGCATTAAGGACACTTTTGGACACATAGGCAATAATATTAATCAAAGTCTGAGCTCAATATTCACACCTTTCTTCGTCTCTGATGGCGATAATCAGCGCTAACTTATCAGGTAGATAATTATTCCGATTTCGGGGGAATACACCTCTCCCCGCCTATACATGCTATACATGTATACAATTGTACAGGGGCAGAGGCACCAAGCCCCCCCCCCCCCCCCTCCCCCCACCACCACCAGTACGCCAGTGTCTACAAGAGACCCATCCTTCGAGTAGAATTGCATATTAAGTAGCCTCTTCGCAGCTGCGTATATGTAAAGAGGGCGAGGGGTGGGGTGTGGGGGGGGGGGGAGGTGCAGTCCCTCTATTACTGAAGTGTGAGTATTCTCACAAATTTTAAAAGAATCGTGTATTATTTAAACAGACATTTCAATCTCATTTCAATCTCATCATGATATCCAGTCATATAAATGCGGATTTTTAAAGCACGTATCCTATCAATACAATTTCGCAATTTGATTTTAGAAGTCTCACATTATTTGTGAATAGTCTCAAGGAGATATTTACACTGTAAATAAAAAGATATAACATTTGTATTCTTCTCGAACAGCTACTCTCTCTCTCTCTCTCTCTCTCTCTCTCTCTTTCCCGAATACCACAATGAATTAGATTTATATAACAACGCGTTTTAAAGGCACGTATCCTGTAAATAATATTTCAATTTTTGTTTAAATATTATTTATGTTTTGTCAATCGTCTGAATGAGATATATCAAGTACACTGTAGAGGGAGAGATATATAATTTTATTCTGCATGAACAAACAGGTTTCCTTTTTTAAAAAATGTATGTTTTATCTCAGTTGTTTCTTTGCTCTTGCCACACACCCATTTCCCTTTTTGTTTGTATTTTTTCTCTCTCTCTCTTTCTCTCCCTTTCTCTTTTTCTCTCCCTTTCTCTTTTTCTCTCCCTTTCTCTTTTTCTTGCTTTAAAAATCTATTAAGAGCTTGATGATGTTACATTAATGACGCTGAACATAATAAAGTTGGAAACTTTAATCAGACATGTCGTCTATACTCCACAATACTATTCACTCTATGCAACTTGTCTTGTCCCATCACCAGATTGAGAAGCTACAGCACTGGGACGCAGAGCTGGGTTCTGCTGCATCCTCTCATTACGCGAGAGGTCTTTGCTCTATGCCAAATCTTCGATCACTGGATCTGCGCGGTGTGAAGCTGAGTGATGAGTTCTACTCGATGATGGCCGATGAGGCATCGAAATCAAAGGTATACCCAAACACGATTTCAATTGGAAACAATTTGTTTCGAAATATTTGTGCTCTCTTCAAATTCAACATATGGGGTAATTGTATTTTCACACTTTTTAAAAAGAAATCTTTGTAAACATAAGTCACGAGCACTCTCATATTCGTTTGGCTATATTGACAAGGAAAACAATTATGTGAATAGAACAAAAGTTTGTTGTAACAATGATATAGAGTAATTAAAGCGAGTATAACATTATTTATCCTATAATATGTTGCTTTAAAAAAAAGTACTTATAGTTTGCGAATAGTCCCAATATAGTAATTCTACATGTGCATTGTAAATAGACGAATATAACAATTTCATTTCCCTTCATATTTGTATCCCCCCTCTCTCTCTCTCTCTCTTTCTCCTTGTCTTGCTTTAAAAGTTAATTAGAGGTTTATGATTTTACATTAATGACGCTGACAAATACTTTAATCAGACATGTCGTCTATACTTGATGATACTATTCACTCTATTCAACCTGTCCTATCACATCACCAGATTGAGGAGCTACAGCACAAGCGCGCAGATCTGGGTCCTGCTGCATCCTCTCATTACGCGAGAGGTCTCTGCTCTATGCCAAATCTTCGATCACTGAATCTGGACAGGATGGGGCTGAGTGATGAGTTCTACTCGACGATGGCCGATGAGGCATCAAAAACAAAGGTATACCCAAACACGATTTCAATTGGAAACAATTTGTTTCGAAATATTTGTGCTTTCTTCAAATTCAACATATGGGGTAACTGTATTTTTACACTTTTTAGAAAGAAATCTTTGTAAACATAAGTCACGAGCACTCTCATATTCGTTTGGGTATATTGAAAAGGATAAACATAATGGGAATAGAACATAAGTTATAGAATGATATAGATTAATTAAAAAGCGAGTATAAAATTATTTATCCTATAAATAGTATGTTGCTTTTAAAAAAGAAAGAAAGTACTTATAGTATGCGAATAGTCCCATTATACTAATTCTTCATGTGCATTGTAAATAGACGAATTTAACATTTTCATTTTCATTTTTGTTTGTATCCCCCCCCCCTCTCTCTCTCTCTCCATATCTATTTCTCTTTGTCTTGCTTTAAAAGTTAATTAGAGGTTTATGATTTTACATTAATGACGCTCAAAAATCACGTCGTCTATAATTGATGATACTATTCACTCTATTCAACCTGCCCTATCACATCACCAGATTGAGGAGCTACAGCACCTGAACGCAGGTCTGGGTTCTGCTGCATCCTCTCATTACGCGAGAGGTCTCTGCTCTATGCCAAATCTTCGATCACTGAATCTGGCATTTGTGGGGCTGAGTGATGAGTTCTACTCGACGATGGCCGATGAGGCATCGACATCAAAGGTATACCCAAACACGATTTCAATTGGAAACAATTTGTTTCGAAATATTTGTGCTTTCTTCAAATTCAACATATGGGGTAACTGTATTTTCACACTTTTTAAACAGAAATCTTTGTAAACATAAGTCACGAGCACTCTCATATTCGTTTGGCTATATTGACAAGGAAAACAATTATGTGAATAGAACAAAAGTTTGTTGTTACAATGATATAGATTAATTAAAGCGAGTATAACATTATTTATCCTATAATATGTTGCTTTAACAAAAAAGTACTTATAGTTTGCGAATAGTCCCATTATACTAATTCTACATGTGCATTGGAAATAGACGAATATAACACTTTCATTTCCCTTTTTATTTGTATCACCCTCTCTCTCTTTCTCTTTGTCTTGCTTTAAAAGTTAATTAGAGGTTTATGATTTCACATGCCCCCAATTTTTTTCTCGAAGATCGGTTGAACTTTTTTAGACCCCTCCCCAGCTCGTGTCTGCCTCAGTATTTGTCAAAAACCTATGGCCGCCGCAGCGACGCCCTCTAGACGACCGTGCGTCATCACTTCAAAGGCCGTACGGCAGCCGCAGATTTTCTATCTCCTAAAATTTAAAATACGCCGTGCGGCTACCCTAACATAATATGTGACCACTACCGTATGTGATCGTGGCAATGCTGCGGCGGTATTATATTGCTATTTGCCGTAGATATTTTATACCTCACGGCCGCCGCGGCATATGCATTAACAATGTTAAATCTGAGATGCGTGGCCCTCTGGTTATCAGTGTCTGTGACATGGTGTTATTTTAAAGCCCTAAACAAAATTTCGATTTAAAAGGATCATGAAATGCCTCAAAAAGTAAACATCTTTGAGTGAGCTGTTTTAATTTCCCCCAATAGACTGTAGAGTTATAAAAACAGTTAGGAAAACGGTTTTCGAAATTTCGATTTCCAATCTTAAATATCTCGATAATCAGACAAACGATCGGCTTGTAAAAGTCATAGGATTCCCGGCTGACCTAAAATATGTCCATAATTATGATTACATCATGAGCAAAATCCAGGATCTTGTTTGTAATCTGAGGCTAAGTTCCCCAATCCCTTTACAAAGAAACATTTTTTCTTTTCTAACTATCTATAATTAATCAAATTTGTTTGTCTTTCTTCATCTCGTCTTTCTTTGCTCTTACTGCATCCATTTCCCTCGAGTTTTTTTTCCTCTCTATCTCTCTCCGTCTCTTATTATGTCTCTCTCTGTCCCGATATCTGTCCGTCTGTCTCTCTCTCTCTCTCTTTCTCTTTGTCTTGCTTTAAAAGTTAATTAGAGGTTTATGATTTTACATTAATGACGCTCAAAAATTACGTCGTCTATACTTGATCATACTATTCACTCTATTCAACCTGTCCTATCACATCACCAGATTGAGGAGCTAAAGCACGCGGACGCAGATCTGGGTTCTGTTGCATCCTCTCATTACGCGAGAGGTCTCTGCTCTATGCCAAATCTTCGATCACTAAATCTGCGCAGTATGGAACTGAGTGATGAGTTCTACTCGACGATGGCCAGGGAGGCATCAAAATCAAAGGTATACCAAACAAGATTTCGATTGGAAACGATTTGTTCCCAATAGTTTTGCATTCTTCAAATTCAACTTTTGGGGTAACTGTATTTTCACACTTTCTAAAAAGAAATCTTTTATTCACATTATAAACGAGAACTCTCATATCGATATAATAAATAGTTTGACCATGCTAACAAGGAAACAAATCATGTGAATAGAATGACCTGTGGTGTCATACTGATATAGATTCCTAAAAAGTGTGTATAAAATCCTGTAATTTTTATTTCGCATTCTTTTTTTAAATTGTGTCAATAGTCGCAAGAAGTTAACTTTACATGTGTCTTGTAAATAAACGGATATAACACTTTTATTTTGCTTGAAAAGACACGGTTTCTGTTTTTTTAACTAGCTATAATTAATTACATTTGTTTGTTTTTATTCATCTCGTCTTTCTTTTCTCTTACCACACCCAATACCCTTTGGGCCTTTTTTCTCCATCTCTATCTCTATCTCTCTCTGCCTCTCTCTGCCTCTCTCTCTCATTCTCTCTTAAGCTCTCTGTCTTTCGCTTTCTCAGCCCCTGTCAATGTTTTCTCGTAGACTATTTTCTTGTATTTATTATTTCTTGATATTTCTTGGCAATTTCTTAGATCTTTATATCATCAGATAGAGATATTAGAATGTTTGCCCATTTTTTAAAGGATTGAAAAGTTTGAAACATTACGTACTCATTCAAGGAGAATGATGCCCCTCCTAACTAAATGTAAACATGGAATTACAGATATAGACGTATCTTAAAAATCACTTGGATTTTTATTTAAAACACACATGTATTTATTACATAATTTGGTATAATTATAGTTATCATTATTGACTATAGACAGATGGTTATTCGTTATTGGATAATGTAGAAATGTTAGATTCTAATAGGCCTACTATGAATAACCAAGCATAATACCGCTGTGTTCATCTCTTCGATTTTATAGATAAAGGTAATTCATTCATACAAATTGATTAACTAAAATAATCAAATGAAAAATGCTTCTGATGTATTCCTCAACTAATAGTTTGTAACAGTAGATAAATAATTTATGTTACCATGCATGAGTATTGGGATCATAATGTGTTTTCGTTTACAACGCATTAAGAACCGATTAATGTGATAAAATCATGATATAACTGATTTTAACCGTGGTCGACATGACCAAGTTATCAGGTAACAACTATTGCCTAAGACTATTCTCACAATTTTCTTGTAAAATATACCTGATATCAACAATATGGCAAGCACAATGTCAACTCATGTGCTTCTCCAATAAACGATATCTGAAGCAATATGTATTCATGCGAGTGTTCTTTTGTATCTAGTAAAATTAGAATAATTAATAAATTCCACGTTGAAAGAAACAGATGGATTGAGCCTACTGAAAACAAAGGGGAAAAAGTAAAACATACTCTCTTGAAAATATCATTTTGATGTAATGTCATCCCATTGATAAAAAAAGATACCTCTATTGAATTAAATCATGCCATGCGTATTAACATGCTTTTTTAATGATTATTAGATGTTGATTCATTTGAACTATAGCAGAAATAGAGACGAAATAATCAGACTTAGTGAATGATAAAGTTACTGAGATGCAGATTCATCTGATTTTAGCTGTGATTTAAAAAGGTGTTTATTTTAGTAAAAACAATAATTAGATAGCATTGTGAATTCTACTTTGGTGTGAACTAATAAATTGTCTTTCCACAGATCCAGACGCTGAGTATGAAGTATGTTTCCATAACTTCATGTCGACTACACTCCATTCTCTCGCTACCACGCCTCCAGTCACTCAGCTTGAGGATTATCAAACGAGTTGACATAGACGATGGAGAGACACTGGTATGTATCTTTACTATTCCAAGACTGAAATAAAAGTCCCCTTTTTGTTCCAAGCTCAAAAGAAACGGGTTCAGAAAAACTAGACAGACTAAATGTGAATGATAAAAGAATTGCGGAAAGGATACTGTATTTGCCTTGCTATCAAGTTAAGACGACATACTACGGGCTGTTGAGTAAATCTATGCATGGTTTTATATATCAATTTTTTTTCTTTAACTTAAGATGAAGTTTAACCATGCATATTTTATTAAAGCTCGATAGATATCGATTAATGAATGATTGCCGTAAGCTATTTTCTATATAGATTTTTGTTAATTATGTTTTTCATCATGAAATGTGTAACTTTCATTAATGTGAAATCATTTGAATGATTTTTTAAGCCTGGCTAAACGAATATCACAATAAAAAAGATTAAAATGAATACTACCATCCCGTCATCTGCCACTGAAAAGGGAGGATAATAACACACGTTAACAAGTTGACTTTGGTCATGTTGGTGGAAACACACAATAATTTTAATGAAACAATTTACGAACGTTTCAGAAAAAGGGAGAAAAAAATAAAAACGTTGAGAAATTTTGAACGTCGATAATGCTAATGATGTGAGAAAACTTGTATTGGCAAAACGGTCATGATGTGTTTGTCATACAGGGGGGAATGCTCTAATTGTTTTTTTTTTAATCTAAAACAATACCGTAAACACCTTTTCTAGAGTCTTATGATGGACAAACCTTTTTTGTAAAGGGAGGGCAGTACACGTTTAGGCCTAATGAAACAATGTGCTGGATCACTAATATGGAAGACAAAGAGGTATTTTTAATATTTTGGAAAAATAAATCGGTTATAGTTTATACGGAACGGCATCGAATATAATTGTACTGCCAATGGAAGATTCTCTTCATCATTTATAATCTCGGCATCCAAACGTCTAAAAAATGGTATTGTTTCTCCCATTTTGCACAAAACTATGCGTTTGTTTATTTCTTCTTACTTAAAACTGATGAAAGCCCTGTCTTATTATTGTATAATTGTGGAATTTTTACCAAGCATGATTTGAACAATAAAATAACTTTATTAAAACAATAATGAGTCATGTTATGTAATATCATTTCTTACGTTAGTGTTGGTTCCTTTCATAGCATGTATAGTGATCGAGCCTTTTTTGCACCGCTGTTGTTTCATATAGACTCATCAAACAACCTCAGTAGATGAGCTGTCTGTGGATGGTTGGCATGTGACCAGTCTGTGGAATCTTGGACTTCATACTTCATGTCCCCGAGCTCAAAAACTCCAACTGAACTGGTGGTACGAGGAGATTGTATCACCATATGCCGTCATAATGGCCTGCTCTCTATTCAATCATCTAACTCACCTTCACATACAAGGACATAAGAGCCACATCAATGATACCGTGTCATTTTGCAAGGCGGTGATAACATCATGTCCTCGACTTACCAAGCTATCCATTACCAGAATTGGCCTGTTCCACGAGAAGACAGTTGAGATTATCCAACTCATGAAGACTCATCCAAACCTGACAAGCATAGAGTGAGTCTCATTTTGATTTACCAGGGTAATGATTGCCACATTATAGTCAAAATCTTAAAAATGTACATGTACAACACATTATGGAACGACACATTTTGGTAACCTTTGACTGTAGTATAGTACAGTAGTAGTATTTATTTTCCGTTTGGAAACACACATACAATACAAGTATATACATAAGTATGAATGAAACGGCTGGATAACCCATATTCAGTTGTGCCAGGCACGACACTACTGGTCTTCCATGGGGTCAAGAAAGCATATGGGTAATTCCATAAATTATGGACCCACTTTGTGACATTTTTGGTGTCCCACTTACATTAGGGACCAAAAAGTATTTGTGGCTTTGAGTAAAGGCTTGAATAGTGGAGTGAGATTGTAAGGTATTTTCCAAGCATAATATCGCATCCTCAGACCTAAAATCACTTAACAATCTCACTCCACTATCTAAGCCTTTACTCAGAGCCACAAATACGTGTGGGTTCCTTATGTAAGTGGGACACCAAAAGTGTCACAAAGTGGGTCCCTAATTTATGGAATTACCCATAAACATAAATATCAAACATGACTTTATTTAGTGACTAAATTAAAGGATATAAAGAAGGTACAACACACAGTTATGAATGCTTAAACTTTACAAAATGGTAGTTGTATGAGAGGAATGCGAAATTCCCACCCCCCCCCCCCCCCGATACAGAGCATACAAAATCCCGAGTCTGGAATAGGTAAAATTATCGGTGCCAGGTAAAAATGTCAGAGGTAAAAATGTCAGAGGAAAAAAGGTCGGAGGTAAAAATGTCAGAGGTAAAAATGTCAGAGGTAAAAATGTCAGAGGTAAAAAATGTCAGAGGTAAAAATGTCAGAGGTAAAAATGTCGGTGCCAGGTAAAAATGTCAGAGGTAAAAATGTCAGAGGAAAAACTGTCAGAGGTAAAAAGGTCAGAGGTAAAAATGTCGGTGCCAGGTAAAAATGTCAGAGGTAAAAATGTCAGAGGTAAAAATGTTAGAGGTACAAGCAAAAAAAAATGAGTGCCGTCATAATATCTCAGCACTTTTATCACACAGAATGTCGAGACGTACAGCTACTGCATGGGCTAGTCTATTATATTCCTTTCTTCCATAATGTAAATTTTATAAATGGCTGTGTGTTGTATTTCGTACATGTCCTGAGGATAATACAATGTGGAAAATAGATTTTGAAATTGATTTTTTTTTGTGATCAGGCTTGCATTTATATTATGTATGAATGTCGAACATGTTTTGATATTTTGAATTGGTTGATGTGTTAATGTTTGTGACTCGGACCGGTTTGACCGGTGGTAGCCTACAACTAGCTAGCCCGTGTAACGTTCCAGAGACGAAAAAGTCCAAACGAAGAAATGAAAGTTCTCGACAAAAGTCAAGTGTTAAAGTGAGTAGTGCATTTAGTACAAATAATTACATATAATCACGGGAAATCACGAAAAGTTACATATATAGGCTGGGCGCCCCGAACTCTGCTAAAGCTTTAGCACCTCATGGCAGCAAAGGAAGTGGAGTAAGAATGAGAAAAAACAAGAAGTCGCCCGAAAAGTGAAACTCGCTCCGAAAACTAAAAACCCGCTCCAAAAAGTAAAAGACCGTCTTGATTCAGAAGCTCATCCCCATTTTAAACCCTCCGACACGTGTGACCCCTTATAAGGGCGTGTCACTACGACGCATTGCGTCAAAATAATCCACTCCTCTGTGGCGAACGCAATTATTCTACTCCGAGCTTGGGGACCGTTGTCGTAGAGTAGGAATTGCGTTGGGTTGGGCCCATCCGTTATCGTTTGTTCGGGATCCATGTTCAATTCTGCTAGAGTTGCAGGCTCCAGAGGTCCTCTGCGTTGATTCAGAATTGTCCTTCTGATAACGGTGCGGCTTGGCAGATTTCTCTGTACTTCTCTAGTCAGATTTCTCACCGTATCCGTAAATATTTGTTTGGGCGTGTCGTTGGTGGTCGAGGCCCGTGCCTTCATTTGCTGCCGCGCTTTTGCTATCTCCGCTCCTACTAGGTCAACGTCATGGTTGTGTGGGTTGGCTGTGTGCGGTTGGGCCCGATTGAGATCTGTTTTTTAAGGTTCCTTTGCACCCACGTGTACGCCTCACACACTTCCAAAGAATGGACACCTTGCACTCAAATACTTTTGTGTACATATGCCCCTCATTATATGACCTTCATTCCACCCTTATTTGATGCAATTACCTCCATCGCATGTCGTTTGTCCTTTTTGATATCTATACGTTCATGTCGAGGGAATAATTGATGCCCATTGCTGTTCTCCCAGACTATTTATACCTCAATAGTAATCCACAATCAATTTTTTTGCACATCATTATATAAATAACCATGTAACTTAAACCGAACCTCTGCAAAGCGCGCGCTTCTCTGGAATGTGATGGTGCGGTTGGCATTTAAAGATAAAGTTGAGTTCTGGTCTTGCGATTGCATTGTGAAAGAAACGGTGTGGAAGCAATCAGAAAAGGTTGATCATCTAGCATAAACATGTAAGTATTGGTGTGTAGTGCAAGGTTTTGGAGTCATCAAAATGATAAAAACTTTGGCCCAGTCTTGGTAAAGTAACAAGCACTGTACACAGAAAGATATTGATATAGGACTACACAAACATATGGCATTCAAATCGGGCCTCATTTTAAAGCTGTTACTTGTCATATCTGGGATATGAAGTCATTTGAAATAGATTTCAGGGAATAATGATGTTCTTGATGTTCTTCCACACTTGCATAATAAGCATGATAAACGCTCACAAATTATTGTTCACCTTTAACTCAACCTTCTCTTTAATTGATGCAACATGGGCGGCTTTCTGCTTTGTATCGGAGTAACAAAGCTGCTTATTGATTTTCTCCCAGACTATTTTATACCGCAATAGTATCGACAATATTTTATTGCAACGCGCGCACTTCGGGAATGTGATGGGTTAGCATTGATAACATGGCTTTCTGCTTTGTTTCAGAGTACCAAAATACCAAGCCCACAAGAAAGTGGAATTGTCGGAAATATGCATTTATTGGAAATTACATATAATAGTAGTCATTGCCACGCAGTTAAAATGTCCAACAATCTTCAAAAGTGAAGGAAAAGTGGGAGGGGGGGGGAGGGGGGAAGGTTCATAGATATCTGATCCTATTTTGGGAGCTGTACTGACTTTTCTTTTTATTTAATAATTACACCATGCATGGAGCGACAACTCAGCCTATAAAACATGGCCAAACTTCTCGATTTTAGAAATCTTTTTCCCCAGAAGTTTGCTCAGTGTACAAGTAACATTTGCTTTTACAAAAGCATAATATACCGGTATATAAATATTGAATAAGGCATACTAATGGGACATGCATGGTTGCTACTCCGAGTTTCACGCCTTGCAAGCGATCATCAGACAACTGATAGCATTCTTACATGATTCCTCTGCAACCTTGGTACAAATACGCTCAAAATAAGACTTAACTAATACAATACCTGAATACAATATAATAAGAATTACTCATGAGTAATTATAATTGTATTTTATTAGTTAAGTCTTATTTTAGGGGTATTTGGACCAAGGTTGTAGGATAATCACGTTTAAGAATGCTATCAATTGTCTGATGATTGCTTGCAAGGCGCGAAACTCGGAGTAGAAACCATGTCCCATTAGTCTGCCTGCTCTGCCTAGGCATTGACCACTGTTCGGAAGGATTTATTAGCAAAGCATAATATAAGAGGAAGGGGGAGAGCAGAATAATACCCTCCCCCCCCCCCCCCCCCCCCCCCCTCGTCTTCCTTCGGCAATAATCGGGCAAAAAGTCACCATTTGGGGCCGAAAGTTAAAAAATTTAAACTGGGAAAGTGGAAAATAAAGCAGCGGTGAAATAACAACTGCAGAATATCCCTCGCTGTTCTTTTTCGATAAGCCTAATATATAACCCGGGTGTAACCATAACAAACTTGCCACATGATTTTGTTTTTATTTTATACCTCTAACATTTATACCTCTGACATTTTTTCCTCTGACATTTTTACCTCTGACATTTTTACCTCTGACATTTTTACCTCTGACATTTTTACCTCTGACATTTTTTCCTCTGACATTTTTACCTCTGACATTTTTTCCTCTGACATTTTTACCTCTGACATTTTTACACCGAGCCAAATTATCAAGGTCTGGGTTATTGAGCATGTGAGTGGAACAATGTTAATTCACGCTTAAAACCATTCAGAGTTGAGCCAGTTCTTGAACAATTTGAACAATTACAGGAAGACTATCATAAGCCATGGCTCCTCTATACTTGAAAGTACTTTTAACAAATCCAGTATGAGGCTTAACCCTAATAAGGCCGGGGGGGCCATTATGGCCCCCCCCCCTCCACGATTTTTCCGATTGTTCGGGAACGCTTATGGATGGCGCCCCGCCGCTCGCTGACTTTTTTCTTTTAAGTCTTGCGCATCTTTAAAACAAAAAAAAAATGAAAATCGGGCCTTCAGTTACAAGGTCACGTGACCTTTTGTCTTTGCACGTCAGCCCGAAAATCGGTCATTTTTGTGATTTGTGTACAAAACATAAGGAAATGTCATTTTTCCTAAAAATAGATCAAACATTGGTTATTGGGTCTTGTATGAAGTTTAGGTGGTTGTTTTGGGGTCAAATTAGTTGAATTGTAGTAAGAAATGAAATAAAACAACAAAAACAAAAAAATACATAAGGTAAAAAAACAATGAAATACATAAGAAATGATCAAAACAAGAGATAACAAAAGGAATAAGCTGGCTCTTCCAAATTTTGTTGTATTATTATTTCAAATGGTCTAATGAATATATGTGGTGAAAAAGAATGCTTAAATATGAATAATATATGATTTATGGGTCAAATGGTGATTTTATGAACTTATTTGCATAAATTACCATAAATATGCAAATGAGTGAATTTTTCAAAAAATTGAAATTATCATATTGTTCTATACACTTCATCTGACACGCGTGCAAATTTTCGCGGAGATCAGCCGTTTCACGGCCGAGATCTAAAGGGGGGGCCATAATGCCCCCCCCCCCGGCCGTACTAAGACCTCAAATAGCCCGGCCTTATTAGGGTTAACAGGCGTATATAGTGTTCCACCAGAGCGTACATAGAGATACTAAACAGGTCCAAAATGTAAACAGGGGTCATCTCATTAAGTGATTTAAACAAATAAGCTGGCAAATGCTGATTTCTCATGTCGTGTAACGATTCCCAGTTAGGGGCATTGTGAATTTCTGAATTGGGTATATAAAAGTCACGATTGGTATGTAAAATAAAACGCCCAGCACGATTTTGAAGATGTTGTTATCTTTCAATTAAATATTAACAGGCCGAACCATATACAACATCTCCGGAGTCGAAGTTGGGAAGAACAACTGCTAGTTTTAATATAGATTTCTTCAAGGTGCTTCTTAATTTACCAGAAAGCTTACTATTTGTACTATTTTTTCCACCATCTCATCAGTGTGAATGTTCAGTTTAATTTGCTCATCACAAATGACACCTAAGTACTTGACATTTTCCATTTCTTGCATTCTGGTCTTACGGAGGGTGACATTTATTAAGTTCTTTTCTTTTGACAGCATGTATCGACTACCAATCAACAAACAAACAGTTTATTCATAATATACACTTAGTCTATTTTCCTTCATCCACTGGTGTAATAGAAGGGGGTCTATTCGCTATTCATAAGGACCGCTATTCATAAGGTCCGCTATTCATAAGGACCGCTATTCATAATGTGTAAATTCCCGTACTTCCTGGTCCGCTATTCATAATGGTAAAAGAGGGTCACTATTCATAAGGAAATAAGGTTCGTTAATCATAAGGACCGCTATTCATAACGTGTGATGAGGGTCGCTATTCATAATTCATATTAAGGGCCATTAATCATAAGGACCGCTATTCATAATATGAAATCAGGGTCGCTATTCATAACACGGGAAGAGGGTCGCTATTCATAATACAAAATGAGGGTCGCTATTCATAATAGGAGAAGAGGGTTGCTATTCATAATAGACAAAGAGGGTCGCTATTCATAATACGAAATGAGGTTCGCTATTCATAATAGGAGAAGAGGGTCGCTATTCATTATACGAAATGAGGTTCGCTATTCATAATAGGAGAAGAGGGTCGCTATTCATAATAGGAGAAAAGGGTCGCTATTCATAATACAAAATGAGGTTCGCTATTCATAATAGGAGAACAGGGTCGCTATTCATAATAGGAGAAGAGGGTCGCTATTCATAATAGAAGTAGAGGGTTGCTATTCATAATACGAAATGAGGGTCGCTATTCATAATAAGAAATGAGGGTCGCTATTCATAATAGGAGAAGAGGGTCGCTATTCATAATAGGAGTAGAGGGTTGCTATTCATAATACGAAATGAGGGTCGCTATTCATAATAAGAAATGGGGGTCGCTATTCATAATAAGAAATGAGGGTCGCTATTCATAATAAGAAATGAGGGTTGCTATTCATAATACCAAATGAGGGTCGCTATTCATAATAAGAAATGAGTGTCGCTATTCATAATAGGAGAAGAGGGTCGCTATTCATAATAGGAGAAGAGGGTCGCTATTCATAATAAGAAATGAGGGTCGCTATTCATAATAGGAGAAGAGGGTCGCTATTCATAATATGAAATGAGGTTTGCTATTCATAATAGGAGAAGAGGGTCGCTATTCATAATAGGAGAAGAGGGTCGCTATTCATAATAGGAGAAGAGGGTCGCTATTCATAATACGAAATGAGGTTCGCTATTCATATAATAGGAGAATAGGGTCGCTATTCATAATAGGAGAAGAGGGTCGCTATTCATAATAGGAGAAAAGGGTCGCTATTCATAATACAAAATGAGGTTCGCTATTCATAATAGGAGAACAGGGTCGCTATTCATAATAGGAGAAGAGGGTCGCTATTCATAATAGAAGTAGAGGGTTGCTATTCATAATACGAAATGAGGGTCGCTATTCATAATAAGAAATGAGGGTCGCTATTCATAATAGGAGAAGAGGGTCGCTATTCATAATAGGAGTAGAGGGTTGCTATTCATAATACGAAATGAGGGTCGCTATTCATAATAAGAAATGGGGGTCGCTATTCATAATAAGAAATGAGGGTCGCTATTCATAATAAGAAATGAGGGTTGCTATTCATAATACCAAATGAGGGTCGCTATTCATAATAAGAAATGAGTGTCGCTATTCATAATAGGAGAAGAGGGTCGCTATTCATAATAGGAGAAGAGGGTCGCTATTCATAATAAGAAATGAGGGTCGCTATTCATAATAGGAGAAGAGGGTCGCTATTCATAATATGAAATGAGGGTCGCTATTCATAATAGGAGAAGAGGGTCGCTATTCATAATAGGAGAAGAGGGTCGCTATTCATAATAGGAGAAGAGGGTCGCTATTCATAATACGAAATGAGGTTCGCTATTCATAATAAGAAATGAGGGTCGCTATTCATAATACGAAATGAAGGTCGATATTCATAATACGAAATGAGGTTCGCAATTCATAATAGGAGAAGAGGGTCGCTATTCATAATAGGAGAAGAGGGTCGCTATTCATAATACGAAATGAGGTTCGCTATTCATAATAAGAAATGAGGTCGCTATTTATAATACGAAATGAAGGTCGATATTCATAAAAAGAAATGAGGGTCGCTATTCATAATAGGAGTAAGGGGTCGCTATTCATAATACGAAATGAGGTTCGCTATTCATAATAGGAGAAGAGGGTCGCTATTCATAATAGAAGTATAGGTCCGCTATTCATAATACGCCCCCCCCCCCCCGTGGCTACGTTCCTGGTCCTGTAGGGGGGGCGACATATAGCCCTGAATAGTTGTCTCTTTTTAAAGTAGTTATATTTTATCTGTTATCTTTGATAATGTGGTGACGAAAAAAAGAAGTAAAACATAACACACATGTAATCCTATCGTAAATTGTCCTCCTTGTTGGAAATCTTGCCCCACCACCCTGCCCCCGACTGATCTTATCCAGGCTACGCCACTGAGATATTAAGTACGCCAAGCAGGCCCATTATCCATTTTTAGCTTGCTATTTAAGAAACTTGTAATTGTTTATACGACAATAATGTTTTTGTAGAAAGTAATTTTTATTAAGACTTATGGACCTACAAATTATTGAGCGGGATTGGACCTGACCATAAGCCTAGTATCTACCGAGCCCCCTCCCCCCCCCCATCAGTACGCCCCGGCGCGGATCCAGAATTTTCCAATAGGGGGGGGGACGGAAATTTGAAAAATGCGCAGACCGTTTCTTCAACTCAACATACCAATACTGACAAGGTCATATTAGAAGCACGATACCGGTACCTACAAGCAGGCACAATTTTGGAAAGGGGGGCAAGCTCACTTAACGTCTCTTGTCCGATATCAACATTCCCCGTTTTTAAGATATACATTTTTTTGACATTTTCATCGGGGGGGGGGGGGCTAAAGCCTCTTGCCTGAAAAGGTAATTTTCTAGTTCACAATTCTGCTAGTGAGCAAAACGAGCGAATTTGAGCATAATATGTATTTTGTGAAGTGTTATTTATCACCAAGATAAACGAGAAAAGATATCAAAAATTCATATTCGGGCAGCTCGCTGTTCCCCCCCCCCCCCACCCATTACGCGCGAAAGCTTTGAACTTTCATTAATTATTAGTAAAAGAAGACGATTTATTGTACCATTCACGACTCTTAATCCTTGTCTGAATTCAGTTTTCCCACTCGCTTTGACCTTTCATTAATTATTAGAGAAAGACGATGATTCGTTGTTCCATTCTCGACTCTTAATCCTTGTCTGAATTCAGTCCCCCCCCCCTCCCGAGCAAAACGTGGAAGCTTTGATGTTTCATTAAATTTTTAGAGAAAGAAGAGGATTTGTTGTACCATTCTTGATTATTAATCCTTGTCTGAATTCAGTTCCCACCCCCATCCCCTCTTGCGCAAAGCGGGTAAGCTTTGACCTTTCATAGTTTAATGAAATTATTAGAGAAAGAAGACGATTCGTTGTACCATTCTCGACCCTTTTTCTTTGTCTGATTTGAGTTCCCCCACCCCCTTCCACGCGAAGCGCGGAAGCTTTGACCTTTCATAGTTTAATGAAATTATTAGAGAAGGAAGACGATTCGTTGTTCCATTCTCGACTCTGGCTACGCGCCTGCTTTAAAGGGAAAATGAAACAATCATGATTGTGCTAAATATATTACTCATTGCGGATATAGTATCGAAAATAATATCGCTAGTGATATTCGTTTGTCTCGCAATGTGGTCAATAAGGAATCTAAAAGATCACGACGTTTCGTATGCTACTGCAATACTTCGTCAGGTGATAAAAACTGTTGTAAGCAAGGACAACCAGCATCAACCAGACTGGGACGGGGTTCAATGCCTTTCCCAAGAACGGCATTGGTATACACGGAGGGTAAAAGAAGCTATCAATATCCGTCTCAATCCTAATAATTTCAACAGAGACAACGGGATCGATATCCCCGAATTTTGGATGCGGACGATACGCCGCCATGACACTCGCCGTCCTGCCAGCCAACAACGGTCGATTCCATTCAGCAGACGGCCCGAGCCAGCGGCCCGTTGATTGGTCGAGTACCGTATGCGTCGGCCAATAGGCCTGGTGCATCAGCCGAACCAGCGGCCGAACCAGCGGCCTTGGTGATTGGTCGATCACCATGTGCGTCGACCAATAGGCATTGGGCGTTATTGTTCCAATTATCGATCGAATTTTAGACCGCTTTACGGTCCTCCCGTAAAGTATAAAAGACCCTTGCTTACAACAGTTTTTATCACCTGACGAAGTATTGCAGTAGCATACGAAACGTCGTGATCTTTTAGATTCCTTATTGACCACATTGCGAGACAAACGAATATCACTAGCGATATTATTTTCGAATCATGATTGTGATAGCACATAATAATGTTAGTAGAAATAGTTAATAACAAAAATTATTGCAACAACCATGGATAAATCACGGCCGGGAGCGTGGACCGAGTGTCATATCATACATAGTTTTGTGTTATTGGGCGAGGGGGCGTAGCGACCAAGCGAGACTTTGCAATGTTGAATGCTGACATTAGGGACTTTTAGAAATGCACGTCAAGAGCTTTGACTGCAACGTGTGACGTCATTTTAAGGCACTGCGCCTGCGTCACGTGGTCTCAGTCGGCCATCGAGAATGCGTCAACCTTGATTTTCCTAAATCTAGTACATGCAATACATACATACATATTGACATTTATAAAGCGCCTTTACATTTTCATAATTTTAACAAACGAATTCGTTTTCACTGGCTGCCTGCCGTATCAATAAACGAAATTAACAAAAGACTTAACTCCGTTTCGTTTACAATCAGCCGTAGACGAGAGTCTTCATGCATGGCTGATTGTCAACGAAACGGAGTTAAGTCTTTTGTCAAATCTGCTTTTTGCTACGGCAGGCACCCAGTGAAAACGAATTCGTTTGTTAAAATTATGAAAATGTAAGGGCTACTTCAAACAAACAGAACTTTGTCATTCCTCGCTCATTTTTCCTGATTGAGGTGTCATATGAAAGGGCAGAAACTCAACTTTCTAGAAATGTGAATTTTTCTTCGAAATTCAGATACCGCCCGCCAAATGTCTTTTTGGTTTCCTTCCTTCAAATTGCTTTTAATCACTCATGCGTGAAATATGCATTATCTGAGTAGCATCACATAAAAGAGGAGACTCTAAGCTTTCCAAATATGTATCATTCATTAATTATGGTTGCGATTAAGTTATGATAAAACATCGATACTTCTCGGTTTCGTTTTTTCTGGGACGCACTGTATATCTTTCTAGCTATATTTCTAAATTTCCTGGGAGACGTGTCCTCCTATCGGGCCCAGGATTGTCGCCCCTGTCCATGATTACTACCAACATGAGCTCAAATACAAGCTCAAGCGAGTTTATATGAGCTGAAGCCAAATGAAGAGCAAAATAAGAGTTGAGAAGCGGCCCCCCTACCGTTAATTACAAAATTGACTTTGCATCGCAGGGGCTGTTTTAACGTTTAACTTTGATTCCGTGGCTCGAAAGTTACTGTCACTAAGCGCCATTTCCTTGTCTTTCCACCTTTTTCACCCTACCCCCCCCCCCCCCCACACTCAGTGTTATAAAGGGTACGCGTACGCATTTCCCTCTCTTTGAAAGCACCCCTCTATCTCCGGTGTGTAAAGTCAGTACGGGCCGGATTTTTGTGTATTACGGGCCGGACTTTGTTGCGTGAAAAGTACTCCTTTACCGGAGATTTTGGGAACACGAATTCGGTCCCTCCGACCCCGGAGTGGGAGGGAGGGGGGGGGGCGAGATTTCCCACGAGCGGGACAAATGACGATAGGATTATGCAGGGGCGGATCCAGCCGGCGTCGAGGGGGGGGGCCCAATTTGTGAGAAAATATTAAGCGGCGCATCAGCGCCGCGTTCCGCGCTTGCGCGGACAGGGGGAGTCTGAAGGGGGATGTGTCCCCCTGAAAGGCTGAAGAAAAATCGAATTTGTAAACTCAATTTGTGCGATTTGGTGTATACGTTTTGCCAGGATATCATTTAAAATCTGTGACTTTTTCAAGCATAAATTTATGATAGGAGGAAAAGACTGTAAACACAAGAAGTGGGACTATGTGTGCAGTCCGCATAGTACCCCGTTGTGACAAAAAGTCTTTAGGACACTGGTATTCATGGCATCGGTACCTCTAGGCAGGCGCGTACGCAGGGGTGGGGGGGGGGCGGTTGGGGGTTAAACCCCCCCTTTAGTTTTTTTGTATGTGTGTATTTTATAACAAACCCCCCCCCCCCCCTTCGGCGATTTTTTTTTTTGTTTTTGTTTTTTGTTAAATGTCCTCTTACCACCCCCCTTCCCCTCCCCGTTTATTCAGCGGCCGACTGAGTCGTTGCGATTTTTTCGGGACCACAAACAAAAAAGTGCCCTCTTACCCCCCCCCCCTCCCCCCCCCCCCCCGCTTATTCAGTGGCTGGCTGAGTCGTTGCGAAATTTTTGGCCCGATTTCAAAATGTTAAACCCCCCCTTGAAAAAATCCTGCTAACGCCACTGCCTCTAGGTGTAAGTGTTTAATATTGATATATGTATAACTAAACACAGCAATGATTCCCTCATCAAGATCAAGAGTCCATAAAGTATATCTTTTATCCTTTTTATTTCATTTCTAAACAAGATATGCAATTGCAACAATGTTGACAACCACAATTGACACGGTACAGATTTCTAATACCTCGGGTATCACTTGATTGTCAAAATCAGTCAGTACAAGACTAGTGCAGCAGTTGTGATGGGCAGACAGCAATAACTTGATTCGGGCTGCAGCTTTAAATACTTCACATCAGGCCCCGGTGAACGTTTTTCAAAGTAGGGGGGGGGGGGGCTAAAGTATTTATGAACAGGTAGAGCGTAGCGTAAATTGGCGTAGGGTCCAGAGGGCGGCACCCCTGGAAGCTCGGAGGTTTGACCAGGCCAGGGGCAAATGAGGTCATTTAAAGGGTGTGGGGGGGCATCAACAATAAAGGGCACTTTCCGGGAGAAAGGGGCACCTACTTTTTAAAGGGAAACCTCAAAGCGAAAATTTACAGTTTTTTTAGACATTGGTATATACCCCTACAATGTGATTACAAGGATGATTTCAATGTCTGTTTCTCTCTTAACATGGTCCATACTGTTCAAGCATCACACATTTACTTTGTTTGTGATGGTAAGAATAATTTTTGCGAGCGAGCGATGCGAGCGAGCAAAAAATTTGGATTTGTGAGGTCGCAGTGAAAAAAATTACATCTTATAAAGAAGAAAAAAAAAATCCTGATGGAGTTTTAAGCACAATCTAATCATGAAAGACTGAAAAGATCTTTAATATGAACCATAATTATATCAACTTTAAATACGAGCGAGCGTAGCGAGCCACACTTGGCTGAAATTAAAGAAAAGTCCCTCTTAATCCCTTTAAATTAGGAGCACTTTTTATGGGGAAAGGAAAAGGGGGCACATACCCAAAGGGGAAAATGACACTTATGAAAAAGAGCACATGTCAAAGTAAAAAGGGGAATTACCAGAGGTGAAAATGGGGCACTCCTCGCACTTAATAAGGGGCACTCACCAGAGATGAAAATAGGCACTTATGACAACGAAAAAAGTGTAATTTTCAGAAGAAAAATGGCACTAATCAGAGATGAAAAGGGGCACTTATTACAAATTTTAATAAGGGCATGCACTCATCGGAGATGAAAAGGGAAACGTATAAGAAAGAACCAAATCTCACGCACACATTATGCAAAGAGGTGAGTAATTACGTCCTGCAGGACACAACACAAATCCCAGGTTGGTTTCCGGAAGCTGGAGAAGAATCCTTTTCGCATCGTATCCTGATTTTAATTTTTAATGATTTACGCATCTATCCAATCTGTTCAAATAGTGTAAAAGTAACAACCCATCTGTGACACTAATAAACGATGTGCATGAGACTAATTTTATTCGGTATAATTTACATATAATAAATATTATGGGCAGATTGAAAAAGAAAAATTTAGACTGACAGGTCGTCTTCTGTGCACCTGTTCAACTGAATGCAGTGTTTTTACCCATATTCTGAATAAATCAAGCTTTTACGACCACTTTTACGGAACTAATTTTATGAATCCGCGAACTGCCGAATTTGGAAGCTTTGCCGACATGCTTCACGATGCCTCCGTGTGTTTACTTTTCGCATTTGCTATTTTTTCGTGCTTTTTTCCTTAATTACGTTTGCTAAGTCGCGCTTTTATGTAGATAAAATATGTGGTCTCACATTTTGCAGGAAAAAAAAAGTTTTTTTTCCGGGGCCTTGCCCTTGGTTGGTTTCTTTCTATTTCTCTTTAAAATACTTTTTCAAATAAGAGGGGGGGGGGGGGGGCTCGAGCCCTGCCATACCGTGGACCCTGTACACTGTGTAACAGCATGATGATTTGACAGATGGACCTGAAGTTAACCGAGTCCTGAACTACTTTTGAACGTTGTAACTTGTACGCCCTAGGCCCTAGTGTAGAGAGATCATCGGCATTTTGTTTCTATCATAATATATAGGCCTATATAAAACACGAATTAGGGCTAGTTTTGACCCGAAAACAACCCAAAGCTCGGCACATGTCCAGCTGAACCGCGGGAGCTTGGCCTATATACGGATAGGTGAGGGCCCTGGGTCCACTCCTAACTCATGTTTTAGCCCTTCTTCCTTCCCTTTTCCTTTCCTTTCCTTTCCTTTTCTTTCCTTTCCTTTCCTTTTTTTTTCCGGGGGGGGGGGGGGCGGGCCCGTCGGGCCCCCCCCGTCCGTGGATCCTCGCCTGGGATTATGTGTGTTTTCCTTCTTGTTTTCACCGCTGTAGCAGGGGAAATATATTAGCTAGATTATGAGGATGTCTATAATATTATCAAAGCTAAAAAGTAAATTATTTTTAAAAATACACAACACAGGGGATGCAACCGTTCGCATAATGTCTTACGGTAAAACAAAAATCGTATCTGATTCTGAATATCCAACTTCCTTACTTATATGGAAATTATATGTCGTGCGATATTGTATATTTACGAAAAGCTTGAATATGGTATATAACTTAAGTCCCTACAACCCCCTCTCTGTCGCTTTCTTTCTTTGCTGAGGATAAGATACATGATAGATCAACCCCTTGAAGGCAACACTGATACAACCCCATCACCCCCTACCCTTAAACACACACAGGCTACGCCATCTATGAACTACTTGGACGAGAATTGTCGCTAATATGTACATGTACCAAGGGAATACTGCCGGGAGGGTGGGCCGAATGGCGCAGCGTGGTCGGGCTGAGTTGGAGGAGGGGGGAGGGGGGGAGGGGGGGGGGGGGGGGCTGGTGACCGGAATGATGGGACACGTTCATTATTTAGGCACGCCTTTCTTTCTTCAGAAATGTGAGTTTTCAATAAATATTTTCTTCAAATGTTTGGGACCATGTGGCCTACCCTACCTCCCGCCCCCCCCTGACCTACGCTGTAGCCATGGGGTGTCCTCTATCCAGTATGTCGCTTTCTTATTAACATTTAGTTTATTGCTTATGTCATTTTGACTTTTTCGGTATTATGAATAGCGACCCTCTCGTCGTATTATGAATAGCGACCCTCTTCTCCTATTATGAATAGCGACCCTCATTTCGGATTATGAATAGCGACCCCTACTCCTATTATGAATAGCGACCCTCATTTCGTATTATGAATAGCGACCCCCTACTCCTATTATGAATAGCGAACCTCATTTCGTATTATGAATAGCGACCCTCTTCTCCTATTATGAATAGCGACCCTCTTCTCCTATTATGAATAGCGACCCTCTTCCCCTATTATGAATAGCGAACCTCATTTCGTATTATGAATAGCGACCCCCTACTCCTATTATGAATAGCGAACCTCATTTCGTATTATGAATAGCGACCCTCTACTCCTATTATGAATAGCGACCCTCTTCTCCTATTATGAATAGCGACACTCTTCTCCTATTATGAATAGCGACCCTCATTTCGTATTATGAATAGCGACCCCCTACTCCTATTATGAATAGCAAACCTCATTTCGTTTTATGAATAGCGACCCTCTACTCCTATTATGAATAGCAACCCTCTTCTCCTATTATGAATAGCGAACCTCATTTCGTATTATGAATAGCGACCCTCTACTCCTATTATGAATAGCGACCCTCTTCCCCTATAAATAGCGAACCTCATTTCGTATTATGAATAGCGACCCTCTACTCCTATTATGAATAGCGACCCTCATTTCGTATTATGAATAGCGACCCCGTACTCCTATTATGAATAGCGAACCTCATTTCGTATTATGAAAAGCGACCCTCTACTCCTATTATGAATAGCGACCCTCTTCTCCTATTATGAATAGCGACCCTCTTCTGCTATTATGAATAGCGACCCTCTTCTCCTTTTATGAATAGCGACCCCCTACTCCTATTATGAATAGCGACCCTCATTTCGTATTATGAATAGCGACCCTCTTCTCCTTTTATGAATAGCGACCCCCTTCTCCTATTATGAATAGCGAACCTCATTTCGTATTATGAATAGCGACCCTCTACTGCTATTATGAATAGCGACCCTCTTCTCCTATTATGAATAGCGACCCTTTTCATCGATTATGAATAATGACCCTTATGAATAATGACCCTTATGAATAGCGACCCTCATTTTGCATTATGAATAGCGGCCATCATTTCGTATTATGAATAGCGACCTTCATTTCGTATTATGAATAGCGACCCTCTTCTAATATTATGAAGACCGACCCTCTTCTTTGATTATGAATTGTGGTCCTTATGAATAATGGCCCTTATGAATAATGACCCTTTTCTCCAATTATGAAAAGCGGACCTTATGAATAACGGTCCTTATGAATAGTCGACCTTATGAATAGCGGACCTTATGAATAGCGGTCCTTATGAATAGCGACATTGACCCAATAGAAGTAGGTCACTGTTCAGAGTTGACTCAATTTTGCGTACTGAGGTATCAGAGTAATATATCACTGTGTCGTCTGCATATGACTTTAGACTGCTTAATTTAATATATTTGGCAAGATCTTTAACGAACGTATATAATAAATAAGAGGGACCCTAACAGCGACCCTTGCGGGACCCCACACGATATGAATTTGGAAGATGAAAGAGAATGATTTACAAGGGTTTTACATGTTCTTCCACTTGATAGCTATGACTTCCACTTAGATAGCTAACCAGTGACTAAACATATTTTGATGCCGATGTTATGCATTTTCTTCATAAGAATTTGATGGTCGACAGTGTCGAATGCTTTTTGCAGGTCGATAAATTCATTACCTATGTATTAATAATCGTCCATGGCCTGAAGCCAATCATCTGTGACCTTTACTAGGGTAGATGTTGTCGAATGCTTAGGTCTGAATCCAGACTGTTCCCTACACAAAATATAATTTTCATGCAAGTACTCTAGTAATTGGTGTTGTGCAACTCGTTCTAAAATCTTTGACACAAAGGGCAATTTTGTAATTGGCTTGAAATTACCGAGGGAGGATTTATCGACATTCTTATGTATAGGCACACCCTTAGCTGTTTTCCAAGGATTCGGGAATTTTCCAGTTTGCATTGATTTGTTGAATAAGTAAGTGAGGGTGGAAACAATTTCAATGGCGCTTAATTTCCACATAAATACTGATATTCCATCAAGACCTATCGATTTTTAAATATTTTTCAAACAAATTGCAAAAGAATTTATCCCATTTCAGTGAACTAGGAATGCATGTAATACTCTTAACAACATACTAAAAAAGATTGAGAAAATTTATAGGGATAGTTGAGTTTTGGTATAAAGGGCGCTACCCAAAATATTTTTTTTTATGAGATAATGAAAAACTGAGTGTCAAATTTGAAAGAACATACAATTTAAATGACAAAATCATCTTTGATAAAAATCGGTTCATAGACGGTTGATATATTCATAAATATAACCATTCCTAATATTTGTGGAGCCCCACAAATATTCGATAATTTTGAACCAACCGCTGAAAAAACGAGATAGCACCTTTTACGTTTCATTCCAGCCAATGCTAAAATAAGAGTTTTTGTTGGCTTTTTGTTCAGAGACAACAATAAAGAGATTAAAATTCACATTTTCATCTCGATATCGTTGTAAATAACCAATTTAAACAACCAAAGTGTTCAGTGCAATGTTTTCAAAGTCAATGAAAAAGTTAGATAAGTTTTTGAATTCATATTAGGATTAATGTTTCCAAAATATGCGAAAATGTTCTAAGACAGAGAGATATCAAAATTCAGATTTATATCATAATCTGCCATCTACGATCCCAGTTAAATCAGTTCAAATAATGTAATGGATACTGGCATTGTTCCACTGAAAAGGATAAATACATTTCAAGATGGGTTTAAACAGTACTTTATGCGGAATATGCAAATTAAATTTTCATTTTTGGGTATTAAAATCATAAGTTATAATTTGAATTTATATTTGCATATAATGATGATGGCTAAATATTTACAATGTAAATTAGAAAATTAATCCACCATTTCTGGAGACCCATAATACATATCTTTCAATACATGAATATTGTTGTAAGAGTGGACTTGGATGCAATTTAAGATGACAATATCAAATTTGTGATATTTTAATGGTGGAAGCTAATTTGCATATCATGTGAAATTCACTAGTTATAGTAATATTAAAATGTATCAATCATGTTCAATGGCATGGGAAATATCAATTATATCACTTGAAATGATTCAACTGGCATCTTAGATCATGGCAAGTGATAAACAGATTTTAATTTCATAATCTTTTTGATGAACGCCCATGTGAGAAAATGTGTTCAGTCTGTTCACTACGTTTGATCATTGGGTTGGGCACTTGATTCGTTCAAATGGGTTATTTACAAAGATATTAAGATAAAAATGTGAATTATAATTTCTTCCTTACCTTTAGACATATAATTTATGCTTACATGGTGTTGATACAACCTAGATACCTGATTATAAGCATGATAAGAGGAAAACTAGCGTTATATTTAACTCATTTGAACATTGTTATCAAAGCCAATTGATTAAGGCAAAACACTTTGACCCATAAGCCATCTATCGTTATTACCGCTAAACTAGTTAGGGTAGTGGCATTAAGGTTTGGAATGCATCTCAGAGTTGGCTATTTTTAAAGATTAGATGATAGGGTGCTGTATAGAAGATTTTACAATATTTTACATAATCTGATGATCTTTTGATTTCAGGATTTAATAATACCAATATGATTTTCTTTAGATAAATTCAAATTCAATACTTAATATATTTTATTCATCATGATGTTTACACCCTTGCTGTATCCTACATACACAGTTATGATACTGTAACGATCCGCTCCGCGGTCGTGACGTAACAAAGAGGCCTAACTTAAATGATTGTTGTTTTCAAGCGCGTCACCATACACCGACGCACAATGTTTACGTTAGTAATTTGCATGTACGAGCGATTGACATTGGATCTTTATTGAGATGCTTTAACATGTTAAACTGTAATTGTTTATAAGTATATCACATGAATTTGGATGGAAAGTTGTTTAGACGATGTAAATTGTTAATATTTACTGCAACTGATATGTCATTCAGAGTGTTGTATTTAATTAATGGTAAAATAAGAGATTTACTTAGATATTTTGCTCTGAACTAGCACAGTCTTCATGTTAAGTCCATTTTCGCTGCGCGTGTGCTTTCCAAGATCGCTTAGCGCATCGATTTCCCCCACGTCCGCATTATGCGTTTATAACCCGTAACATTTCTGAAACACGAGGAGTTGGCATTGGGCGCTCGTACCGTCGGGATAACAGCTATTAATAGTCTCTCCCTGGAAATCCCCCCCCCCCCCCGAAAAGACTTGGAATTGGGCGCTCGTCGGAACCACACATTATAAGCTCTCTCTCCCTCCCTGGAAATCCTCCCATCTAAGGAACTACACGTATTTACAACTGGAATATGAAGGTACAGAACCAAGTCGACGCTGGAATTAAGATGCTGGAATTAATATACTGGAATTAAGATGCTGGAATTAATATACTGGAATTAATATACTGGAATTAATGAACTACTATTATTAAGACGCAGGAATATGCTAAGTCCACCTCTCCCCATATGATGCCATGGAATTAAACTAAGACGGAAAACTCCCAAGTCCCATAAATCCCAATGAATCATTGCCCTTCACTTTATTACATGTATTAGAATATAAGAACGACAATCATATAAATGCATTAAGTATAACTATGAGCACAAGGTATTTGTGACAGTGGTGATAGAAAGATGTAAATATTTGAAGTACATGCATTAATAAAAGTTGACCATTTTCTTTCGTCTTGAAACTGAAATTATGAGTCTATAAACACTTTGTCTTTCTTCTCATAGTCGTATATTTCGACGAAACGAACTTAAATAAGTATTGTAGCTTCCCCCGTCTTTTCTTCCAAATAAAAGAAAAGATCTAATTACTTTAACCGCTCGGACATTATAAATAAAATGTCGGCTGACGAATATCCTGACAGATATATAAAGAATCAGTTTCCCCGGCTGGGAAAGAGAACAAACCCGACGTAGAGGTCGAGGTTGAAGACGGAGGCGGGGGCGGCCGCCACAATACCATGGTTTGCAGTCATGCAATCTAAATACAGAGCAAAATTATGTGTATTGAACTGTCATCTATTCTCAGTTTTCTCACACCTTATAACATACATCTCGTACGTCAGGTTAGTTCAGAAGATAATGCGTTGTGCCCCCGAAATGTACTGCTTTATTACAATAGGTTGGATTGGTGTTGTACCAACGCGGATTTGGATCCACTGATTTCTGAGGTAAACAGTGAAGGCAAGCTGACTGTCACCGTGAAGAATCATGGGGTAAGATATAATACTTGATTACATGCCCATCCTCCGATTGATATTTTTCCCTCTTTCTGGCATTCCATCGATTCAAAGTAGGCTATTTTTTGTATTAGCCATATTTAACTCCGCCCAGTCGGTACCCAGGAATAAACAATACACATAATTTAAGCTTTCTTTAATGTGTTTATTCTGGCCTGATTAAAATGATCATGTTTTAATAGCAATTGGTTTGTTCTTGATCTGTGTAATGATATCCGGAAA
Organism: Strongylocentrotus droebachiensis; assembly: GCA_035222895.1. NCBI lineage: Eukaryota > Metazoa > Echinodermata > Echinoidea > Camarodonta > Strongylocentrotidae > Strongylocentrotus > Strongylocentrotus droebachiensis. The sequence continues at coordinate 275,649 of JAVYIG010000866.1, read as the reverse complement.
CTGAAATATAACAAACATAGAGAAAGGTATAGATAACTATAACTCTACTTGAAGAAATGTGTCAAATTACCATGTAGCCATGCATCTCAGCAAATTAAACGCCACTTAAATCCGTAGCAAAAAGTAGAAATATTAAACATGCTTCTTACAATATAGAAATATCCATGAGTTTGAATATACAAGTGTGTTTTTGAAAGAAATTTCAACGAATCACTAGCACCATGGCAAAAAGTCGATACATAAAACAGACTTCTTACAATATAGCAATATCCAGTAGTTTAAAAACGAGTTTACATCGGAAAGAAATCTTTATGAATCACACTGCTTTTTTCAAAACATGTAAAAGAGGCATTTTCTTGTTTGTTGCCTGCATTTTTTTCTATCAAACTGCCTGCATATTCTTAATCCTGTAATAAAAACAACAACAAATAAAATTTCATGAAAAAAATAATGATATTAAGATAGGTGATAGGTACGGAGTGTAGGCCTATATGTGTCTCCCCTTCCTCTGCCTGCTACCTTGGTCATGATAGCTGTAACCTTCTCTATGATGAATCCCACAAAATATAAATGTAAAATCTTCCCTGCCGGAAATTTAATCCTTGTAGTACCTTTTTGAACAAAATTATTTATCAATATAGAATTACTTTCAAATAGTATTCAAATTCAAATCTAACTTTGGTTTTACTAAATGATATCCTAGCATTTTACATAAATTTCTCTATTCTTCGAATGAAGACATGGGAATGAATCCATCGCCTAATTACTGATTGAAATTTAGATGTTAAACATAAAAATTGATTCTACATAACTGATAGCAAACTATTTACTAGTTAGATATCTGACCTACATGAATTCCAATCCCTGGAAGTTTATTTTTAAAGTAATTGTTAACTTATAATTTATTTCAAGAATGTGCCTATTGTCATGAGTAGTAAATATCAAAAGGTGATTATTTAAACATGCCCAACTTGACTTGATATATAGGTACACCTCCCAATACTGTAATTAATGTTACTTTCTCTCCCTCCCAGCTCTGTTCCTTCTCTTTCTATGCTTTTTTTGTTTATCTTGCTTCCTTCCTAACTACCTAAAATAAATGTGTTAATATATTTCATGAGTTTTGTCTGTGGCTGTAGTATTATCAAGCAATCTGTTTACAATGACAGTCATTTTTCCGCAAATAATTTTATAATGTTTCATAATGTTGAGGAAATTTAGTATTTATGACAGTTCATCATTTCGTTTTTGAAAATAACAATTTATATATATATATATATATATATATGTTTTTGCTTATTTATGATTCATTGTCAGAAAAATTCTTATTGTACTAATATTATTGTTATCGAAAAACTGTATACTGACATGAATGCAGAAGAAAATCAAATCAAATCAAATCAAAATCAAATCGAACCTAATTTCCATGCATTGCTTCATATTGTATGGATTCTTATTTTCATTTTCGAAGGACGTCACTTCAAGCTTATACTTTAGAAAACCCCTTTTCTGTATAAACCGTGTCATTATCATACATCTAAAGTTATAAGATAGTAAATGTAAATATGTTGATGTATATGGAATAAATAAACAGCACATAAAATCAAATCAAACTATGATTATTTATAATATCGAATTTACCTCTTTCAAATTCTACTGCAAAAATGTTTTTCTTATTTGAAAGGTACATATTTTTAGAAAACCATCATTATATATATATCATTTCTGGTATTCTTATGTTTCTATTACCATTATAGAGGTTTTCACAGTGACGACAACGGTCATAATATGGGGTTTGTTCGTCAAGCAACAACGTATCAACGTTGGAAGATGACCCTTATCAGACCACGTGATGTAGACTACTACGGACTTCAAAATGAAACTTGTCAAGTGTGGAGGTAACCAGGCTACCCGAAAGTCCCGAATAACTAATTGAAGGTTATATAAAGTTAAAATGCTTGGAATACAGTAACATACAAAATATATTACTACTTATACCCTATCTCGATACTTTTAATTAATAACTTTATAATTATGTTGAAGCAAATGGAGAAGGTCGACTTATTTTCGGGGCGAATTTTTTATTCTATGCAGCCTCTTCGAAGTACTTTGACCTAAGCAAAGCATTAATTGTGCTTACTGCAAGTACATCGTATTATATCCTAGTAAAGAGAGTGAGAGAGAGAGAGAGAGAGAGAGGGGAGAAAGAGAGAGAGAGAGAGAAAGAGAGAGAGAAAGAGAGAGAGAGGGAGAGAACTTATAGAAGGAAGCCAGTATTAAGCAGGAATCAAAAGATAGAACGATAGATTTAACACAAAGAAATCAGGACAGAGAAGAGAAATAAGAGGAAACAAGGCAAGACATTTATTTACTGGTATAAAATGTCTTTCAAAAATGAATAAACGAATTAATGGCTCACTAGTTTTCTCCTCGAATCTGGAAGCATGGTATAGAAAAAAAAAGATACCTTCGCCCTTACCTGTCTTGATTGACTAACTAAGGTCCTCCATTTATTGTTTCACTCGACTAAAATCTCAAATGGCTAAGGGCAGCAATTTATTGATTTGTCTTTTGTTTAGATTTCAATTAATGAAATGTATTAATTGCTGAATATAGGTACATCTACTTAGGATACCATACGTTTACATATATTAAAACCAGAAACTTATTTCAATCACATTTCAAAAATTTGACGGCTTGTGAACCCTTACCATTTTACATAATCTTATAAAGGGGGTTCCTGGTGAGGTAAATAGGATAACGTGCCATAAGATGGGTTATAAAAAAACAATCTATGCAATTCAACCAAGAGCCTACGATATACACGCTACAACCAACACGCTACGCTTTTACCTTAGGATTCTTTATTTCCCCTTTTCTAATTTTACTTAAGTCCTTAATTTACAAGTAACTACAAACAAATAAAAGTGATTTGATATAATTGTGAACTCATGTGTACCCACAATTTGTTTTCATTGCTACTATCATTACATTACAGGTAAATAGAACTGACAATGTGGAACGTAAAATGTGAAATATGAAATGGATCGAAAAGAATTTGAACAAAATCTAAATCGATTGTTTAATACAATTTCAACCGGTTTCTGTGTACTCATATTGACTATATTGTAATGATGATGATAATAATTATACTTTCATAACAAGGTCATCAGGAATCTTATCCGTAAGGATCTGTTGATATATCCTTCATCAACGTGATACATGTTTTCTGTAAGAATTTCCGGTATGCCAGAATTGATTTCATGAACTACGGGTAAAGTAATTTGAATCGACTTTTTCCTGTTCCACCGAAAATTCATCCATTGTCAAGAAAGATTGTTGAAAACACCATCTGTAGAATGTATATAAATTTAATGTATATACTCGAACTAGACAAGATTTAGTATTATTTCTGTCGTATCCAATAAATTCTTGCTTTCGACATTAAAGTATTGAACATAAATTATTTTGTTTAAATCTAATCGTTATAGTCAAGAAGTGAACATTGTCATTTCTTGATAAGTTGTACACAAATATGATGATGATGATGAACAGCATTTGTATGGCGCCATATATCTGTTTTAAAAAAACATTCAAAGGCGCGAGCTCCTCCAATAAAATTAGCATTTAAATGTCTGAAGAAAGATGTGAGTTTTGAGTGAAGCTTTGAAGTGGTCCAGGTTGTCAATTTCGCGAATAGATGATGGGAGGGAATTCCACAGGCGAGGAGCAATAGAGGAAAATGCCCGGTCTCCATATCCCTTGAGATGAGTAAATATGATGAATATATTGTAATATGAACAGTGTACATGTGTGTAAACATGTCATATTCATCATAATTATCATCCATTTTTTGGAATTATGTTTTTTGCTTTGCTCTTCAGTCAAATGGAAGTAAAAACATCCATACACATTGGATTTGAGTTGACATAATTTCAATTAATAATTAATATTTTCTATATCTTGAGCTACTGGCCATGCATGGCCAATACTTCACTGAAGAGTTTGGTCATGGTTGTATATCCTGAGAGTCTGTCGTGCTTCATGAACATTAACGGTTTAAAGAAAATACAATGTTATGAATTATAATTATATTTTGCAGAGAGTTTATGTGGTTAAACTGTGACAAGAAAACAGTTTGTCTACTCAATGTTTTCTTACAAATCCATTCAAACCATATAACCACATGAACCATACATGTCGTGCTATTATTATTATTATTATTTTTATCACCCTAAAATATTTTGTCATTACATTATTTTCCAGTGCGGATACCTCCAACTAATCACGATCCTAACTTTGTTATAATATAGTCTAGTTTGTGACATGCATGTATTATTGATGTAGTTAAAACAAGTGGAATTAGTCATCTTGATCTCGTTACGATATTCTTATATCAAACCGTGATCTGATCGTGTATACATACAATCTAGTCTATTTGTGGCATGCATGTAACAGTCGTCGATATAAATATACGAGAGAAATTGATAACCTTCTCTCGTTCACTTTGATATAATCTAGTCTAATTTGTGACATGCATGAAATAGTTATTGATGTATAGTAAAAAAAAAAATACAAAAAAAAAAAAAAAAAATACAAAAGGAGGAATTTGTCACCTTGGTCTCGTTGTGATATTCTTATATCAAACCGTGATCAGATCGTGTATACATAATAATGTAGTCTATTTGTGGCATGTATGTAACAGTCGTCGATGTAAATATAATATTTATGAAAGAAATTAGTAACCTTGTCTCAATTTAATATTGAGTTCTTTATGCAACTAATCATGACAATACTTGTTATGTAATCATATCAAATGTGTTGAAATGCATGCAACTGTCATTGCTGTATATGTAGAGAGAGTCTACCCCCATCTCGTGTTTATATTTTTGTATTCAATTACCATTGTCATTTCTTGTCAAACTCATGCAGTAAGGGAGAGGAATTAGTCATTTCGATCTCGTTGTAATAATATTCTTGTATTTAACTAATCAAGTTCAAATATTGTGTTTACCTGCAATCTAGACTTCTTTACGACATGCATACAACAGTTGTTGTAGTAAGACGGATAGTAATACAGAGAGAAGTGGACAGGGGGTAGTAAGACAAAGAGAATTTTTCATTAAATGGTTTGGAAAATGTCGTTTGGTGGAACACATCTCTCGATTTACAGAATTATTATCGTTATGTTTAGTAGCACTAGAATGCGTGTCAATTTCCCATCACAATGATGCAATGTAAGTTATGTTTATGCTTTTTCTATGATCAGTAGATCTGAATAGGATATAGGCCCATGTGATATCTTATAAAATGTCAAAGGTTTATTCTTATCTACAATCACAATTTATTTCAAGTTATATATTTCAAACATCCAATGCTCAGTGTTTACACTATTACATCTTATCAATATTATTATTGATGTCAAAGGTTTATTCTTATCTACAATCACAATTTATTTCAAGTTTTCAGGCGCGGATCTACGGGGGGGGGGGTTTAGGGGGTTTAAACCCCCCCCCCCCCCCCCCCATTGGGCGGCCCAAAAAAAAAAAAAAAAAAAAAAAAAAAAAAAGGAAAAAGAACGCACGCTGGAGAGAAACCCTTTCAAGTGCAAATATTGTGAGAAGATATTCAACTCATCTGGTAACTTAACCAAACACATGATAACTCTGGATATAACTGTGTATTTAACTGTTACTTGATTTAAAAAGACGTTATCATGCACTGCTTTTTATGGTCTCCATTGTGTTAATAGATGCCAGGAAAACATCACTTACGGGGTTCAAATAAACACCCCCAAAAAAATCGGCTCGCCGCTTCGCGGCTCGTGGACGATGCTCCGCATCGTCATTATTTTGGTCAAACCCCCCCCTTAGCAAAAAGCTAGATCCGCCCCTGGTTTTAATATATTTCAAACATCCAATGCTCCTGTACAGTGTTTATTCTATTACATCTTATCAATTTATACTCTATTATACATTTCTTTCCATGTATGTCTATATTGTAACGATTGTTTCCATCAAAGACTGTGTTGTAATGATTTTGTCAGTTTGTGCGCAGTACACCTGAATAAGGGAAAGTGAAGTGCATGGAGTCTTGCAATGTGCATTACGTTGTGAAAGATGTATTCTCTTTGTTCGAGCTGTATTGAAAAAAATCGTTCTTCTTACAGGCTCTTTGATTGCCTTGAGAAATTCTGGAATTTGATATATTCTCTTTGATATATTTCCCATGTTCATGGATTTGCAGGACTACTCTTCTTATCGAGTCACTACACAAGTCCCGTCCAGTGGTCCACACAGGCTTTGACACGGCAATTCGCAGGACTACTGTAACGTGTTATTGATATCCGGAATGTATTGAATATGTAAACATAATTGTATATGGATATAGAGGATGGAAAGGTTCAACTTTATTAGTAAGTGTTGAGCAGTCTGTTGTGCTAATATATCTGAGAGTGTACATAATTGCATGTTAATAAAGTAAAGTGGAAACATAAGAATGCGTATGTCTTGACTTTAAAATAACGGGGTAATTTTCCGGGGGGTAATTGTCCTAGAACCAGTTCCCAAAGAATTCCCGATTTTTTTGTGTGCAACCCTACCCCCTTAACCTTAGGCTCTTATTTTTCTTTTTTGAAAAATCCATTGGCATATTGTGCTTTGTTCTCCTTTCATATCACCAAACTCATGCTTTTTCAAGGTTTCCTTTAAATATTTTGTTTTAAATACTATTTTTTCGTCGAAAGTGCTGCTTTTTTAAATTTAGGGGTGAGTGCTACACATCTTTAAGAAACACCTTTGATATGTTTTGTATTATAGTAAAATCTTTCAAATAAGCAAGGTGTGCTTAGTTTGTGTGGTAGTGCCAGGAAAACCCCTCTTTTCTGACTTTGGCCCTTCGCTTTAACCCTTTGCCTACGGGAACCTGGTGGTCCCTGTATTAAGCCTATTGGACTTTCACAGTGCAGTAGTCAACGGGTTAATAGGATTCAACATCAACTTTACGGTTAAAAGACATCCTAGGTCCACTTATATAGGTTTCACTTATTTCATGAATTACATTATGATATATACACATATCAGTAATCTTGTCAAAGAGGGTGGACCTGAATATAAGGTTTAATGAGATGTACAGAAGCGAAAATATTGTTTACATTGTTCAATTCAGTTATACGTCCGTCTGAGTTTTCTCGTATACGATTTTAGCCAGGAATGTTTGCATCAAAGCGAAACGAAGTAATACCCAAATGTGGACATGCTTCAAGTTCCAAACAGCTTTCTATTGTAATTTTCTCTTTAGAATCTATTCGACAAACAAGTTTTTGAGAGCTTCCCTGCTTCTCTGGACACAATCAGTGATAATAATTTCTTCATGAAAAACCTACCAGCGTAAAATATTATTACAAATGATTTCAATTAAAGTACGTTTCCTTTCAAAATATTCCTTTCAAAAGTGTTTTTCTTTCTCTTTTAACCCATCCTACGGGCATATGTTTGTGTGGTTCCCAGGCAAATTCACTCTTCCGTCTCTGTCTGTATGTCTGTCTGTCTCTGTCTCTGTCTCTCTTTCTCTCTCTCTCTCTTGTCTCGAAAAATCCAGGTTCCATGCGTAAACCCATATCCTTTATGTACTCCGAACAAAGAAGAAAAAGAAAAGACTCTACACACATAATAGGTTCTATGTAACTTTTTTTTAAATAAATGTTGTTAGTCTGCGAATATAGTAACTTCTAGAATCTTCTAATGTCGGGTGATGATTTTAATTCAACTCAACATATAGAGAGCCTCCTTTCTACATGATGTAATAATGACTTAATTATGTCAATGGCTTGTAAATTATCAATTTTAAAGAGTTTCAAAATAATCCCTCTTGCATCTCAACATGGACAATGAGACCATATCGTTTGTACCAATGATCTACAATAAGCAAAATATTAAGTTGATTCCCTCTCCAGCTACAGGTCAAGAAAGCAATTGCCCACAATGTCATTGGTTAACTAAAAATGATAATGAGTCAGGAATTCCCATCTTGAAAAAAGGGACGTCTGGATTCACTGATAGTTTGTTTGGTGTGTTTGGAACAGCAAACATAACACATTTCCCGTGTAAAGTAGACACCAACCCAGTGGCGGATCCAGGGGGGCCCTGGGGATCCAGGCCCCCACCCCTGGGAAAAATGGCAAAAACACGTTAATGTTACCTTTATTTGACCCTCCCCTGGTGCTCAAGGGGGAGGGGTGCGATTTTTTAATTTTCGAGGAAAACAAAAACAGTGCTCACTGCCCCCCCCCCCCCCCCCCCCCCCCCCCCCCACTGTGCGAATTATCGGCCGGCGCGATTTGCAAATTTTGGGGGGCAAAACAAAAAATTATTGGTCCTTACCCCCCCCCCCCCTGCTTATTCATCAGCTGGCTGTTTCGCCGCTCAATATTTTCTCACGAATTAGGCCCCCTCTTTGGCCCCCTCCCCTGCCACTGGCTGGATCGGCGCCTGCACCCACCCTCCCACATATTCTCCTTTTTTCTTCTTCCGTAATTTGTACTTTTATTTCATTTAATATAAAAACCATACAAGTCATACAATTTCAAGAATGATTCTTCAACCATTGTGGAAATTATCGTCGAGTTGTGTTTCTCTTATTTCAGTATGAATTTCCTAAACATTCAGAGAACGATAAATAAACACTGGTATAGCAATTATAATAAAATGAAAATTAATATAAACATTCAAAACATAATCAAATACTGACCGGAAAACTAAAGCCTGACATTCCCTTAACCGAACGTGTTTACATTTGCAACTATAGATTTGGAATTATCTAGATTTGCTATTGTATACCAGATTCCAATTAGTGAATTATGGGAAAAGTCCTCAAAGGCGATGGCAGTTGATAGATATTATGCCCCACCCCCCCCCCAAACAAAAACAAAAAAAATCAGCAAAAATCAACAACAAAAAATTGCATGGGTACAGACTACAGTTTCCACCCAGGGAATACCCTGGGCAGCGTTTCACGAAACCGTCATAAGTACAAGTTCACCGACATCTCATTGAAAGGCGTGTATTAAGTTTAACACGTGTTTCAATGGGATGTCGGTGAACTTGTACTTATGACGGTTTCATGAAACGCTGCACAGACCACTATATGACGTGTTTGATTTGCATCACAATAATCAGGACCGACTCACTGAGCGAGAGATATGAATTACTTTGTTTGTTTGGTTAGCTTTTGTTATGTGAAATTTCCTCTAGTTTCGTTTGTGGACTACATTGCTCGACTGACGTGCAATAGGTACACGTTCAATTTTCACCAGACTGTGAAATACGGACTCACGCAGCATTTGCTTTTCATTTGATACGGGATATCAAGTCACATTTTCATGAGAATCTGATGGAAAGAAGCACATTTGTGCAACGGGCATTGCATAAGACTGATTTCTAGATCATTTTCCTCGACACACTGCATGTTTTGTCATCTGTCAATCTGGATTCATGACACAGAGACAACCTCTGCTTTTATCTTGCGAAAGATACATTTTAAACGCCTTCTAACACGTTCTGGAAGAGAACTCTGATGTCACCTGTTGCCCGTTACTTTTAATTCAACTGCGTAAGATTATGTGTAAATCATTTTAGCTCGGCTATAATTGGAAAGATATTTCTGAGGAGAGGACTCGACGTCTCATTCCACGATTCATTTCGCATTCAGCAGGATCTAGGCAAACAGTGAGTATTATATCAGTTTTGACTCGTTACCTCTAAAATCTGTTGATCCAAGCGATAGATTTATATATAATTTTGCTGTTTTATAATTCTCTCAAATGTTTATAAATTTCTCTAACAAAGTTGGAAATGTTATGTTATATTGTTACAAGCAAGCTGCTTATTAAAGGTATCCCTCCATTTTTATGTTTAGATTATAATTTTAATACAATGTGTCAATACTATGTTATATTTGTTCTTTTTTAAAGATGGAAAAATAAATTAAATTGAAATATCCAATATTGCAGAAATCCTAACCCTTAGTTAATATCATAAACAATTCGACTAAATTTTGTTAGTATTGTGAGAACGATGAGAAGGTGGACTATACTCATGTTAGTATGTTTTAAGTTTTGTATGTCTATACCTGGGCATTTTGAACCTGGTAATGTTTGTAACATCATCTTGTTGGAAGCGACTCCCCCCCCCCCCCCCCCATCCCCGGTTTGATAGTGGACTTTACATTTAATGAACCTAAAAAATGTCTTTCCGTTGAAGATTTGTTTGTTGTTGTTTTTGTTTTTGATGGTCGTTGTGATGATTCGTGATCTCATGTCGTAAAAGAGCAATTTCAACATTCGGGCAATGTTGGGCAATTTGCCGGCATTATTTGCATTAACTTTTGAGCCCGATGTTTCATGATGATGCATGAAAGGTGATTTCCCAGCTTATGAAGGGATTAGGATTCACTTATGATGTTTATTTTGTATTGTAACGTCATGTACATGTACAGGTACTAAAGTTCAAGTAAAGATCGGAATACTTATCATGGAATATTGACAATGGATACTGTTACATCTAGAAATATTTATCTTATTTCGTTCATTCGTTTATTTATTATGTGTTCCATAATTGTATACAGGGTGGTCTCTTGAGGACGTAATAACTACTTTGCAAGAGAGCCCTGTATTACATAATGTAATTACAATGCAAAGTAAAACAATATAAAAATTCTACAATAGCCCAATATTAGAATACTCAATAAAACAAAACACCTGCTCATACTTAATGCATGAAATGTTCAATAATAAAGAGATTTGCATGAATAAATAGAGCGACATGCAAGTCTTTTACATGAAACATACAGAGCGTTTGGGATAAACTACCACACAGAACATAGTCTATTTCTGCAAGCTCCTTTTGTTCTGATTTGTATTTCATTTTACTATCTTCCTACTTATAATTTTCATCCCACGATACAGCATACTACAAATTAAGAAATTAATACAAATATCTGTAATGGCTGTTAAAACAAGTGAGACAAAGTTGGTCTAGGCCTACTAGGCCGATATTTTGATTTCCCCCCCCCCTCCTTCATTCTTATTTCATGAATGTTCATCAAAAGTTGTGGGGTAATATCGTTTAGATCTAGTTCCTAATTGTTACTATCAATATGCTTCAATTTAGATAATTGTAGACGTTGTTGCTGCTGTAAGTGTGGTTTGTTTTAGTGGCAGGCTAAGAGGATATTCCCTGCAAGCTTGCAGGCCAAGAGTCTGGCCAACATTTCACAAAACCATATATTATATTTCATACGGTTGAGTCACTGGTGACATCACTTGCCCAGTCGAGACTGAAGTCTGTTACACTTGCAATAGCTTATGAATACAAAATGCTATAACTTTTACAATTCTTCTTGAATTAGTACAAAACGTGATATGTTATACATATTTAAAAAATATGTTTAAACTATTATAAGTTTTTTCATAGTCTCATTTTATTACTGTATTCCAATGCTGCTTTCTCAGTACTTTGGTTTATGTCAGATGATTATCCTTATATCCTCCAGCTTTCGTGTGATATTGAAGATCGCAAGCACCCTGAAAGCAATTTAATATGATCTATGTCAACTTGTTTTTAGCGAGAGTATTTACAATTAAATTCAAAAACCGTTTGGCTTGTTTTCATCTTTGTGGAATCTATTTGTTTTCTTCTGTTAATACACGTCAATAGAGAATTTGATATCCATGCAAGTCTAGAGCAGTTTTTATAATTCAACGATTGTGTTGGCAAATTGGAATAATAGAATTATAGTAATGCAGTAGTATTTCCAAGAAAATCATCAAGTTAATGACGGTTTACCGAGTAGAGTGCATAATAGGCATTACATGTTTATACAAAAAGATGAAACATCACATCCAATTCTAATACTGTCTTATGCAAAAATATCCTTGATAAAATGTGTCACCCCAGTATATAGACTGACAGTGCACAAGAACAACAAAACAGATAAATACATAAGGAATTACAGGAAAATATCGGTCTCGTGGGTGATTAGTCTATTGAACCCTCAAAAAGTTGTCACATGGCACACAATACCGATATTGTCGGTCCTGTAGAATGTAGCCTTAACAATATGGAACATTGGAAGAGGTTGTTAAAATGTATTCAGTTTCTTTTCGTTTTAAAGTTCCTTTAACCTTTGCGGTGCCAAAGGCTTTTGCTTATTTCAAGATTTTACCCGAACACAAGCAATGTTGTAACTGGAACAATTATGATGGTAGACTTCACTAAAGCATTCGATGTTATTGACATGCTTTTTGTAAGTAACTGTTTGGAGAAATTGAACTTTGGTCCGTCGTTTCGAAAGTGGGTCGAGGTTCTTTACACGAACATTTCAAGTTCAGTCATTGTAAATGGATGGATATCAGAAACGTTCCCAGTCAAGAGAGGGATTCGTCAAGGCTGTCCCCTTTCAGCATTACTGTTCATTTTGGCAGCTGAATTTATGGCTAATAGAGTTAGGAAAAATAATATCATTCAGAAATTTGATTTTTATAGGGTGCCACTCTACACTTAAAGGTAATACAAAGTTTTGGGAATTTTGAAAATTGGGTGGATAGTGATTCTTTACAATTTTAATATATTTGGATGCCCCTGTGGATGTATTATAAGCACTAGAAAATTTAGCCCCTAAAGCACTTCTGCTTTCGAGAAAAATTGAATATAAAAATTTACGGGTGCTCCCGGTAAATTTTGATAAATTTAGAATAGCGACTACGGCCGTACAATGGTAGCTGCGACCATGAAAATCTCAGAATATGAAATTGTGATATATAATTTCCAAACGGGAATAGGTAATCGGTCGATTTTAGTCAAGAAACATTGTTTTCAAGCTTAATTAATATCTTGACCTTGAGAGGGAGCTATACAACATAAAGAGTCTATTATCTAAATTTCACAACTTTAGACTCGATTTTAACCGCGACAACGATCACTGAATATTGTAGGATCGCATATGTTTCCAATATGTTCATTTGAACCAAATTCATGACCCCATACCAAAACTTTGTATTACCTTTAAACTTTGACAATATGCTGACGACACCTTATTCTTTGTTAGAAATAAAAATTATCTAGAGAATAAAATAGATAAATTGGACTTTAGAAAAGTCGCAGGCCCGAAATTAAATAAAGATAAAACTGTTCTTTTCTGGATTGGAGATGACAAGAGAAGGTGGTCTCTCTCCGACCTTCATCTTTGTTAGTCAACAGAACCTGTTCAGTACTTAGGATATTTTATATCTGCAGACTTATATTATGCTACAAAATTGAGTTGGGAAAATAAATTGACCAAACTATAAAAACTCCTGGATAACTGGAGGAGCAGAAAACCTCACAATATTTGGAAGAATCACTGTTGTTAAATCACTGGCTTTAAGTCTAATAGTTCATTTAATGATGGTTGATACGATTCCACCAACGTGTCTGCAGAAATTGAACAAATTAGTTTTCAATTTTATTTGGAAATACAAAATCTACAAGGTAAAAAGGTCCATCCTTACTCAAGATTATAGCCAAGGGGGGGTTACATAATATGGTTAACATTGAGAAACAGATACTGAGTTTTCGTTTTAGATGGCTTTGTAGATTATTGGATGACAGTAAAGGTCCATGGAAAGATATGTGTAATTATTGGTTTGATTTGCTCGGTGGCGTAAATCTTCTGTTAAACTGTAACTATGACCATAAATTATTCGATGTCCAGAAATCGCAACTTCCTGATTCTATCTAGAAATATTACAAGCCTGGAGTTATGTGAAAGTTTTTACTTGTAGTGAAAATTATTCTGTACCAGATACATTTTTTCATAAGCAGATAGTATGGCATAACAAGGATATTGTTTTTAATACGAAGTCTTTGTTTTACGCAGATTGGTTTGGTTGTGGAATAATTCATCTAAAGGACCTCTTTATAAAAGAAAGATTTTTTTTGTCTATTAAAGACCTGTCAGTACGCCTTGAGACAAACAAAAGCAAACAAAATCTTTAATTCGATTATACTAAATTGAAAAAAGCTATTCCAAAGATAGGGTTCAATGTTTTTACAAAGGAAGAAACTGAACCAGTATATTATACTCACTCTCTAGAAACTCCTTATTTTAAATTGGGAAGAGTGACTTTACTTATCAGTGACGTGAGCAGCAAACCTTTCGACAATCTGATATCTTTCAAACATAAATTCAACAAAAGATTCTGTCTTTTTTGGGATAATATACTACAAAGAAATATTGACTGGTCTTCAGTGTTCAAAAGGAATTTAACATATACAAGGGAACATCGCTTATTAAAGGGAGTTCAATTTTAAATTGCTGTACAATATACCCACCTGTTAGAAACAATCTTTACATATGGGGATTAGCAGACGACATATACTGTTTCCAGTGCCATGTCATAGAGGACATAGTGCATGTGTTTATCGAATGTGAACAGAATAAGAATTTCTTTGATTATATCAAACATGTTGTGAAGTATACTTTTAATATTGATTTTGTCATGGATATCTCTTGTTTACTTAAGATTAATATTGACAGAGAGATAGACGTTGTATAACAACGATCGCATTTTGGTGTATATACAAAATGTTAGTCATCCGGAATAAGTATGGATTTAATGAAAACCGTTTCAAACTAAGATACTTATTTGAAAGAGAAATCAAAAACAGAATTGTTGTAAATCAGGAGCTTAAAAAACCTGACCAGAGGTTGCCAAAGAAACTTTTACAAGCACTTAAGAGGAAAAGTGGCAAAATATTGCATAGTTGAGAAAAAATATGTGATTTCTACTGATAACATTGTGCGTCAATTGTATTCGTTCTCACAACTTTATTTTGATGTTTGAATGTAAATAAACACCTCATTAGAGGCACAAACAAACCAAAACAAAATAACGCCATAATTTTAGAGGCCTATCCGGGATTGGAACTCGGGACCTCTCATATCAAAACAAGAATAATTTCCTCGTTCGTTTACCATTGTCTAAGATCTTGTACATAATATGCAACTTCTCAAAACATATCTAGAATACTTGACTCATGCTCTAAACAGTGATATAAATTGACCGCCATATACGTGTTTCTCCGGGGGAAGCAATGTGTGTTTGAAAGCACCTCGACTGTTTGTCACATATATGTGACCAGTGCAGTGAGAGTAAACAAAGTCTCGGAAAAACGAAATTTGTCACTAACATATTCAAATTTCATCCATACTTTTAAACAAAGGCTGGTCTTTACGTCCTGAAAGCTTGTCCGAGGCTGGCCCGACATAGTAACATGTACGTTAAGTAGATCTAATCCTAAGAATTTAAGTTCATTCATTAATGACAGTTTAATGGAATAACTCGTCGGTAGATCCCAAGGAAAGAAACATCTATAACATTTTAATATACATAAAATTATGTAAGTGAACCGGTCAATTTTAAGGAACCTATGCCCCGTGCAGGCAAGCCTTGAACCGCCTTACGGTGGGCTCCATGTCTGTGATTGTTTATCATATATGTATCTATATTTATATCTTGACAATATTCCTCAGCCTGGATACCATTCACGATGGCAAAGAGGCTGAAAACCGAAGAGATGACTGAACCCTCGAGTTATGACACACCAAGTACAAGGTACAGATACGTTAAGCATAAGTCCATGAATGATGACTGAGTGAGATCACTTTTAAGAGTAGTTCAGGTTAGTATCCTTTCAAATGTCATGCGAATGAACTATTGGTTGTAACAATAATAAACAATGGTCGGCACATGTTGTGAAACATGGAGGTGAGTATAGTGAAAATTAAAATATAATGTTATCATAATTCATCTCAGAGGGAAAGAAATGATAAATACCAAACCTCCAAGGTACAACGAATTTTGTTTCCTTCAGTATATACGGCAAAACGCTTAAACGACGACCCTCCTTTTAATTAATTCAAAGCTTTATTTTATAAACAGGCAAGTAAATGTAACCGCGCACCACAAAACAACCAAAAAGGATGGCCACATTAGCTTTTATAATTTCCTAAATGAACATACTTTTTAAACTCTATATTCTTAGTCTTACTTGATGTCGTCCCAAAGATGCTCGTTACCAGGGGATCTTGATGGAGCTGGCTACTCTATGCGCTCGAGCCCGTTATATTCCAAGTATTCATGTATTGGTTGGCGATTTCACGATGTGGTCTAACTTTATCGTCCATAAAGACGAAATCGCTTGCAGTAGCAGCTGCGTATGGAATCACACGTGGCTCACATACCTCATTGATATACCGTCCGGATGTACCGTTAGGCTTTTAACAGAACCAGAATGGAAACAAGGTCCGTTTTGCCATTGGTGCTGATTCAACCACACATCATCAGTGGCGGATCCAGGGGTGGGCACAGGGGGCACGTGCCCCCCTTCCCCCCGGCCAAAAAATATGTTAAAATCAGCCCTAAATTCGCCCAAAATGCACCATTTTTTTTTTGGGGGGGGGGGGGGTAAAATAATAATAATACAAAATATGCCAATGGCTGACCTATGAAGGTGAACTTACCCCCCCCCCCCCCCGCTTATTCAGCCGCTGGCTGAGTCTTTGCGATTTTTTGGGTGACCCCCCCCCCAAAAAAAAAAAAAAAATAAAAATGTCCTCTTACCCCCCCCCCCCCCCCCCCTCCGCTTATGCAGCGGCTGGCTGAGTCGTTGCCATTTTTTGGGGGGGACTAAAAAAATATATTATGTTCTCTTTCCAACCGTGTGCCCCCCCCCCCCCCCCCCCGGCAAGAAATTCCTGGATCCGCGCCTGATCATGACACTTCAATCCACCTTGGTAGGGTTCCAATCTCCTCAAAATCTCAGTCTTCCATCAGAGCTCTTCAGGAAAAACCTCAATTGATAAGTGAAGAGGACATTTGCCCAACGACGTCGGCTCCATCGGCGATGTCGTCTTGCAAATTGACGACGTTGATGACGGAACCGATCTGTTAGTTTAAATTTTCCTTCAACACGATACCATATTGTTTAAATGCACGTACATGTATATGCTCTTTGCATTCACTGGTGTTATATATTTTAGGTTCTACTTAATGTGTATTTGGGATAGGGTTATGATAATGATATTTAAATTCCACATACTAAACATCTTGCTCTACGATTGGTCAAAAGTAAATCACGTGGTGACAGATAGTTCGCCCATCATTGATTGGAGAAGAAAAGTTCGTTGCACATTGTAGATAGTAGTACGATCTACACAGCCACGCATTTTAATTGTATACGTTGCGTATTGCTCTCCTCTTTATAACACTGGCAGATTGGGAGGGGGCACAATCAGCTTATACCCCTTCTCCCTCCTGAAACCCAAGTGGCATACCTTAAGCACACAACCACCCACACATGTCCCCCTCCCAGGGGCGGATCTCGCTTTTTACCAAAGGGGGGGGGGTGATCCAAATCGTCCACGAGCCGCGAAGCGGCTAGGCGATTTTTTTTTTTTGGGGGGGGGAGGGGCTTTCCTGGCATCTACTAACATGCGGACCATCGTCCACGAGTCACGAAGCGGCGATGCGATTTTGTTGTTGTTGCTATTTTGAACCCCATAAGTGATGTTTTCCTGGCATACATCTACTAAGACTGTGTGGGTCTGGACATATGATATGGCGTTTTTCTATGTACATCACATTTTCACTTGGCAGCCCAAGGGGGAGATCTTCCCGGCGACATATCACTCGACCACGACACCTTTACACCTCTACACTGCAAAAAATATGGGGTAAATTTGTTGTTGGTCAAATATCTTTACAACATAATTGGGCATAAGTTGACCAATAATTTGATGATATATTGTATTTGTTTACGTTTCCAACTGTTGGGGTTTTGAATACCGTGGTGTGGTAATTTTTCCTATTTAATTGGGCAAAGCACAAGTGCTTATCCAACTATTTAGCAAATCGTGTCTACAAGATATCGCCCCGGCCATGCCATTTTAATTGCACTAGCATAATACATGCATGCTCACAGCGCACCGTACCGGCACCGTGCATGCATGCGAGACTAGCTAGACTACCATCTGCATCTAGATCAAGAGTAAACAACCAGGAACAAGAAAAGTCATCTATGGACCAGCTTCTTATCAGTTGGGGCCTAAGAGGGCTGCAAGATATCTTCAAAGGTACCTATCTAATAATCAATCTTGTATATAAAAAGGTTGTTTAAACGAATTTGAACTTGAAGTCTCGAGAATTTGATTGAGACAGTTTAACCTAAACCGCAGTGTGTTGACTGCATGGCTGTGCCTGGTTCAGTTTCATAAGGCCAGAGTAGACCTAGATCTAACTTAGAAATCGCAAGTTGTAAGATTTGCCATCGAGGCTTTGAGTTACGATTATAATGACCTATTGATTGTATGATTGATATCAATCGTAGCTCAATGATTAATGGTAAATCGTGTACTTTAATAGGTGTAGAATCTAGCCTGTAGAAAAGTTGTGTGAAACGAGGCCCTGGGCCTGGCTGGCTATATAGCTGAGGCTGCAGCCTTTGCACCCCAGGCCAGCCGGCCAGGCCTTGTAATTGCCTTGCAAGGCTTGGTAGCTATAGTTTTTTTCAGCTATTGCCGTTTTTAAAGTATGGTTAATGGATTGTAAATGTATATATATCATTGGGGAATGTATAAACTTTGACTGATATTATTAGATCTGTCTCTTCCTCGGGGGCTTCTCATTTTACGGTATTGACATTCGTCGGTCAGCTCCCCTTGTTAGAGACAGAATCACAGATGTCTTTCGATCCACACGCCAGTCAAGCGAGTCAAGCATAGAGTGTGAGTGGGTTAATTCGCACTGAAGATTGCCTCAATATTGCCTTACCAATTTTTAGGAAAGGCAATTTCTCTCCCCACCGCTGTTCAAAGCATCAACATATGATATCTGATCTAGACCTATTGCACTTTAAAATAATCATTACACATAACAGCAGTGGCGGATCCAGGATTTCATGAGGGGGGGGGGGGGGGGGGGGCCAGATCGCCGATTCTCAGATTTTGGTAGACCCCGAATTGGGGTTAAAATCGGGCCGCTCGAAAGTGCTCTCGGTGGGGGGGGGGGGGGGGGGGAAGGGGTAGGGCATGAATTTTTTTTTCTCGCCCTTTGGCCGTCAAAAAAACTACACACAATATTTTTTATGGTCATAATCCGGCCGGCTGAAAGTGCTCTCAGTGGGGGGGGGGGGGGGGGGGGGGGGGGGGGTTTATAAGCATTAAAAAAAAAATTCAAGCCAACAAACACATAAAAAACATGCATTCTCCAAAACGATTTTTTTTTTTTTTGGGGGGGGGGGGGGCCGGGCCCGTCCGGCCCCCCCCCCCCTGAATCCGCGCCTGAACAGCTAGAATTAAGTCAACATTCATTTTTAGTAGACCTGTCTAATAAATGAAATATTACCAAAATCACATCGTCTTGCTTTCTTTCACAGAAAATGGGATAGACCTTGAAGCAGCTGCCCTCCTGTCAGATGAAATGATTGAAGTGCTGATACCAAAGCTTGGGGCAAGATTAAAATTCAAGAATCACTGGAGTCAATATGTGAGTTCAGTTGCCTCTTAACTTTTCATATTCGCTAACATGATTTGCTTCAGATGCTTGTGTGACGTAGGAGAGGTGGATGAGTTATTCAAACATTTGAAGTATATACATGGACTAACTTCTGGAAAGTCAGTGTTTGTGATATGTAGTCAAAATGGATGTCCTGAAACATTTACATACATTTCATCATATAAACGACATCTTTTGTCAAAGCACTGCTCAGACTTGGAAGGATCTCAGTCAGTTGAAAATGAAACAGTTTATCAAGACATTTTTGAAGATGAGTCTGCAGATGATGCTGAAACATGCACTACAAATCAGAAAGAAACAGGGAACATGTTGGATACACTGAAAGAGACTTTCTTTCTCTTTCTTACTAGCTTGAAGGCATCTGCTGTGCCTCATACATACATAGACAAACTTGTAAGAGAGATTGAAGAACTGATGAATAATGTTCTGACCAATTTGTTTAAACAAGTCCTGAATGACTTGGAAACCGTGGATGTTGAAAGCTTGAACATTTGTTTCTTTCAAAAATACTTTCATAAAGTACAGAACATTTTCAGTCAATTTCGAACACGCTATATGCAGGACCAGTACCTTGTAGATAGAGATGTTCTGATACCCCCAGAAGAAAGAACCTTAGGGAAATCTTTTGCCACAAGAGATCATTCAGGACATGCACAACAGCAACTAGTGACAGAAACATTTCAGTATGTTCCAATTTGCAAGTTACTGAAAAAATACCTTGAACAGCCTGGTGTGATGAAAGCGATTCTAAGTCAGCATAATTCGCAGGATGGATGTATTTTGAAGACCTATCGCGATGGATTTCATTTTCAGACAAAGCATGTCAGTTGTGAAGATGTCCCCACAATCCCTTTACTCCTCTATGCTGATGACTATGAGACAGGAAACCCCTTGGGATCCAGGAAAGGCGAACATAAACTGGTTGCATTTTACATCAGTGTCTTAAGCTTACCAATAAAATATCAGGCTTCACTAAATAACATTCTGCTTGCTGCATGTGCCAAGAGGAAAGTTGTTAACAAATATGGTATAGACAGTGTTTTGTCAGCAATAGTGGACGATCTCCAGGTGCTTGAAAAGGAAGGTCTTGAAATTTCAAGCACTGACTTCAAAGGGATTGTAAAACCTGTTTTATTTCAGGTTATTGGTGACAATCTGGGTCTCCATGAATTGCTTGGGTTTGTGGGAAGTTTCAGTGCTAATTATCCTTGTCGCTTTTGTAAGGCCCCAAAGGAAATCATCCGTAGACAGCTCACCCCCGACTCGGCACTTCTACGGAGCAAAGAGACCTTTCATGAGGATCTTGCCCTTGATGATACATCAAGAACTGGAATGAAACGTTCATCAGAACTGAATAATCTAGAGCAATTTCATGTCAGTGAAAACTATGCACCAGATATTACTCACGACTTCTTGGAAGGAATCATGCCATTAGAAGTCAAACTGGTCTTGAATTCACTCATTGACAAAGGACAGGTTACACTTCAACAGGTGAATGACCGCATATCTTCCTTTAACTATGGGTTTGTAGACAAAAAAAACAAACCAAGTCCTATCCCGCAATCGGCGCTGAAGAATCCTCGTGGAGCTAGCGGTCAAAAAGCTGCCCAGATGCGATGCCTGTGCCTTTATCTTCCCATCATGCTTGGAGATTTGATTGATGAGTCATCAGATGAATGGGAAGTTCTACTATTGGCTGTAGATATTTACAAGATTGTAGTAGCCCCATACATCACCAGATCAGCTACTTTTTTCTTGAAGGCCCTCATTAAGGACCACCATCAACTGTTCCTTCAAGTGTTTGATGGATCTCTTATTCCCAAACATCATTTTGTTGTCCACTATCCTCAGTTGATTAGGTTACTTGGCCCACTTGAACAATACTCAACAATTAGGAAAGAAGCGAAACACAAACCTTTTAAGAGTTGGGCGCGTGCTTGCAATAACTACAAAAATGTGGCCAAGACTGTATCAAGGAGACATCAAGAACAACAAAGCTATGTGTTTCTCCAAGGAAAGACCCTTTCTTGTGAGATGGACATAAAGAATCAGTTTCCAGCCCAGATATCAACATTTGAAGAAGCACAACATATTTGTGCTACACTTGATTGTTCACAAGATGAATTCATCCATGTAGCAGATAAACTGACTGTTCACAGCTATGAGTTTAAGCTGGGGTGTTTGGTGTTGACAGAATGGGATGAAAATGGACCCGTGTGTGCTCAACTAAAGAATATCATCATACACAAGGCAGTTGCCCTGTTTGTCTTGCTTGTGTACGAAACAGAATACTACAACAGACATCTACAGGCATATGCTGTGTCAGAATGTGTGGGTCGAATCAAAATCATGGAACCATTAGATCTTCTAGTGCCTCGTCCTTTGCATATGGTTCGATCACTTGATGTTAATGACAAGTTCAATTATATCATTACACCATTCCAAATTGTATAAATATGAACCCTAGGAATTTCCATTAATCACAGGTTCAAGAGCAGCAAGCACAGGACCTGGTGTCATTACCAGCTAATTTACAGCTACCAGTAACCCAAGTCATGTACGAGATGAACTTACCAACAGCATCACCATCATCATCGTCATCATCGTTATCCTTCACCAACTACTCAGCAGCTACTCAAAACCACCTAAATCTGGGGGATTATGCTATCTGCAGCACTGATGAGGCAATGTCAATCCCATCTACAGGATCTTCACCATTGCTCTGTCATTTGGATTCAGAACCACCATCAGATTCCTGTCCATCGGGGCCAGATCCACCCGTTCCTGGCCCATCTACTTCAGCTAAGTCTGCTAAGCTAAGTCAAAGGTCATCAGCAGAAGGACCAAATACACCCCCACCACTTAAGAGACAGAAGGCTTGTTTGTTTGTGAGTAACAAAATCAAATAGGGGCATTGATCTTTCTGTCATTGAGACTAATTCCTTATGAAGAGAAGGAGATTTAGATCTAAAAAGCTGTACTTAGGAAAATAAGAAGAGAAATTAAATTTAATTTCATTTTTATTTCTAGTAACTGCTGAATGAATGATTATTCAGATTTGAGACATATGTAAACAACTATATGTTTAATACGTTTTTATGCATCATGCATTAAGGGAACAAATTGTAATGTGTGTTAATATGTGGCCGGAATTAAGGCATGAAATTGCCACTGTTAAAAAACAAGTTTGTTATTCAAGTGCTGTAAAATAAATAAAAACTTGTAAACGTGAAAAGAGCAAAAGAGAGAGAGAAAAATATACATATATACAAATAAATTGTAGGACTTCCTTGAAAAGCAGGCCTACTTGGCTCAGACGGGACTAGTCTGCTTTTAAAAAAAACTTTAATGAATAAATAAATAAATTATAACAACATTCACTGTGTGGGGATTCAAAAGTAACGATAGTAAGATATTTCAATTTGGCTACTTTTTTTCTTCTGTGTTAAGGATACTGAAATGATACTAAATCAGTCCCCCATTGGAGTAGCAACAATTGAAGAAATCAAGAGGCTTGGATTCGTGGCTAAAAGGACAAGGCATGTCCTCGTGTCAAGACTGGTTGAGTACCTGATCATTAGCTATGGAGAGCGGTAAGTATATGACTATATTTTGCATTTGTATAGTTGTAGGGTATTTCCCCTACTTTATCATACCATAAATTTCTAAATAAATCAACCAGACTTATCAGTCAAACAATAAAATTCTGGATAAACATGCCTTACATCCACAAGATAGCTTTGGTAACAATTTTAAAACTTAAATTGTCTTGATCTTCAGAAAATGCAGCACATCATCAGAAAACACTAATAAAGGGACCAGCAATTGTTCTGAAAGACGTATTTGCATCTAATGATGTCAAGTGACAAAATATCTCTGTGTACATTTCCTATGGAAGGGTATTTTAGGGGTACTAAGTACTCCAAACATTTTTATATTTGGGATATTTCTTGAAAATTAAAGCAGTACTAGTTAGGAGCAGACAATGAACAAGGCATTCATTGTTCATACAGATCAATAAAATAATGAATCAACAAAACACAATTGTTCATCATACGTGTACCATAACTATCTTGTGGCTGTAATTATTTGCAAGTGTGTTCTTACAGTAATCATCTTCATAGTGTAGCCCATATTTTTATTCGCTTTAATCATGTTAATTCTGATTTATTGGTGATTCAGTTCAGTGAAAAAAAAAAAAAGTTTTATTTTTTTTTTCTCAAATATTTCACACTTCATAGAAATGGAAAGATGTCATAGATAGAGTCTTAAAAATAATGTAATGGTGTCTTTGTCTTTCTTTTAGGCCAGAGTCATTTGTGAAGGCAGCACTGGCCCAGAGCATAATAACTACATTTCCCAGCCTTAGGGACCCAGAAGGAAATACAGGTTTTGTAAGTGTTGATAGAAAGACCACTTTTATTTTCTTCAAGTTTCTACTCTACATATATTTTCATGTGGGCTCTGTGAACAAATGCTCAAAATACCATTTGTGGTGCCTCTTGAAGCCATGTGTAGCGTACTAACAGAATAATACAGAAAAGTCTTTCTGATTTTGTCAAAATTGAACATTACTGAAGAATAATTTGTTATTATAATGGCATATCCCATGAAAGATTAAAATACAAATTCTGAATTAAATGCTAAAGGAAAGCTCCTATTCTGATAACTATACTTTTGTCATTATATCAGCAGATTTTTTTTTTCCAGACCCTGTATGGATATTTAAAAAAAAAAAATGTATGTTTATTGTTTTTATTCTTGGTGAACTATCCAGATGTTTACGAATAATAATTGAGCTTGGTTATCATGATTATTGACAAATTATTATCGTATTTGCCAAATCAGAATGAGGAATATGATTTCAGTACTATTGTATGCAAGCACTCCCTGTGGAGTGCAGAACTAATCCAGCTTCTAAAAAGCCAATCGCATTGATGGTCATATGGGAAGGGGAGGGGGGGGGGGGGGAGGGTTAGCCAATATTTTACAAAACATTATTTCTGCAACTAGGCTTTGAGACATATTTTTATACAGTTAATTATAAAACAAGGTGGCCCAAAAAGAATGAAACAACTTTGATAGTTGATTTCAAGGACATCATCAATAAAATGGAATTCAAGTTTGTTTCATTATGTGGAAAATAATTTTTCCAACAAAATGATACCATAATCATTCATTTTGGGTGTCTCGATCCTTTTACTATTTTAGTGAGACAATGCTTTCTCTACCCTGTCGGTCTTTGGAACGCAGAGAAATTCTAACCTTGTCATGTAGTACTGCACGACAATGCCCTTGCTTTGAAAACAGACGATTTGAACAAAATGTGACATTACACAACAGCTGAATCTAAGGGACACCATTGAGCAAAAAATTCTTGCCATAAGAAGTATTTTTAGGGTTAAAAAAGTAGCAAATATGGAAAGTGACATTGACTTGCTAAACTAGGATTAGTATTTAAATGCCTCCCCTCAATCAATGGTCTTTTTTATTTTATTGATGATGTCCTTTAAAGTCAATGATCAAAATTTGTTGCACTTTTTTAGGCCACCATGCATGTTTATGATAATTGGTATATGAATCCATTATGATATTTAAAACAGGAGGCCTTTTACACAAGAGGGGTGAGTGGACATCCTGCAACAGGGTATTTGGAAGAACACCTTCGCTACGTCCGCAAGAAAACTAAACAGTCAAAGGCCAGGAGTTCTTCATCAACTGGTAGGTTATGGATAATGTAGCAGATATCCCATAACTTTAAAAAGTGTATTAATATCTATATAGGGTTATTAATATATTATTAGTGCCAGTGGTAATGAGCATATTGTACAGTGTAGACCTGACTTCCTCTGAGTAATGGTGTCAAGGCAGGGGGGGGGGGGTCACCAGACAACAGCCAATAGGGCCATAAATTTACACAGCTCAGCAAAAACCGCGGTTTTCCTAAAAAAAACTTGAATTTAAAAGTCGCGGTTTTAACAAATATAAATGGGCAATATCAATTATCCATATTTGTCATGTATTTCTTTAATTTATTGTATAGTCACAGCTGCAGCTGCCTGCAGTCAACAAGAGTGTAGCCTGCCTACTGAGGAAGATGCACTGATGGTGTCCCTGATGAAGGACAACAAAGTCCCGGATAAACAAAAATCCAGATTCATGGCTGAAACATTCGACTTCAGAAGAAAGTGGATACAAAACCAAGAGAGATCTGTGAGGGAGATTTTGACAGAATTCCCGTGTCTTCTGGAGGAGGGAATGGTAAAAGCACACAGGGAGAGCCTGACTTATACCGTAATTAAATGCCAAAATCCATGTACATTCCCTTTTCTATTAATATGTGTTCTTGGTTGTGAATGGGACTATATAATTATAATCATCTGAAGATATATACAGTGCGTCCCAGAAAAAGCGGAACCCGGATGGTCAGTAAATTTTTGAGGTGAAAACAAACAATTCATGAAAAATAAAGTGCGTCATTTTAAAGTTCATTTTGTCTTCTTTCTTTTGACACTCAATACAATACGAAAGAGCAACGCATGGATGACCAAGACGAGTTTGAAATTTTAATGTAAAAATCAAATTGCGCAGATCAGAGCACAGAGAACCACACTAGATCCTTGCAGCAAGTGATTCGGGATCATCGAGAGATTTGATGAAAGAAACCTAACAAAGAACATAAAAGAAATGCTAATGAAGCATTCCTTTCTTCGGCAAGGCCGTTGCATCTTGTCAACTTATTCTGCGCAATTTGATTTTAGCAATTAAATTTCAAATACTTTTTGCTCATGTATGCGTGGCTCTTTCATATTGTATTCGGTGTCAAAAGAAAGAAGAAAAACTGAAATTTAAAATGATGCACTTTATAATTCATGAATTGTTTGTTTTCACCTAGAAAAATGACTGACTGTCTGGGTTCCGCTTTTTGTGGGACGCACTGTATATACATGTATATCCATATGTACATACAGGAATGTTCTTTTTTTTTCTAGGGGCTGGGGTCTCAAGCCTGGAAAGTGTTTTGTTATTTTTTTTACCTGAACCTACAACGTACACTGTTTCCCCCTAGATATTGGGACTTCTAGAAAATGTAAGGGGGTGGTGGGGATCGATCTCACTCTGTGCCCTTGTGTGCAAATGACTAAACAAATTTTGTTCTTCGATTATTTTTATTTCAATAGATTGAGCAAGACTTCCAACTGCTGCATAGTGAGAGTGCAGAAAAATTGAAAGAGAAGTGGACTACGATGTCGGGCCACCTCATCGCGTATTGCAAGGAGATGTTCCCACTTTGGCCACAAGTTCTTAATCTCCCAGGCAACATGGACACACAGGCTCTCTCCTCGGGTACAATCATTGTTTTGTTTTTGTTCTTGGATTAGGACCTGGGGGTGTTTCATGAAACTTGTCAGCACTGACAATTTGTCATTTATTAAAAAGTACAGTGACAATCTTGATTTTGTTTGGCTGTGAACCACTGGCACTGACTGTTGTCATGGTCATAGTCAGTGAATGACAAATTTGTCAGTACTGACATGTTTCATGAAACATGCCCCCAGGTTAATTGCTACTTTTTTTTATTTTTGAAATGTTTGTCAAGAAAGTATTGGAAAGGAAAGTTTAGAAGTGCATTACAGTAATAACAATAACATTATTTTGTTTTATGATCTACATTTCTGTACACTTGGACGATCTCTTCAAGTATAGATGTTAAGATAAAAGTTATTTGTGAAATATAATATATTTATACAAATTAAATATTGTATGTAATTGTTAGAACAGTTTTTAAAAGAAATATGGAATTTCTTCCTTCAGGTCTAAAGTGCCTGTAAAAATGCCCCAAATCTGATCCATCTAAATAACTGTAGTCATGCCCTACCCTTGCCCGAACTTTACTTCCCATACAAACCATACCTTATATCACTGCATATACAGTCTGACTCCAGCTTTATTTGGTAGTTTTGGGTATAATCACATAATTTTGTATTGATCTTCAGAAATTTAAGCACACCAGAAAATAAACCCACCTGCAATTGGTTTCAATGACATGTTTCATGTAATAATTTGAAGCGGGATAATATCTTTATGTACATAACCTATGGAGTGTATGGAGGACTCCAGACATTTGGATATTTGTGTTATTTCTTAAAATAAAAGCAATTTAGATCAAACAATAAGCAAAGGCAGAATAGTTCATATATATAGATCAATACAATCATAAATTAACACACACACACACACAAAAAAAAATCGCTCAAATTTCTGTCATATACCAAAATTTTATTGTGGCTTAAAAAAGGCAAAGCATTATTTTTTAAGTCGAGATACTCTACCCACTTTTTGATCATTGACCCTGCAGTGTGTGCACTGTAAAACAACAAGGTAGCAACAAAGTCAGCTGAGATTAAATTTGTATTGTAGCTTTGGGTTTTTAATGTACATGCATACATTGACCTTATTAGCTTTCACATGCATGTCACCTCAACACCAAAAGATCACCCTATCCTAAATTTTTCAAATTTCAATACTTTATTTTTGCAGAGGAAAAGTCAAACTTGGCCTTTTTCATGGTGCCTCTCCTGTTTGAGAAAAAAACACGCAAGGCTGGATCTAGTTCTACATCACACATCAGAAACCTGAAGTCTTTCATTGACACACAGCTTGTAAGTGCATGTAGTTTCTTTATTCTGTTAACTGTCCCATTATTGGGAAAGCTAGGTATCCAGATGCTGTCTACCCATATCCATCAGTTGCCTGTTTTTCAAAAATGTTATGTATAGCTTTACAGTCTGCTTTCCAATAAGCGAGTTTAGAGTTCAGATGTGCGCATGTATGAGGATAATTTGTGAAAAGTACACAAGGAAGTGTACAATTTACTAGCTGTTGATAAAAACATGCACTTTTGATCTTTAATAACTCAAAAACTATGCATCAGATAAAAGCAAGTGCTGAAAGGTGCTTATTTACAATGGTGAAAGTAATAACTCATGTCCAGTAGCATCTACTCCGTACCTTCCGTCAGTCAGCCGTTGACAGAAGGCCTCTACAGTTGGCACCAGGATGGTTTCAAGTGCCAAGTCATTCCACTTCTGAACAGTGCACAGAAAGAATGAATACTTGTGTTGATCAGTCCTGGAGTAGGGAACCTGATAGCCGAGATCTCTAGTCAGTAATGTTGCTCTATTTGTGACTGCTGGACGTACTGTGATAGATCAAAATCCACAAGATGGTAGTACATCTTGTAGAAAAGAATGAGTCGTTTACATTCCATCCTGGACTGAAGTGAAGTGAAACCCATTCAAGCTGAGCTAGCATGTCCGTAACCCTAGAGGTGTTGTGGTAGCGGTTTATGGCTGTCAATTTGACACCTTAGAAGGCTAGCAAGGAATATCTTACTGGGAAAGGGACTATTGGATATATGATTGTAGACTTTTTCTTTTTGTGCTAGATTTACTTTACATTATGTTCTATTGGCTTTGCATCCAGGTTTCAGTCTGCCTCAAACGTAATATATGCAGTTGATTCATAGGCATTACAGAGTATTAAGAGCTTTTGCACCATTTTAGCACAGACACCCTCTGATATATGCTTAATTATTTACGCAGTACCAAAATTAGCCCGAGAACAATCAAATTAAAAATTTGATATGGAGAAAAAAACAAATTAATTGCTTAGGGTTAGTAAATTGGACAATTAATACGCAATATACCCATGGCATGCAGCCTCTGTTATATGAAACCTGGAAAATTAATTGCTTCCCCTTGGTTCATGCAGTTAGGGACATCAGGGTATTTGCTGACAGTCCTTCAAACCAGGGATAAATCAAGGAATGTTGTGTTTATCCATGCAGTGCATGGACAGACTTTCATGCTTTCCATATCAAACAGTGAACCCTCTGGTGAAGGGAGGCCATGAATGCATCATTAAGATACAAAAATATGATACATGCATGTAAATTAAAAAATTCAGCAAGCAAGAAACTTTGTAAACTTTCATCAGGGAATTTTGTTCCCATTAAATGCTAATTGGCATCCTGATAAAGTGTGTCTGCTATATTCCATACTATATAATAAGTCTTTTTTTTTTCTTCTTCTTCAGGAAACCACTCACATGCCATCATACCTGCAACAGATTGACCCAACTACCCGTCCCCAACCCTTCATCATTGAACTGTTCTCGTCATCCAAGCTCAGGCCTCAGCAGACTTTCACGGTGATTGAAAAGGAGTGCATCCCTCACAAGTCACTTATAGATGCAGTAGATGTGTGCTACAAAGCACACTTCATCATAGACTGTGCTTATCAAAGCAACGTAGAAGGAACCTGGCTCTTCTTCCAAAAGATGATCTATGAACAAGATGACAAGCGTATCAGAGACACCCCTGCCTTGAGTAGTTTCCGTGCTTATCTCTTCTCAAAGAAAACATGAATATGAGTCAGTTTTGTACAGAAGATGTGTGGTGTAACATACCAGACTTGTCCTGTCCAATGATGCACTTGTAATGATGTATAAAGTAAACAGTAACCTTATATTCACTGCATGTTTCTATTATGCAGATGAATTCTTTTAATTAGAGGTTAAGTTTTCCTTTCAGTTTGAAACCTTGTTGGGAAATTTGATAAACTGAAACAGATTTATGTCAATTACTCAGTGGATATTATCAAAAACTTGCCTTTTTCCTCCACCCATTACAATTACTGTATTAAAAGCTTTAAAAACTTCTAAGAGACACATACTGAACCAGTTCTAAATAGTCCAACTTCAGCTTCTTCTTTCATCATTGTATATGGTAAGAATGATATTTTAGTTATTCTGTCCACATGCACTCATTTAAAAATCATGGCCCAATTCACAAAGGTGGAATAACTTAAACTATGAAATAAGGGTGGAATAAATTATGGGGCGCCAAGTGTACCCTATATGCTTTTATTACAAAATGACCCACAATTTTACTTTAAACAAAATCACTAGTGGGGGTTGATTATGTAACAAAATCACTCAGAGATTGATTTGTTTCAAAATCAATTCTCACTGGTGATTTTGTTTCAAAATTGCGAGTGATATTGTAACAAAATTATTGATTTTGTAACAAAAGCATATAGGGTACACTTGGTGCCCCATAGTTATTCGACCCTTATTCCATGGTTTAAAGTTATTCTGCCTTTGTGAATTCGGACCCTTGTGTTTAATGCTTGTCGAAAGTAAAATTCTTTATGCTCTTTTCCCGAAGGGTGCTGGAGGCCCGTTTTAGGATTTTTCATTGGGCAGCTAATAAATTCCCCCCCCCCCCCCCCACAGGTTTTGTGTGTCTATAATCGGCTAAAACGTCGGTGGGCTGATAAAACCTTGTAACTAAATTTTGGGGGAAAATTACTTGTTTATAGAACCTTGTGGCAAGAAAACCAGATTTAGTTCTGTCAAACTTTTACATTTCAATCTGAAAAGATAGAGATACTGTGACATGGTAAAAAGAAGGCTAGTGTTAAGACAGCCATCTCTTTTGGCTCTCCTGAACATTTAACATTTTTGAGATACAAGGTTTTATCAGCCCACCGACAGTATGTGCACTTCAAAGACTTTATATCCAGAAGTCCTGATTTGTAAGTGCGCTAATTTGCTAGGTTTAAAAGTCATTGATATTCAAATACAAAATTCAATCTTCCTTTTTAAACTGAAATTGAGAGGAAAGGTTTGTGTAATATATGTGTCAGAGGGCACCATAATCGAGCAAAATTGTAACTCATTGCATTAAAAGAAAAGAATAACTGAGATTTTCATGTCTTATTTAAATGTTTTACAACCTACAACTTCTAGTGTTCACAAACATGTATATGTCATTATAATAGTATATTCTTCATTCATGCAAAATATCAGAAATGTTGGAACTGGTTGCTAATGAGATCTACTAAACTTGAAACAATTGTTATGCCTCCGTTACGAAGTAGCCGGAGGCATTATGTTTTCGGGTTGTCCGTCCGTCCGTCCGTCCGTCCGTCCGTCCGTACGTCCGTCCGTCCGTCCGTACGTCCCGTTCTCGTGATCGCGTTATCTGAAGAAACGATCGATGGATTCCTGCCAAACTTTGGTCATGTATGTATCTTGCAAAGCCGATGAACTGATTAGATTTTGGGGTCACGAGGTCAAAGGTCACAGGGCTCATTATGTATGCAAAAACAGCTCGTGATCGCGTTATCTCAAGAACCGATCGATGGATTCCTGCCAAACTTTGGTCATGTATGTATCTTGCAGAGCTGATGAACTGATTAGATTTTGGGGTCACGAGGTCAAAGGTCACAGGGCTCATTATGTATGCAAAAACAGCTCGTGATCGCGTTATCTCAAGAACCGATTGGTAGATTCCTGCCAAACTTAGATCATGTATGTATCTTGCAGAGCCAATGAACTGAGTAGATTCTTGGGTCATTAGGTCAAAGGTCAAATGTCATGGGCTCATTATGTATGCAAAAATAGCTTGTGAACGCTTTCTCATTAGAACTGACAGATGGATTACTATTTAACTCAGGACATCTTGCAGAGCCAATGAACTGAGTAGATTTTAGGATCATGAGGTCAAAGATCAAAGGGTCATATGAGAAATTGCCTGCCAAACTTTGGTCATGTATGTATCTTGCAGAGCTGATGAACTGATTAGATTTTGGGGTCATGAGGTCAAGGTCAAAGGTCATGCGGCTCATTATGTATGCAAAAATAGCTTGTGATTGCATTATCATTAGAAAAGATTGATGGATCCTGCCAAACTTAGATCATGTATGTATCTTGCAGAGCCAATGAACTGAGTAGATTCTTGGGTCATTAGGTCAAAGGTCAAATGTCATGGGCTCATTATGTATGCAAAAATAGCTTGTGAACGCTTTCTCATTAGAACTGACAGATGGATTACTATTTAACTCAGGACATCTTGCAGAGCCAATGAACTGAGTAGATTTTAGGATCATGAGGTCAAAGATCAAAGGGTCATATGAGAAATTGCTTGTAACCACGATATTCTGAGAACCTGTTAATGGATAACAATGAAACTTGAATTTGACAAATTTCTTCTGTTTTGGTTTGTAAACTTGCTCTATGACGGAGGCATCATTTTCGACTGCGCGCAGTCGAAGTTCCATCTAGTTTGGAATTAATTTGGTTCTGTAACTCTGTTCAATTCTTCTGTTATAACAAGTTCTTTATATAGGGTTAATATTTCGGCCCCAAAAAATCTGCCTGTACTCTAGTGGGACTTATTAACAGAACTATTAATTAAAGATAGTTATATGAGACCAAGTTAAGTCCAGAAATTGTACACATCTCTGCTGCACTCTTACAAAAGTATTATCTTGCACTCTGGTGGTAACTTCAATTAAAGATGAACAGTAGCAACAGTTTTTTTTATTTTTATTTTTATTTTTTTTAACAGGTACTAAATATGAGACGTATGCCATGAACATGAGTGATAGATTTTATGCAAGTTATTTCAGGAGACAGTGTTATATTTGCTTTAAATGGTAGAAAGAAGTGAAATGTTGAACGTTATATGTATTCTTAAAAGTTGCGTAACTTTTGCAAGCTCATTGTATGTAAAGGGCACATAAGTCAAAATGATTGTTGCATTGTTATTGTTCGTTTGTTGTTTCATTTGCATTGCTATATACCATATCAGACATGAGTGTGTATTAGGTTGATAATGCTACTATGGGCTGGACCACTTTTTCCATTGCCAAGGCTTACATTGGTTCCCTATTCTCTGTTATGGACCACATTTTTTTCAAATAGTTGAGTTATAATGCAAACTTAAAGTTTCTTTTATTTATGAGGTGTGTCAGAAAAGTTCCAGAACTGATGTCACAAAATTAATATTTCATAATTTGTGTAATGCAAATTTCATATTATGAGTTATCCCCTCCAAAGCATATAGGTACATTCCTCTATCTTTTTTTTTCACAAAATTTGAATCATGTTTCCTGATGAGAGATACAGTTTGTAATTTAGTCACATTCATTTTGGCAAAGAAGCATTTTTTTTTTAAGAAACAAAAATCACAAATTTATATAGTGAGTTTGATTTTGCTATATAATGATCATGCATGAGACCAATGCTAAACAGCATATTTTTATTATGTTGTATTTACTATTTTATGAAAATCATTGTCAAAGTATTCCTTTTCATGAGAAGTGTTGCAAACTATTTGTTTACATACTGAGGTTTAATAAAGACTTCAAAGTATTCCTAAGAAAGACATGTGTGATGTTTTATATTATTCCATGCATTCACTTGCAATGCTGAAGCGTGTTGGGATAATGTTGGGCAAGTTTTCCCCATTTGATAGGCAAAGCATAATGCTCAACAATTCATCCATTTTCAACCCACCCAACGAATGAGCAAATAATTATACCCAACAATTGACACATTAACTTGCCCAACTGTTGAGCAAGAAGCAACTTTTGTTGGGCAATAGTGTTGCCCAATTTCAATGAAACCTTTATTACCCAACAGTTGGTTGGGTTGACTATTAGACCAATGCTTGGGCAAGTTTTTGCCCAATATTTTTAGCAGTGTATATAGAGCCAATTCATTGCTTTGTGACGATTTACTTTCTCCTAAAATATGATTAAATTATGATAAAATAGTTGGGAGAATTAAAGTATCGATCAGATCAGTTTTCCCCAATTGTTAGCAATAATAATGGTCTGTTTTCACTCAAACTTTCAGATTATCCTTAATTGTACATCTAATGTCCCTACCTTAACACCATTTTTTCTTATCTGAACAATATGACAAAGTTCCTTTGATATATATATAAGAAAGCCCCTAAAGACGATCGTATTATATATCCTAACAGAACGACATTGTAGTTGAAAAATTAGAATCCTTCTCAGTCTAAACGTAAATGTTCATATATTTCATATTTCTGTTTAATTAAACTCAACACTAACACGACTAAATATATTTGAAGTCTTGATATATATACATGTACATGTTATCAATAAAACTTAGAATACTGGCTCACATAGTGGTGTATTATGGAAATTAATGATTAACATTTGTGATGAATCTATTGTTACAATATGTGAAATAATGAATTCACATACCGGTGACCTGAAAGAACAAGCAAGAACAAAATTACGATTTACCAGGATATTTTGTTTGATTATTTACTCAGTGATATGAAATTCGTGATATCCAATGAATAAGAGGCTTGATAACATGTGTAGTTTAAATTTAAGTATGAAATGCTTTAATTTTGTTTTTAAAAAATTTATATATTTTCTAGTGATCAAACGTCGAGGCAAACATTTGGATTCGATGACGTCATCATCAAAGTAGCAAAAGCTATATCAGATGATGGTGATGTAAGAAGACTTGGTCTTGAGCTGGGAGTCCAGACTCCTGATATCAACCGGGCATTGGAGACAAATTGGGCTGGAGGTAGAAAGACCAGTAATGGTAACGTGATGATGCTTCAGAATTGGGCAGAGACGGTCAAACCATCCAAGCAACTTCCCATTCTTAGAGCTGGTCTCCAGGCGGCGAGCTTCAAAGAAATAGAGGAGACGTGTCTGCAAGGAAAAGGTGAACTCAATTTTTGTTTTCTCAAAAGTTTGGAAGATCAGCGTTGATACGGCTGGAATATAATCTTTCATAAAGAACCTTTTTAAGTGGTTCCATTCTTGAAAATCAAAGTGTAGTTCTCATTGCTTTGCTCCCTCGTATATAAACTTTATCCGTATTGTTTACAATGGAATTCAACTTTTACCCCAAAAAATAACTTTCAACGTTTGAAAAAAAATCTGATCTCTCGGGTTACCTTGCTGTTCCCTTCTTGAAAATTAAAGTGTAGTTCTCATTGCTTTGCTCCCTCGTATATAAGCTTTATCCGTAGATTGTTTTAAATGGAATTCAACTTTTACCCCAAAAAGTCTGATCTCTTGGGTTACCTTGCTGTTCCCTTACTGTATTTTTCCACTTTTCTTCAATTTTGTTCACCACTTAAAGATAAATGAATAGAAAACTAGTTTAATATCATTGTTACGAAATGCGATACTTTACATAGGCATGCTACTCGATCGCTGCGCTCCGTTGTGAATTGCTTAAGCTACTCGCCTTGCTCCCTCGCTTGTAAATTTACGTAGATAAGTTTGTTTTTTTTTGGGGGGGGAGGGGGGGGGGGGTTGGCAGTTTGGTGCCAGGTAAACATTTCAAAGGAAAAAATGTCAGAGGTAAAAATGTCAGAGGAAAAAATGTAAGAGGAAAAAATGTTAGAGGTAAAAATGTCAGAGATACAAACAAATGTCAGGTACACTTTACCCAATAAAAATGTAGGGGTAAAAATTGGTGCTGTCATAATATCTCATCACTTTATCACTTACAATATAGAGACGTAAGCTACTGGGCTAGTCTATTATATTTTATAAATGACTGTGTATTGTACTTCGTACATGTCCTGAGGATAATGCAATGTGGAAAATAAATTTGAAACTTATATTTGTGACCAGGTTTGCATATATTAATTTCTATCATTTTTCGATATTTTAGATTGGTTGATGTTTTAATGTTTATTTGGTTTTGAGGGGGCCTAAGTGTAGAATATTAAGATTGAATGAAATAAAACAGGGAATCAGTTATAAAGATCGCACATAAATTCCACAAATTCAGTAATTAGACCCATCTTCATGTCAATCCCAGCAAAGACTGTTATGACAAGAAAACATTAATAAAAAGACACAAATGCTTTGTCCCCCTCATCAATACTTTATTACAAAAGTTTAACAAACAATATCAAAGCTTCGCTTGAAGAATGTCAGATAGTAGGCCTATAAGTGGTAAACGTTGAGACATATCTACCCAGGTATTTTGGCATGTGTTTTAGACCATAACACTGTGTAACTTTATATTCTAAAAAATAAATCATGTTTGTGATTAAGAAACGTGAGAGAAATACAGTTGAAGTCCCTCAATTTCAACTGTTTTTTTCCTGCCAAATTCAGGATGCGTTTTGTTTAATGTGTAGACTTGTACGAATATGTACCTGCTGGAAACTGTCGTATACAGTGTATGCCAGCACACCTTTTATAAATCCTGCACCAAATATCCTTCAAACAATAATATATAATATAATTATATGTATATATATAAATGTGTACAGTAAAACTATGTTTCTGATATGTTACTCATGAATAAATATTTGTCAATTTCAGAGTTTGATCTCTCACAGCAAATAGTCATAGAACGATGTAGCTTAAACCATGGGTGTCGATCCTTACGTAATACCTATTCATCAGGGGGGATGAATGAATAGATCATCCCCCCTGATGAATAGGTATCAGTTACAGATCGACACCCATGGCTTATGCTATGGTCACATTACCCAAAAGTAGACTGCTCGGCGGCCGAGCGGCGAGTTTTTAACCAATTCTGCCCGGCGGCGCCTGCTCACTTTTCACTCGCCGCCAAAAATACGCTCGGTGCCTGGGCGGTCGCCGCCCGGGCACCGACCTAATCGCTGGGCGATGCCTAATTCCAGCAGCGACCGAGCAGGCTACTGATCGGTCGGTCGCTGCTCTGATTTGTGACCATAGCTTTAAACAGAACCTCTGCAAAGCGCGCGCTTATCTGGAATGTAATGATGCGGTTAGCATTACTGAGATGTAACATGGGCGACTTTCTGCTTTGTAATTGTATCAAAGTATCAAAGTACATGTATCAAGTCCACATGAAAGTGGAATTTTTGGAAATATGCATTTGCAGGAAATAACGTGATATCTTATCCTCTTTCTTCTTTTTTGGGGGGGGAAGGGCTGTGAGTACTTTTCTTTTTATTTAATGATTACACCATCGAGCCACAACTCGGCCTATAATTCATGGCCAAACTACTCGATTTTAGACATTCTTTTTTTCCAGAAGTTTGCTCAGTGTTGAGTATCACTTGCTTATACAAAGGCATATGAGGGGGAGGCAGCCAGGTCACTATGCCCCCAAAAGAAGGATACACCCCCCGTCTCCCATCAGTAATAATCGGGCAAAAAAAAAATCACAATTTCGGGCACAAAGGTATTTAAAAGTTAAAGAAAGAAGAAAATAAAACAGTGCTGAAATTAATGACTGCAGAGAATCCTTCGTTATATCTTTTCAATAAGCCTAATATACAGCCATTACCAATATTCAACCTGTAACATTCTTTTTTTTAAATATTTTTACCTTTGACATTTTTACAAATGACATTTTTTTCGTCTGGCATTTTTACACCGAGCCGGCTGTCTCATTGACTACTCTGGGCACCATTATAATATAAATATACGCTACTGTTTATACAGAGTTGTGAATTGATTTCAAAATAAAATTGGTTTGAACAAGGAGTATTGAGCTCCTTATTTTGGTCTGGCGGTACCGTCCGGTCTGTCTTTGCTTACACATTAACTCTGACTCAAACTTTGTCATAAGGATGAAGTATGATGGACATTGCAAAACACAAATCAGTAAAAATATTAACGTCAGGATAGGCTGTCAGATGCCCCCTAATTATCCATTGAATATCTTCACTCTGTTTTCGAAGAAAGTTCACGAACATATTGAGCCAATAACGTGAACTGTGTGGGGTACAAACAAAAAATGTGATTTGGATTTAAGGGCTATATGGCCTTTTAGTACTACAATGTTGCAAATGGCTTGACCGTATTTAAATTCGATTAAATCGATAGAATAGTAGGAAAGCCCTTTCTTATTTATCCGTTTTTGTACTCTATTCGGGGGAGGCGTGAACAAATTTGTCTAGATGTAGCAACAAGTCCGCCCCCTTCCCGTACTACGGTGAGATGTTGTTAATGTCTGACCCATCATCCTCACTCTCGTCTGCATCTTGTTCTGATTCTCTCTTCCATTCAGGTGAACATGGTGAGACGCCTGACGAAGTACAACGATTAAGAGAGAAGTTACAGGCTAGATATATCGAAGAATTTAGCGAGGTCAAAGTATCTCCTATGGACCCCGAGTCACGCACATGGCTGCAACATATCTTCGTCAGTCTCATTTTAATGTTAGGATGTAAAAGAGATCAAAAAGAAGAAATTCGATATGAGGATCTGTTCAGTTTCATTCAAGAAAAGACCAAGAAAGGATTCATAACACGGTTAGCCTTTCTTGGAGAAGCTGGTGTGGGCAAATCGACATTATTTGCAAAAATAGCCCTCGATTGGGCGATGGGTAAATGTCTCCAAGATATCACTCTTCTCTTTCACGAATCATTTCGAGACATAGAAGATAGCTCCATCTTTGGTGATATCGTTATGAATCATTTCCCAGATGACACAGAGATTAACGGGGAATGGATTGATAAATACATCAAGGAGAATCAAAGGAAAGTTCTGATCTTACTGGACGGACTTGACGAGGCCAAAATGGACATAAAATGTAAAAACCGTAAACTTGCTATCGTCTCGATCGCAAGAAGGGAAAGATTCATAAACACATCCGTTCTCATTAGTTCACGTCCATTTGGAGCTGATCAAATCAAGAGCATTCCGAAAATCCATGAAAAGTACTCCTACATTCTTGTTAAGGG
Source organism: Strongylocentrotus droebachiensis (assembly GCA_035222895.1). NCBI lineage: Eukaryota > Metazoa > Echinodermata > Echinoidea > Camarodonta > Strongylocentrotidae > Strongylocentrotus > Strongylocentrotus droebachiensis. Next base: position 236,482 of record JAVYIG010000866.1, on the reverse strand, counting down.
TTTTACGAAGGAAAACACACATACATACATCAAACAGTATTTCAAAAATGACACAGCTTCTGCATCCAGTCTCATCCACTTCATGAACACTAACAGTGTAGTTTCTGAGTATATGGCACCATTTCCAATCTTTTGCTGTATGCTGTGTTACATGTGGGAAGTAGAATCTAAGCGCAAAACAACTGAGAAGCTACAAACAATCTCCCAACTAATAAAAGAGATTGATTTCGTTCTTAGGGAACAATATTCTTCAAGATACACTGACAGAGAGGGAGGGTATCAATGCCATATGGAGAAGGCTGTTGAAGCCATTACAAAGGTTGGTCGTGTGGCCTTCGAGGGGTTGCTGAAAAATCAGCTCATCTTCACCAAAGAGGAAATGGAAGCCTGCGATGAGGCTGCAGCAGTAGCATGTCAGGTTGGGATTCTGAGTGGGAAAAAGAGATTGGCCTCAAAGGAAATCAGACAACAAGAGGGGAAGCAATTCGTTCAAGAGTTCTGTTTCCCTCACAAGCTACTGCAGGAACATACCGCAAGCCTATACCTTGCATCGCTGTATAACCACAATCGTTTGGAATTCAACAGAATCTTGTCACACAAGTTGTTAACGGACTACAGGGCATTAAAATATGTCTTGTACTTCACTGCAGCTCATGGAGGTGAAGCAGGAACGTCGGTCCTGGAAGCCCTATGCAAGGACGTTGATGACATGGAGTTCATCATTCAGTGTGCTTTTGAATGTCATGATACAAAAGCCATTAGTCCCGTCAAGAACTTGTTGAATACGAAGACACGTCTTTCGTTAATTCGGATTTCAATCGCCGCTTTATTCTTCACACTGGAACCAATGGGGAAGGAAGTAGTAAGTTTCGTGAATAGAATTGTAGACGTATCTCATTTTCATTCATCTAATTGTAAATTGTATTATATCGAGGGAATACTGTCATCTATTGTGCTTTCAGCAATTACATAAAAAGTATAATAATACAAATTTGCCTACAAACAACTGGACAACTGCATATTTGCTTTCCAGTATTCTGACCCATAATCATTTAGAACTGCCATGTCGTCATTATATACGTACTATAGTGGGCTGTATTCCAATTTGTATTGTGCAATCAGTCTCACATGTGAATCATGTCACCGTTTGCCTCTTTCTCATAAATTATATAAATCTAAACGACTTACTAAGAAAGAAAGAGAGGAATAGTGTAAGGTTCTTTCAGGATTAAACAAAGATAAAATGCTGAGACAACCAAACGAACAATAGAGAATTAGGTCATTCTATATTCAATATGCCCTCCATAGCTACCTCAATAGATTTCTACTTTTCAGGTTCACTTATTACAGATAATTAAAAAGACCGATAAGTCTAAATTTGATTTGTCCTGTTCAAATCACCTTCCATTTTTTATCCATGCTATTTACATGATACATGCTGTCAGAATCTTCCATAATGGTGAGACATCAAGAAAAATAACTTGGTGTTTTTTGTTAAATTCCTTTTACAAACCAATGCATGCTAAACGAATTTTTCTCACAAATTAAACCATTAGCATGGTATGTTTGATTTTAATTATTGAAAGTATTATTTCATAGATCGAATGCTAAAATTAATTTGTTGTACAGGTAAGAAGAAGTTCCTCGATTCGTGAATCATTGGGTGTTAGTGAGTCCTTCGAAGGTAACTCATCATTGTCTGATGTAGCAGCAGCAGCAGTAGGACTCTTTACATTGCAGAACTTACAAGAGTTGAACATTGACAGTGACCAGCACCTGGATGACGAATTCTACACAGGAATGTCTGCTGCAGCTTCACAGTCCAAGGTTTCTGATTATTGTATTAACCTTCATGAATCCTAAATCATAATTATCATTATTTCTTATCCAATGCATGATATTTGTTTCTTGATAAGATAAGGAAAAGTATTTCATTCATGAACAAAATTTGGTTATTTACACTCATAATTTCGTTCACTTCTATTTACAAAGGTGAGAAGTCTATAGCAACCTAAAAGTCTTGTAAAATGGTCTTGCTCTCCTCTTCCTCCAGCTCCACCCTCTTTTCCTTACATTTCCTTTCTACCTATCAGTGATATGCATCTTCCTCTGTCATTTGTCTCTTCGTCTCTATGTGTTTTGGTACACTGTTTTGGTATATTTTAAGATATTTGTTTCATCAATTTCGTCAAATATTGAGTGTCTATCTATTGTGACACTGTGTAAGACAAATCAAAAAGGCAGCTTGTAAGTCATGGCTGTAATTTAAAAAAAATGAAACGATACCAAATATTATACAAAGTATAACTAAAATGGATGTAGATGAGTAATAAGTGACCATCTAAATATTAAATATTATCATATGACATCTCTGAAAAATCTCACAATAATATACATGGTACATTCCATTTACCATACCGCTTAGTATGATAACATTCCATTTATCATTAATTAAATTTCTACAAAATGCTCAGTCCACCTCATATTAACGATAAAGAAAAAGATTTTCAGTATACACATCTTTACTTGAAATAGAGAGATTGAGACGTATGACATTTAGTGAATCCAAAATGTCAGTATTATGTAAGTCGAAATGTTAAAATCTGCGATAAACATCGCGAAAAATCTCACCCTCAGTCAAAGTCTTTGCCACCCTCCAATATATTTATGAAGAAATCGTTTTTTACTTTCATCTTTTTCTTCTTGTTCTTCTGCTTCTTCTTCATCTGTTGTGCTTGTTTAGATTAATCTTTATTGACATTGGCACTTAACAAACTATAGGACACAGGGACGGGTCTACGGGGGCGGGGGGGGGGGGGGGGTTGGGCTACCAAGTGAAAATGTGATGTGCATAGAAAACGCCATCATGTGTCCAGACTTTTTTATGGTCTCCATTGTGTTAGTAGATGCCAGGAAAACTCTTACGGGGGTACAAAATAGCAACAACAAAAAATCGCCTCGCAGCTACGCGGCTCGTGGACGATGCTCCACAGGGGGTTCAAAATAGCACCCCCCAAAAAAAAAATGGGTCAAACCCCCCACCCCTTCAACAAAAAGCTAGATCCGCCCCTGGTTCGCAGGACATTTTCCACTCGGGATGGGAAGACATTTCCCTTGACGCTTTTTCTTTGCGCCAGTGCTCTCCCACACTTTTACAATTCTCATGTCGCTATTGTTGATACACACACACGCTCAGTGGCGTATTAACCAAACATGTTGAGGGAGCCTATCCAGAAATGGCTCCGGTGTCAATCCATGAAGGCGGAGGGGGGGGGGGGGGGGGTTACATCCGCCCTTTCCCGAAATAACAAGTCTATGCAGCTATTCTATTTCATAAACATTTTATAGATTAGTAACTCCATGGGTAAATAACGTAAAGTACAAAATTACGTTTTGTACTATGGACAATTTGAACCACATATTGTATAGTAGGTCTGGGTTTAATATGCACCTTTTTTCTCCATTCATGTTGGATAGGTAGCAGTTAAATATCTTTTACTTTGAGCGACCTTCCAATTTCGGGGATGGAGACTCTGTCCTCTCTAATTATGTAGTTATGTAGACCAACGGCTTACATTTTGTTAAAGATGAAATTATTATCCGAGAAGGCGTATCGACTGAGAGAGAAGATTTTCCTTTTTGCAAAAGTGAAACTTTGCATTCTGGATGACCTCAGAATCTGAATGGTGTGTTACATTGTCTTGTATAACTTTAAATTATTATTTACTAAACAATAATGCTAATACAAATTTCTTTTGATTTATGGGTAAGGAGACCACTTACAAAAGCTTCCCGTAGTCTATTAGGAATTGCCGCATATTTTTGCAGTAATATTTCACCCATCTTTTCTTCGTTTCGAAAGAAAAAATAACGATATTATATAAGCCTGTAGTATAAGCGGCTTGGTGTAATACACGAGTATATGAGAGGATATCCCGTTTTCTGTTGAGGAAATGTTGATAATTAAAAGCAAAGACTCAGAAGATGTATGAGAGGAGAGTTACTAACAAATTATAATAGACTATCTATCTAGCCCCTCGCAGAAAAGAGGAGACTTTGCGTGTCACTGTGGACCAGATTTGCATCATAGCAACCCCCTCTCCTTTAATGAAATATATACCTTATTTTACGTTTTCTAATTTGGAACTTTGCATTAAGGACACTTTTGGACACACAGGCAATTAATCAAAGTCTAAGCTCAATATTCACACCTTCCTTCGTCTCTGATGGTGATAATCAGCGTTAACTTATCAGGTAGATAATTATTCCGAGTTCGGGGGAATACACCTCTCCCCGCTTAAAAATGCTATACATGTATATCATTGTACAGAGGCAGAGGCACCACCCCCCCCCCCCCTCACCAGTACGCTAGTGTCTACAAGAGACCCATCCTTCGAGTAGAAAGGCATATTATTAAGTAGCCTCTTCGCATCAGCGTATGTAAAGAGGGCAAGGGGGAGAGGTGCAGCCCCCTATTACGGAAGTGTGAGTATTCTCACAAATTTAATCAATCTCATCATGATATCCAATCATATGCAGATTTTTAAAGCACCTTTCCCATAAATAGAATTTCGCATTTTGATTTTAGAAGTCTTATATAATTTTTCAATAGTCTCAAGGAGATATTTACACTGTAAATATAAAGATATAACATTTGTATTCTTCTTAAACAGCTACTCTCTCTCTCTCTCTCTTTCCCGAATGCCACAATGAATTAGATTGATATAACAACGCGTTTTAAAGGCACGTATCCTATGAATAATACTTCAATTTTTGTTTAAACATTATTTATGTTTTGTCAATCGTCTGAATGAGATATATCAAGTACACTGTAGAGGGAGAGATATACAATTTTATTCTGCATAAACAAAGAGGTTTCCCTTTATAAAAAATGTATGTTTTTATCTCAGTTGTTTGTTTTGTTCTCGTCTTTCTTTGCTCTTGACACACACCCATTTCCCTTTTTTTCTCTCTCTCTCTCTCTTTCTCTCCCTTTCTTTTTCTCTTGCTTTAAAAGTCTATTAAGAGCTTGATGATGTTACATTAATGACGCTGAAAATAATAAAGTTGGACATGTCGTCGACGATACTATTCACTCTTTCAACCTGTCCTGTCCCATCACCAGATAGAGGATCTTCAGCACACGGGCGCAGATCTGGGTTCTGCTGCATCCTCTCATTACGCGAGAGGTCTCTGCTCTATGCCAAATCTTCGATCACTGAATCTGGACGGTGTGGGTCTGAGTGATGAGTTCTACTCGACGATGGCCGATGAGGCATCAAAATCAAAGGTATACCCAAACACGATTTCAATTGGAAACGATTTGTTTCGAAATATGTTTTACATTCTTCAATTTAAACCATACATATTATGGGATGACTGTTTTGTCACACTTTGTTGAAAGAAATCATTTATTTCATTAGCCACTAGCACGCTCATATCAATAAAATGAATTATTTGGCCATAATACTGACAAGGAAATAAATCATGTGAACATAACGAACTTCGGTATAAAAATAATTTAGATTAATCAAAAAGCGTGTATAAAATAACTAATCCTATAAATAGTATGTTGCATCAACAAAACAAAAAAAATTAGTTTGCCAACTTAGTCGAAGGAAAATTAATCAACATGTTTATAGTAAATACACGGACATAACACTTTTATTTTATTTGAAAAGACACGGTCTCTTTTTTCCAACTATCTATAATTCATGACATTTGTTCGTCCTTTTAAGGCCTTAAAGGGACGTCACATAGCCTTAGAAGGATGTCACACATAGCAGTCCACGTTCTCGTTGTGCAAATCTAAAAGAAAGAAAACTCTGACGAAATCAATAGGTGGTCTGTCGATGGTCTGTCGATTAACTACCACCTAATAGCGACTTTTAGATGTGCGTGGACTGATACGTGTGACGTCCATTCAAGGCAGTGCATTAAAACGACGTCGACCGTAGCAATCCACATTGTCTTCGTGCAAATCTAAACGTCCCTATTAACAATACACGGGCCGACTGGTCGTGCGTATCATAACCAACACGAAAAAGCCAGCAAAAAGCCAACATTTGCATTGGCTGGATTGAAAAAGGCAAAGGCGCTATCTCGTTTTTTCAACGGCTGGTTCAAAATAATAGAATATTTGTGGGGCCCCACAACATTAGAAACATTTATATTTATGGATAATTCAGCCGTCTCTGAACCGATTTTGATTAATTAAAGATGATTTAAATTGTATGCTTTTTTAAATTTGACACTCAGTTTTTCATTATCTAACGAATTTTTTTTTGTGTAGCGCCCTCTATACCAAAACTCAACTCCCCCTTTAACACTTTTATTTTGCTTAAATCGTTTAACAATGTTAAATCTGAGATGTGTGGCCCTACGTGTTATCAGTGTCAGTGTCTGTGATATGGTGTTATTTTGAAGCCCTAAACTAAATTGCGATTCGAAATGATCATGAAGTGCCTCAAAAAAGTAAACATCTTTGAGTGACCTATGTCCCCCAATAGACTGGATTGTTATAAAAACCGTTGGGAAAACGGTTTTTGAAATTTCGATTTCCAATCTTAAATATCTCGATAATCAGACAGGCGATCGGCTTGTAAAAGTCATCGGATTCACGGCGGACCTTACTACCTAATACCTTTAGACCTAAATAGGTCTAAAATGACCTAAAGTAGAGGTTGATAATGTAACGTTAATGACAATAGACAATGACAATAAAATCAAAGGGTGTAGCAATAGTTTTCGTGATTCTCTTTTTGATTCTTCTGTTAATAGTATTTTCTTTAACCCTTCAAATCCAGTTGAGGTAATGAGGATTGTTGCATCGCTCAAGTCCAGCCATTCAACTGGACAAGATGAGATGAATACACATTTGCTAAAAAAAATTGGAAGTATAATTAAGCCCCTCGTTTATATAATTAACCTGTCATTGTACTCTGGTAGTTTTCCCTCAATGATGAACATTTCGAAATTAATACCCATCTATAAGAAGGACGATGCTAGTTCATTCAGTAATTATCGGCCTATCTCAATACTTTCATGTTTTTCTAAAATATTAGAACGACTCGTTTATGATGGACTATATACATTTTTGACTGGCAATAATTTACTTAATAATGATCAGTATAGATTCAGGAAATGTCATTCAACGGAATTTGCTATTATAAAATTATATGATAGGGTATCATCTGCTTTAGCCAGACACGACCATGTTATAGGAGTTTCATGGATTTAAGTAAGGCATTTTTTTTGATACCCTCGATCATGACATACTTCTACACAAGCTTTAACATTACAGGATACGTGGTGTACCTTTAAATTGGTTTCGTAGTTACCTTCCTTGTAGAAGTCAATATACAATATTTAATAATGCTTAATCGACCATGTCATCAGTTACGTATGGTGTGCCCCAGGGCTCTATTTTAGGTCGCTTCTTTTTAAAAATTTATGTTAATGATATCTCTAATGTCTCTTACTTATTACAGTATATACTATTTGCTGATGACGCTAATATTTGTTGCTCTCATTCCAACCTAGATAGTCTTGTTCAAACACTAAATACTGAATTGCCAAAACTATCTAACTGGTTTAAATGCAAAAAATTATCGTTGAATTTGGGTATAACTAACTTCATCCACTTAACTCGTGCTCATACTGAACAAACTAATGTTCCATTCAAGATAGATAGCATCTCCATTCAACAAAAGAAAATCACCGAATTCCTAGGCATTTATTTTGATGAGTGCCTGTCTTGGCATGAACACGTACGTGATCTTTCTCGAGTTTTGTCTCGTTATATTGGTGTTATGTACAAGTTAAAGCCTTTTGTTCCACTTAGTATTTTGCTCATTATTTACCATTCCTTCATTCATTCACGTATTTCCTACTGTAACATTGTATGGGCCATCAATAGATTAAATACTGATGAGCCATGAGACTTTGTTGTGGCTCTGGGTACTTTGATCACACTGACCCATTATTTTTTCAAATTGAAAACTTTGAAAGTTACTGATATTCATTTTATGCAAATTGCAGTGTTCATGTACCGACTTAATAAAAGAAGAACTGCCTTTATTATTTTGTAACGATTTTACTCTAAAAAGAGACATTCACAACTATACCCAACCAGACATTCTTCTGATTTCCACTTGTTTACGCGAAGGAATGCTTTAGCCCAAAGATCGATTAGATATATAGGTCCTGACATTTAGAACGCTTTGCCGTCTGAAATACGAGCTTGTAACAACCTTGTATTATTTAAAAAGAAAATGAAGGAATTATTTCTCTCAAAAATATGCTTCTTAACTTTTGAGGTTCATTTTGTATAGTGCTAGTTATGTCAAGAAGAGGAATTGTGTATTTCCTTGTTTTTGCTTGTTATTCAAATACGTTAAGGGGCATGATTTTTTTGATTTTTTTTATGTTGTAACGACAGAATGTCTTATTTTAAGCCATGTTCTATCTTTACCTAATAAGTATCAACTATTTTATCTTAGGGACGTTGCGCTTCAAAAAAAAATTGTGTATGCATTGTTCCTACTATGTATTATATCTCAATGTAACCCACTGTATTTTGTTATCTGTAAACATTTATTTTACATGGTGAATAAATATAACAAACAAACAAATATATTGAAATCGGACATGTCATCTATAGTCCACAATACTATTCACTCTATTCAACCTGTCCTATCCCATCACCAGGTTGAGGAGCTACATCAAATAGGCGCATATCTAGGTTCTGCTGCATCCTCTCATTACGCGAGAGGTCTCTGCTCTATGCCAAATTTTCGATCACTGAAACTGGACTTTGTAGATCTGAGTGATGAGTTCTACTCGACGATGGCCGATGAGGCGTCAAAATCAAAGGTATATCCAAACACGATTTCAATTGGAAACGATTTGTTTCAAAATATGTTTTACATTCTTCAAACCATACATATTATGGGATGACTGTTTTGTCACACTTTGTTGAAAGAAATCATTTATTTCATTAGCCACTAGCACGCTCATATCAATAAAATGAATTATTTTGCCATAATACTGACAAGGAAATAAATCATGTGAAAATAACGAACTTTGGTGTAAAAATGATATAGATTAATCAAAAAGCGTGTATAAAATAACTTTTCCTATAAATTGTATGTTGCATTAAAAAAGAAAATATCTGTAATTCGCCAAAAGTCGCCGGAAAATATATCAACATGTTTATAGTAAATACACGGACATAACACTTTGATTTTATTTGAAAAGACACGGTCTTTTTTTTCATCTATCTACAATTCATGACATTTTTTTTTTTTCATCTCACCTTTCATTTCTCTTACCCACCCATTTCCCTTTGGGCCTTTTTCTCTCTATCTCTTTCTGTCAATATCTCTGTTTCTGTCCCCCTTCTATTTCTCTTTCTTCCTCTTTTTCTCTTTTTCTCTTGCTTAAAAATCATAAGTAGAGAATAAAGATGTTACTTAATTACAGTAAGAATATTTAAAAACAAACATGTCGTCTATACTCCACAATACTATTCACTCTTTTCAACCTGTCCTGGTACATCACCAGATTGAGGAGCTAATGCATGGGACCGCGGTTCTGGGTTCTGCTGCATCCTCTCAATACGCGAGAGGTCTCTGCTCTATGCCAAATCTTCGATCACTGACTCTGGACTGTGTAAGGCTGAGTGATGAGTTCTACTCGACGATGGCCACGGAGGCATCAAAATCAAAGGTATACCCAAACACGATTTCAATTGGAAACAATTTGTTTCGAAATATTTGTGCTTTCTTCAAATTCAACATATGGGGTAACTTTATTTTCACACTTAAACAAATAATCTTTGTAAACATAAGTCACGAGCACTCTCATATTCGTTTGGCTATATTGACAAGGAAAAAAATTATGTGAATAGAACAAAAGTTTGTTGTAAAAATTATATAGCGAGTATATTATGTTGCTTTAAAAAAAAGTACTTAGAGTTTGCGAATAGTCACATTATACTTATTCTACATGTGCATAGTAAATAGACGAATATAACACTTTCATTTCCCTTTTTATTTGTATCTCTCCCCCCTCTCTCTCTCTCTCTCTCCCCTCTATCTCTTTCTCTCTCTCTCTCTCTTTTTCTCTTTGTCTTGCTTTAAAAGTTAATTATATGAAAGCGCTGTGCAGCGCCTTGCGGTCGCCCTCACAGGATCTCATTTTTTCTCTTTTTTTTCGCTCGAAATTGTTAATTTTGTTGCATAAGTTTTATACCTATGGATTCGTAATGTTTCATGGACCAACACTGCACATGAGAAACATGGAGAATTCGAGATTTGTCTCCATTTCTTGGATGATTTACTTGACTATTTTGTGTCAGATTTCTGCAGCTTCTTTTGTGCAGGGGCGGCCGAGCGAATTCCAAAGTGGGGGGCACCAACAAAAAAGGGCACCTACATTGGGAAATCTCAAAGCGAAAATATACAATTTGTTAGACATTGGTATATACCCCTACATTGTGATTACATTATCAGGGATGATTTCATTATTTGTTTCTCTTCATACATCATACAAGATATCGCTTAAGCATCATAATGTACAGTTGGGTGTGATGTCTGAATATGCATTAACGAGCGAGCGAAGCGGGCGAGAAAAATTTTAAAGATCTGTGAGGTCGCAGTGCGAAAAATTACATCTTATTAATAGGAAAAAAGCCAATCGTGATGGGGTTATAAGCACATTCTCATAACGGAAGACTGAAAAAACATTTGATAAGTAACATAATTATATCATCTTTAAATGCGAGCGAGCGCAGCGAGTGAACTTTGGGGGAAATTGCTCTTAGTCGCTTTAAATAAGGGGCACGTTTAATGATTACATGAAAAGGGGGCAATTATCGAAAGGGTATTAAGACACTTATTAGAATAGAAAAGGAGCACGTGTCAAAGTACAAAGGATAATTATAAGAGGTGAAAATGAGGCATTTTTTCACCTGAAAAGAGGCACTCACCAGTGATGAAAAAGAGGCGTTTACGAAAATGGGAAATAAGCATTTGTTGACGGAAAAGGGGCACCCATCATATTTTGATAGAGACATTTATAAGTAAAAGGGGCACGTATCATTATTAAAAGGGGAATTATCAGAGGTGAAAAGGGACACTGACCAGATATGAAAAGGGGCACTTATGAAAATGTAAAAGGGGTACTTATAATAAAGGAAAATGTGCATTTGTTGAATGAGAAGGGGGCACTTATTAGAAAGGGAAAGGGGTAGTTATGAGAAGGGAAAGGAGCTCTCTCTTTTTAATGGGGGCACTTATCATAAGGAAAAGGGGCACTTATAAGAAAATAAAAGGGGCACATATTAAAATGAAAGGTGTGCTCAGCCGAGTTTTAAAAAAGGGGTAGTTATTAAAAGGAGAAGGGGCACTTCTTACAAAGGAAGAAAGGGGCAGTTGTCAAAGTAAAAGGAGCACCTCTCAGTTTTGAATAGGGCAATTATCAGAGGTGAAGGGGGCATTTATCAAAAGTGAAAAGGAGCACGTCTCGTACCTGAAAAGAGGCACTTACTAGAGATTAAAAATGGCACTTATTCAAGATAATTTCAAGATTTATGAGAATGGAAAAAGGACACTTATTGCTAAGGAAAATGGGAACATGTCGAAGGAAAAGGGGCACGTGTCAAAAATAAAAAGGGCACTCGTCAGAGGTAAAAAGGGGGAAGGGGCACGTTTACTAAGTAATAGGGGCACTTGTCAAAGTAAAAGGGGCACTTTTCCTATATAAAAGGGGCACTTCTTACAAATTAAAAGGGGCACTTTTCCTATGTAAAAAGGGGCACTTTTGGGGTATCTGAAAAAGTGGGGGGGGGGCACTGTGCCCCCCCCCCCCCCCGGGAGGGCCGCCTCTGCTTATATGGATACTACACATAGCTATTCAGCCTGTACACTAGCTAAGCTGACCTTTCAAGCTGTGCGGTCAAGCAATGCTCTCTCTGGAACAGAGAAGGGGCATGCTATTGTGTTTGAACTAAAACCCTTTCTCTCAAATCACAGTACTATGACTTTGGGGTTAAAAGTCATTCCCAGTGGCGGATCTAGGGGGGGGGGCCAGGGCCCCCCCCCCCCCCCTCCCCCTTGAGAAAAAGAATTATGTAAAATCACGTGATTTTTACCTTTTTGGGGGGTTGGGCCCCCCCCCCCTGGCGCTCAAAGGGGGGGTGCAAATGAAAAAAAAATCGAGGACCCAAATAAAAGAATGTGCTCATTACCCCCCCCCCCCCCCCCCCCCCCCCCCCACTGAGCGACTTTTCGGCCGGCGCGTTTTTCAAATTTTCATGAGCCAAAAAAAAAAATAGTGCTCAGCAAGGATCACCAGAGTCGATATCCGTATGTTAAGATAGGCCATTGGAATGCACGATCGATGAACAATAAAACGATTGCGATTTGTGACCTAATTCTCGATAGTGACCTTGATATGTTGATTGTGACCGAGTCATGGCTCAGAGGAGATTTCCGCGACAATCATATCATAGCTGATATATCCACCACATTACCAAACTACCAAGTCCTACATGTCCATCGGCAGTCGCGTGGTGGTGGTATATTATGTGTCATTTACCGCGCAGGTCTGAAGATCACTACGAATGATGCTCATGATTTCGTAACATTTTTGAACTCATGGACCTCTCAATTCGAACCTCTCCATCAGTAGTATTCAGAATGTGTGCTATCTATCGACCACCCCCGTCTGCAAAAAGCAAATATACCTTTGAAGGCTTTGTCCGTGACTTTCGTTCGTTGCTTGAATCAGTGACAGTCGACTGCCATCATCTTTTATTGATCGGAGATTTTAACATCCAAGTTGACAATGCTGAGAATAAAAAAGCAAAGGTCTTTTCTGATGTATTATATTCGGTAGGACTTGCTCAACACGTCACTGCACCCACTCATCAGGCAGGGCATACGCTAGATCTTGTCATTACACTTAAGGATAAACATCCACTTCTTGACACATCCTGCATTTCCGGACTACCGTCAGATCACAATGCAATAGTCTGCACCATGAACTTTACTCGCCCCCCCCTTCAACCAAGAAATTGATAAAGTGTCGCAAGCTGAAGGACATAGATGTAGAACACCTCATCGCTGATGTAAGAAGTTCTCTTAGAGAACTTCCTGATGTTACTTGCCCATCTGAGCTTGCTGAGCAGTACAATCACGTTATGGAAGATCTTTTGGACGATCTTTTGGACAACCACGCCCCGGAAAAGACTGTACTCATTTCTGTTCGACCAAACGCCCCATGGTACAACGAAGATGTCCGGGAGGCGAAACGCGAAAAACGTCGAGCTCAGCGTCGTTTGTCAAGAAACGGGAACTCAATCAACAGGGAAATCTATCGTGAAAAGTGTTGGTTATATAATGATATTCTTTCCGACTCCAAGTCCAGTTACCTGCGGGAGGAGATTGAGAAACTTGACAGCAAGGGACTCTTTCAGTGGCTGCAAAAGTTAACATCTCCCCCATCATATGAACAAAGTCTGCCGAGCCACGAATCGGATAAACAGTTGGCCAACGACTTCGGATCTTTCTTCCAGAACAAGATCCTAACAATAGCTGATGAGTTAGACGGCCGTCAAACTGTATATGAGGCTATGCAACAAGAGACTATTCATCCTACTTTCTCTGAATTTCACCCGATATCCGAGGATGATGTTCTCAATGTTATCAAGGAAAGCCCATCTAAATCGTGTCGACTAGATCCTGCCCCCACCTGGCTCATCAAGAAAGGTATTGATGTTCTTATCTCTTTCTTCACTAAACTTGTGAACCTTTCACTTTCTTCTGGGATCGTTCCTTCCTCATTCAAGACTTCACATGTCATCCCAATCTTGAAAAAACCTAAGTTAGACGTAGAAAACATGGCAAACTATCGGCCGATTGCCAACCTGATGTTCCTTTCAAAAGTCTTAGAACGGATTGTTGCCAATCAACTAAGGGCTTACCTTCAGGAGTTTCAGCTCTTTCCTCCTATGCAGTCGGCATATCGCGAGGGTCATTCCACAGAAACTGCTCTCCTTAGGGTTTACAATGACATCTTGCTAGCGTTAGATAAAGGACAGGAGGCCATTCTGGTGCTGCTTGATTATTCAGCAGCCTTTGATACCATCAACCATGACATGCTGATTCAACGCTTCAGTCACACATACGGCATAGAAGGTTCTGCTCTAAAGTGGCTCAAGTCATACCTCGAGAACCGGAAGCAAATTGTAATCGTAAACGAAGCCAAATCAGATGAATTCCCTCTAACTTGGGGGGTACCGGAGGGCTCAGGAATGGGACCTTTGGATTTTGTTCTATATACTGGTCCTGTGAGTGACGTCATCGCAGCCCACAAAGGTATAAGCCACATGTTATATGCTGATGGCACCCAGTTGTACATCGTTATGCAACGCAATGACCTGACTGATTGCATCTCGTCTTTGGAAGACTGCGTGACAGATGTAAAGTCTTGGGCTTGTAACAATAACATGATGCTCAATGCAAACAAGACTGAGCTCATCCACATAACATCACAATTTAGGAAACGGAAAGAGTCTGTTAGCCTTCACATAGACGGAGCTGTTATCACTGCGACCAATTCTGCAAGAGATCTGGGTGTTATCGTTGATAACTCGTTAGACTTAAGAGAGCACATCCGAAAGGTGTGTCGGGCAGCTAGCTTCGGTGTTTTTGGGATTGGAAAAATCCGGAAATACCTTGATCGCAGCTCTACTGAACGACTAGTTAATGCATTAATAACTTCCCATTTAGACTATTGTAATTCATTATTAATCAACCTACCTGCTTCTCAACTGGCCCCACTTCAGCACATACAGAACACCGCTGCACGTCTATCACTCGCACTAGAAAGCACGACCACATCACTCCAGTCATCCGCACCCTACATTGGCTCTTAATTCCCCCCAACGTATCCAATTCAAGATCCTTCTCATCACGTTCAACATCATCCATCATCGCACACCATCATACCTGATTGAACTGATCTCACCCAAACAGATTACCGGCATGAACCTTCGATCATCATCCAGACCCCAGCTCGCACTTGGTCCTCGCACCCACAACCGCTATGGTGACAGGGCCTTCTCAGTCTGTGCCCCCACTCTTAGGAACAATCTCCCCGCCCATATCCAGGACTCACCCACCATTGGCATTTTCAAAAAGAATCTAAAAACTCATCTATTCCAAAAGCAACCAAAATAACTCTAAAATAAGTTCGAATAAATATTACCATGCCTTCATTATGTCTTTTCAAATTATTGCTATTACTGATATAATGTGTTAATTTAATGTGTTAATAATGTTAGTAATGTTTGATCTTCTTGGTCATTTAAAGTAATGTTAATTTGTTAAGTTATGTTAGAAATATTTGATCTTCTTGTTAATTTAAGTAATGATAATTTGTTAAGCTATGTTAGTAATATTTTGTTTTCTATGTAATTTGAGTAATGTTAATTCCGTTAGTAATATTGATTTTTGTTTGAAGTAATTTTGCTTTGTGTACATGTACAGCGCTTTGAAACTTTTGTCACAAGCGCTATATAAATTTGTCATATTATTATTTATTTATTTTTAAATTAGAGGTTTATGATTTTACATTAATGACGCTGACAAATATTTTAATCAGACATGTCGTCTACACTTGATAATACTATTTACTCTTTTCTATCTGTCCTGGTAAATCACCAGATTGAGGAGCTAAAGCACCGGAACGCAGGTCTGGGTTCTGCTGCATCCTCTCAATTCGCGAGAGGTCTCTGCTCTATGTCAAATCTTCGATCACTGGTTCTGACCAGTGTGAAGCTGAGTGATGAGTTCTACTCGACGATGGCCACTGAGGCATCAAAATCAAAGGTATACCCAAACACGATTTCTATTGGAAACAATTTGTTTCGAAATATTTGTGCTTTCTTCAAATTCAACATAATTGGGGTAACTGTATTTTCACACTTAAAAAAGAAATTCTTTGTAAACATAAGTCACGAGCACTCTCATATTCGTGTGGCTATATTGACAAGGAAAACAATTATGTGAATAGAACAAAAGTTTGTTGTAACAATGATATAGATTAAGTAAAGAGCGAGTATAAAATAATTTATCCTAAAATATGTTGCTTTTTTTTAAAAGAAAGTACTTATAGTTTGCGAATAGTCCCTTTATACTAATTCTACATGTGCATTGTAAATAGACGAATATAACACTTCCATTTCCCCTTTTATTTGTAACCCCCCCCCCCCCCTCTCTCTCTCTCTCTTTGTCTTGCTTTAAAAGTTAATTAGAGGTTTATGATTTTACATTAATGACGCTGAAAAATACTTTACATGTCGTCTATACTTGATGATACTGTTCACTCTATTCAACCTGTCCTATCACATCACCAGGTTGAGAAGCTACAGCACATAAACGCAGATCTGGTTTCTGCTGCATCCTCTCATTATGCGAGAGGTCTCTGCTCTATGCCAAATCTTCGATCACTGAACCTGTTCGGTGTGAAGCAGAGTGATGAGTTCTATTCGACGATGGCCGATGAGGCATCAAAATCAAAGGTATATCCAAACAAGATTTCAATTGGAAAAGATTTGTTCCAAATAGTTTTGCATTCTTCAAAATCAACTTTTGGGGAAACTGTATTTTCACACTTTTTAAAAAGAAATCTTTTATTCACATCATAAACGAGCACTCTCATATCAATATAATAGTTTGGCCATGCTTACAGGGAAACAAATCATGTGACTAGAATGATCTTTGGTGTCAAAATGGTATAGATTCATAGAAAGTGTGTATAAAACGACTTATTCTGTAATATTTATTTCGCATTCTATTTTTAGAAATCATTTAAATTTGTCAATAGTCGCAAGAAGTAAACTTTACATGTGCATTGTAAATAGACGGATATAACACTCTTATTTTGCTTGAAAAGACACGGTTTCTCTTTTCTAACTAACTATAATTAATTACATTTGTTTGTTTTTATTCATCTCGTCTTTCTTCTTTTTATCACACCCAATTATCTCTTGGTCTTTTTTTCTCCATCTCTATCTCTCTATATATGTCTATCATCTATGCCCCTCTCTCTCTCTCTCTCTCTCTCATTCTCTCTCAAGCTCTCTGTCTTTCGCTTTCTCAGCCCCTGTTTTTCTCGTAAACTGTTTTCTTGTATTTATTATTTCTTGATCTTTCTTGGCAATTTCTTAGATCTTTATATAATCAGATAGAGATATTAGAATGTTTGCCCATTTTTTAAAGGAATGAAAATGAAAACCTCATTTAAGGAGAATGATGACCCTCACTAAATGTAAATATGGAATTTAAAATATATATATATCTTAAAAATCACTAGGATTTTTATTTCAAACACACATGTTTTCAATACATTACTTGTTTATAGTTATCATTATTGACTATAGACAGACGGTTATTTGTTACTATTGGGTAATGTAGAAATGTTAGATCATCTAATAGGCCTACCATGAACAACCAAACATAATACCGCGGTGTTCATCCCTTCGATTTTATAGATAAAGGTAATTAATTCATAAAAAATTGATTAACTAAAATAATCAAATGAAAAATACTTCTGATGTTTTCCTTAACTAATCGTTTGTAACAGTAGATAAATAATTTATGTTACCATGCACGAGTATTTGGATCATAATGTATTTTCGTTTACAAAGAATTAAGAACCGATTAATGTGATAAATTCATGATATAACTGATTTTAACCTTAGTCCACATGACCACGTTATCAGGTAACAACTATTGCCTAAGACTGTTCTCACAATTTTCTTGTAAAATATACCTGATATCAACAATATGGCATGCACAATATCAACTCATGTGGCTGTCCAATAAACGATGTATCACATATCTGAAGCAATTATGTATTCATGCGAGTGTCCTTTTGTATCTAGTGAATTTAGAATAATTCATAAATTGCTTACTAATCCACGTTGAAAGAAACAGATGGATTGAGCCTACTGAAAACAAATGGGAAAAAGTATAACACACTCTCTTGAAGATATTATTTTGATGTAATGTCATCCCATTGATAAAAAAGATACCTCTGTAGCAGAAGCATCTTTGACTTTGTTTATGTTTAGCGCCATCTGGAGGCTACTAAATTCGTGTAAAGAAATGGCACCCTTTTTGGTTTCCAGTGGATGAAATCTATTGATATTGGAGGCATCCTTGTGTAATATGATGTTAGATCACTTAAGAAGGCAGAATGAAGGTATGTAATGATGATATGTGATGAATGTTGTATATAAATGC
Organism: Strongylocentrotus droebachiensis; assembly: GCA_035222895.1. NCBI lineage: Eukaryota > Metazoa > Echinodermata > Echinoidea > Camarodonta > Strongylocentrotidae > Strongylocentrotus > Strongylocentrotus droebachiensis. Next base: position 218,168 of record JAVYIG010000866.1, on the reverse strand, counting down.
AGTAATGATGCGATATTCTATGATAAAGTACCTTTCATTCGCACCTAATTCGCTGTGTACATTACATGGATGTAACTTACATTGCACAGTAGCCGAGACGGTCGGCTCACATACCGAATGTTATTGTTATGTAATGTACACTACGGCATGCGAATGAAAGGTACACGTATGCAAGAATGTAAACAAAGATTGCCTAGTTTGAGTTAATGTACAAAGATGAGTACTTGGGGTGCATAATATGGGAAAGTTGTTATATGATTTATACAAGTTTATATTGATAAGTAATGGATGGTTTAGTTATAAAGATACATGCTGTAATTATGAACAGAAGTGATACAAAGGATGTATGTCAAAAGTCTGACTTAATTCAATTAAGCATATATGTACTGGTAGTAACAAACAGTTAGAATTGTGTTTAGTTTATATGCAGTACAAGTTAATGTGTGAGATAAGGAAAAGAGCTAAAACAAAGGTTAAAACAAAGGGTTAATTAGCTGTAAGGTGCATATTATTGATACGAGTCACCAGGTTTTCTCTAGGCATAATATGTATATTCATGAACTGTTGATTTATGATCCGTTCGATCTATTTTCATTTGTACAGTTTTTACGGAGCATTTGGAGCAACGAATTGGAACAATAAAGAAAGACCAATTAAACAAAGTCAAAGATGCTTCTGCTACAGTAAAAACTTCTTTTACGTCTAGACGTCTCCACGTCAACTGAAAGAGAGCTATACATCATGGCTGAGACTGAAGGTGAAAGTAGACCCCATCGTGAACCCAAGCCCACAGAGAAAGGACTACAATGGCAAGTGGAACTTAAATCCAAAGAGTTTGACAGCTGTATTAAGTCCTGGAATAGAACCGCAAACAAGTTGCGAGTTTTACTTGGTGATGAAAGCGAAGCGTCGACAGTACAGGAGACCAGAGATGCTCTACAAAGTACTATAGACAAACTGATAAACACCCAAGAAGAGTTGGCTACACTTAGAGCAACTGCGAAAATTGAAGACAGCAGTGATGACAGGCTAGATGAGGTTGAAACAGCACACAACAACATCATGAAACAGACTCTTGATGTATTGATAGCCCTTAGACCCTCATCTCGAACTTCATCTAAGAAGTCGAAGAAGTCTCATCCTGTTGAACCGCAGGAGCTACAGGATTGCCAGGACTGGGTGAACGACATCCAGGTGAACGCCATCCAGGAAGAAGTTGAAGCAGTAAGTCAAGTTAGTCAACCCAAGTTAGACAGTATGCAGAATGTTCAAGCTGAGACGATGAGATTTCTGGTTGAACAGATGAGGATGACGAGGCTTCCTTTACCAGAACCAGCAATCTTTGCAGGAGATCCATTGACTTACCCAGCATGGAAGCATGCATTTGATGTTCTCATTGAACAAAGCGGTATACAGCCTATGGATCGTTTCTTCTACTTGCAGAAGTATCTCAAAGACCAGCCCTTGGAACTTGTGAGAGGATATGCACTCATTGGAGATGAGAGAGCTTATCTAGAAGCACTGGCAGCTCTTAAGCAGAGGTATGGAGATTCTTTCATTATAGCAAATGCTTTCAGAGACAAGCTAGACAGATGGCCTAAGATTTCTTCGAAAGATGCACTTGGTCTAAGAAACCTAGCTGATTTTCTCCACCAATGTGTCACTGCAATGGATAGGATTGGAAATCTACACCACCTAAACGATGAGAGGGAAAATCAGAAGCTTTTAGCCAAATTACCAGACTGGCTTGTGATGAGATGGTCACGTAAGGTCATCGGATGGACAGAGATGAAAGGACAGTTTCCTCCCTTTCAAGTATTTGTGAGGTTCATAGATGAAGAGGCTAAGATAGCATGTTATCCAATCACATCTCTACACCACCTGAAGCCTGTACCAGATGTTAGAACTCTCAACACCAATGTTACATCTTCCAATACAGACAACAAGAGACAGAGGGAGAGGAGAAATATTCAACGCTCCTGCTACCTGTGTAAGAAGGATCACCTCCTAGAAGAATGCAGTGAATTTGCAGCAAAGGACATGACAGATCGTAAAAGGTACATAAGAGAGAAGGGTCTATGCTATGGATGCTTGAAGGCAGGCCACATGTCCATGAATTGTAAATGGAGAAGTACCTGTATCATTTGTCAAAGGCGACATCCATCTTGTCTCCATGAAGATAGGAAGAAACCAGAACCAAAGACGGAGACAAATGTAGAAGACAGACCCATGGAAACTCAGACGTCATGGTCTCATGCTTCATTTAGTCAGCAACCTACCGGTACTAGTAGATTGACCACCAGGAAGAGCACGATGATAGTTCCTGTTTGGTTATCTCATCCAACCATATCAGATGAACGAATGGTGTATGCATTAATAGACACCCAATCTGACACCACTTTCATGTTAGAGAAAACCAAGGATGAGATGAATCTGCAGGGAGTTCCTGTCAGTCTTCTCCTTTCAACGATGTCTGCTATGGATGAAAGAGTACCAAGTGAACGCATAGAGGGTCTGACCATCCGATCATTTGATGGAGAACAACGGATTGCTCTCCCGACAACCTACACCAGAGGGTTTATACCAGCAAACCATGATCACATACCCACTCCAGAGATGGCAATGAGAATCCCTCACTTATCCAAGATTTCACATCATCTCATGCCCCTGCAAAGTTGTGAAGTTGGTTTATTGATTGGATACGACTGTGCAAGGGCACTCATACAAAGAGATGTCATCCCTCCTGCTGATGATAATGGTCAGTATGGTCTAAGGACGGACCTTGGATGGAGCATCCTGGGTACTGTGAAGGAAGATGAACACAAGTATGCTTATGATCCCGTCGGTGTAAGTCATCGATTGACAGCCTGTGAGATTTCTGCTGAGCTAAGGACAGTAAACAAGGATGTGTTGTTCGCTCATAACACATCAGTAGAGGAGGAGATCACCCCTGCAAGAGTGACGAGATTGATGGAAGCTGATTTCCTTGATAGAAAGGATGAAGGAGCAGAATTATCACAAGCTGTCAATTCAAGAGAGGTACTGAAGACTGTTCCAGAGGAAGACAGGGTAAAGAATGTCAGAGAGATTAACCTGCATCATGATGATTTACCTCTAGAGCGAGCTCTTGGTGTACAAGGGTGTGTCGAATCCGATGCATTCAACTTCAGAATCACACTTCAGGACAAGCCCCTAACCAGGCGAGGGATACTTTCCACAGTCATGTCTATTTATGACCCCTTAGAACTGTTGGCACCAGTTGTGCTTATAGGGAAGCAGATTCTCCAGACATTGTGTAAGCTGACAGCAGACTGGGATGATCTGCTTCCAGATGTTCTGCGAGAAAGATGGAAGAAATGGAGAATAGACATACTGGAACTTCAATCACTCTCTATCCCTAGATGTCACAAGCCTGCTGAACTCGAGGCCGTGAAGTCGGTACAGTATCATCACTTCGCAGATGCAAGTACAACAGGGTATGGTCAATGTACTTACATGAGATTAACTGACGCCGCTGATAGAGTACATTGTAAAGACAGGCGTGATAAGAAAGCAAGTGACTACCCAACAACCAAAAGGGGTGTTACTGTGCAGGATCTTCATCTAGCAGAGATTGAAATTCTAAAGCACGATCAGAAGAAAGCCTCTGAAGATGAAATTCAGATCCTGAAATCTATCCAGAAGAACCAGAGTCTGCTTGAAAGAAAGAAAAGGCGTCAAATCAAGAAAGATAGTCATCTAGAGCTTGACTACGACTCATTCATTCAAGCACTTCGTTGTTTCACAGCTCTTCAAGCCAAGAGTGCAGCATCTCATAAAGTTCTGGAGTTCAGGAATCGCTGGAAGAAGGAATTTCTTCAGAACCTGCAAGTCCGACAGAAGTGGACTCACCCACAACGTGAAGCTGAAGTCGGCGACGTTGTCATTGTGAAGGACGTGAATGCACCCAGAAACCAGTGGTCACTAGCACGTGTCATCAGAGTCTTTCCATCTGAAGATGGACACATTCGCAAAGTGAAACTTGCTGTGGGGGACTCCAGAGTAGGTAATAGTGGTAAGCGTAAGAACCCTCTTCAAGAATTGGAGCGTCCTATCCACAAACTGGTGCTTCTGTTACCGCGTGAAGACCAAGAGGAATTCCCGGCCAAGGAACCCGACATTTCATAATCTCGCGGGGAATCCATTTAGTTTAATAGGGTTAAACTTGTTATTTAGGTAGGACCTTTTCTAGTCAAGATTTCTAGTCAAGACTGGAATTATTGAAACATTGAGTCTGTGGATAAGACTAATTAATCTACATTATCCCCAGAAAAGTTTATTTGAAACAGTCTAGAACGAAGGCTGTTTGCTTCTTCAGGGTCTGCACGTGAGACTATACAAATTCATTTATTACAGACTCTGCTGCCTGAATTGAGACTAATTGAACTGTGAAAATTGCAATTGGACAAATTTTCCATAAAGACAAAGAACTTTCATTGTAAACTGCAATGCATTTAAATTTATACATGTGTTGTTATGTATTTGTCTAATATCCATTTATTTCTTCACAGGTCAGTTCTAGTAATCTCTGAATCAATTTATCATGTTAATCCACTGAAATGTCCATGTTTATGTGATTAAGTGGCTATCACATTCCAAGAAGGGGAATTTATTTTTTGGCTAAAAATTGCTAAATTCCAGATATTTGTTGGTAGTATAGTGGTTATATTGCATTTATAGCATTTTTCACTATGAAGTGATATTTATTTAAATGTGAACATTTCTACTTTGAAAACATAAGCCATGTTTTTGTGTTTTCTCATAGCTACTAAGATTCATGCTTACCGGTAAATGTGAAACTAGTAAAATAACATTTCTAGATAAAGCATGAAAACAGTGTTTATCAGTAATTGCATATGGACTCATATTGAGACGAAAATCTGTTCAAAGAATTTAAAGGTATTTTGTTAAATCCAGTAATGTAAATAGCACAGTATAGGTTCTGGTTCATGCCAGATACATTTGTTATATAGCTGTTGAAGAAACCTTGTGTATGGACTAATTTAATACAAGCCGAGTCAGTAATACTGATAGAACGGGTATTTCCCACGTAAATGTGTTTTGAAGCTAATACTATTCGGGGAACTTAAATTTGATGGTTTTATATAGTGCATCATGTGCCCTATGTGATTTTTGAAACTAATCTCAAGACAGAGATATAAATATATAATTTATATTGTTGTCATCGATATTGCAAAGGTTAGACATTTTCATAAAGAGTGCTGAACTATATTCAGTAAATAGGATAGAAGGGATAGGTAATTCCTTGATAATGTCAATCGATTGTTTAGTAAATTTTAGAATAATTTAAAGGAGCCATGTTTCAGTGATTGATATGAATTCATTTTATTAAGTCGATCAAGTAGATTGATTATATTTATGTTTAGCGCCATCTGGAGGCTACTAAATTCGTGTAAAGAAATGGCACCCTTTTTGGTTTCCAGTGGATGAAATCTATTGATATTGGAGGCATCCTTGTGTAATATGATGTTAGATCACTTAAGAAGGCAGAATGAAGGTATGTAATGATGATATGTGATGAATGTTGTATATAAATGCAGTAATGATGCGATATTCTATGATAAAGTACCTTTCATTCGCACCTAATTCGCTGTGTACATTACATGGATGTAACTTACATTGCACAGTAGCCGAGACGGTCGGCTCACATACCGAATGTTATTGTTATGTAATGTACACTACGGCATGCGAATGAAAGGTACACGTATGCAAGAATGTAAACAAAGATTGCCTAGTTTGAGTTAATGTACAAAGATGAGTACTTGGGGTGCATAATATGGGAAAGTTGTTATATGATTTATACAAGTTTATATTGATAAGTAATGGATGGTTTAGTTATAAAGATACATGCTGTAATTATGAACAGAAGTGATACAAAGGATGTATGTCAAAAGTCTGACTTAATTCAATTAAGCATATATGTACTGGTAGTAACAAACAGTTAGAATTGTGTTTAGTTTATATGCAGTACAAGTTAATGTGTGAGATAAGGAAAAGAGCTAAAACAAAGGTTAAAACAAAGGGTTAATTAGCTGTAAGGTGCATATTATTGATACGAGTCACCAGGTTTTCTCTAGGCATAATATGTATATTCATGAACTGTTGATTTATGATCCGTTCGATCTATTTTCATTTGTACAGTTTTTACGGAGCATTTGGAGCAACGAATTGGAACAATAAAGAAAGACCAATTAAACAAAGTCAAAGATGCTTCTGCTACAACCTCTATTGAATTAAATCATGCCATGCGTATTAAAATGCTTTGTTTTTAATTATTAGATGTTGATTCATTTGAACTATAGCAGAAATAGAGACGGAATAATCAGACTTAGTAAATGATAAAGTTACTGAGATGCAGATTCATCTGAGTTAAACTTCGATTTAAAAGAAGGTGTTTATTTTAGTAAAAATAATAATTAGATAGCATCGTGAATTCTACTTTGGTTTGAACTGATAAATTGTCTTTCCACAGATCCAGACACTTAGTATGGGGGATGTTTCCATAACTCCATGTCGACTACACTCCATTCTCTCGCTACCACGCCTCCAGTCACTCAGCTTGACGAATATCAGACCAGTTGACATGGACGATGGAGAGACACTTGTATGTATCTTTACTATTCAAAGACTGAAATAAAAATTATCTTCTTGTTCCAAGCTCAAAAGGAAGGGGTTCAAAAAGATAAGACAGACTAAATGTGGATGATAAAGGAATTGCGGAAAGTATAATGTATTTTGCCTTGATATCAAGTTAAGACGTCATACTACAGGCTGTTTAGTAAATCTATGCATGATTTTATATATCATTTTTGTTCAATTTGGGATGAAGTTTAACCATGCATATTTTATTAAAGCTCGTTAGATATCGATTAATGAATGAATGCCGTTAGCGATTTCCTGTAGAGATTTTTGTTGCTTATTTTTCCATCGTGAAATGTGTTACTTTCATTATTGTGAAATCATTTGAATGTTTTTTAAAGCCTGGCTAAACAAATATCACAATAAAAAAAGATTAAAATGAATACTACCATCCCGTCATCTGCCACTGAAAAGGGAGGATAATAACACACGTTATTAAGTTGGCTTTGGTCATGTTGGTGGAAACAGACAATTTAAAGAAACATTTTACGAAGGTTTCAGAAAAAGGGGGAAAAAATAAAAACGTTAAGAAATTTTGAATGTCGATAATGCTAATGATGTGAGACAACTTGCAAAGCGGTCATGCTGTGTTTGTCATAAAAGGGGTAATGCTCTTATTGTTTTGTATCTAAAAAAATACTGCAAACAACTTTTCTAGAGTCTTAACTTTTTTTGTAAAGGGAGGGCAATACACGTTTAGGCCTAATGGAACTTAAGCTGCTGGATCACTAATATGGAAAACAAAGAGGTATTTTTAATATTTTATTAAAAATAAATCGGCTATAGTTCATACGGAACGGCATCGAATATAACTGTACTGTCTATGGAAGATTCTCTTTATCATTTATAATCTCGGCATCCAAAAGTTCAACAAATTTGTATTGTGTCTCCCATTTTCCACAAAACTACGCGTTTGTTTATTTCTTCTTACTTTAAACTGATGAAAACCCTTTAAGTTTTATAACTGTATAAATGTGGAATTTTTACCAAGCATGATATGAACAATAAAATTACTTTATTAAAACAATAATGAGTCATGTTATGTAATATAATTTATGATGTTAGTTACTGTTGTTTCATAGACTCATCAAACAACCTCAGTAGATGAGCTATCTTTGGATGGTAAGCATGTGACCAGTCTGTGGAATCTTGGACTTCATACATCATGTCCCCGAGTTCAAAACCTCCAACTGGACTGGTCTGACAAGGAGAATGTCTCATCAAACATCGTCACAATGGCCTGCTCTCCATTCCATCATCTAATTCACCTTCACATACAGGGATCGAAGAACCCCTTAACTGCAACTACACCCAGGTCGAAATTCCATTAGGATCCGATCCTATTGGACCATCAGAAACCATTAGAGCTATTGGTGTCTAATGGTTTCAATAGGGAAAGTGAAATGATGGACCCACAGAAACCATTAGAAAATATCTATTGGACCAACACAAACCCACAGAAGAAATGCTGATGGACCAACAGAAAGCTTCTATTGGACCAGCATCCACCCATGTCTTCTATGGGTTTCTTGGTCCATTAGATATTTTCTTCTATGATGGGTTTCTGTTGGTCCATTAGATATTTTCTATGGGTTCCTGTTGGTCCACTAGAGATCTTTCAATGGGTTCCTAATGCTCCCATGTTCCGAATTCCCTATTGAAACCAATAGTCCAATGGCTTCTATTGGTAAATCAATAATGATCAATCAGAATCGATTTTAGCAACTGTCCACCAAAAAAAAGTATATTCTAATCTCAATTGCATCAACTCCATCACATAGATCACTTGGAGTGAGTATTAGATTATCCTTTATTTTGACTGAATGCTTCTACTATTCTATATAATAAACATACATGAATTGTTTCTTGGTTAGTGTTTTATAGTAATCATTATAATCAATATATCTATTGCTAAAACGTGAATGAAATTGTAACATGATTAAACAAATAATCTATGAGTCATTAGTTGCCAAAAGAAAATAAAAATCATAAAATTGATGTACATTGTCATAAGTTGCTTGACAAATTATGATAAATGTAATTTTCTGTGAACACGTATAAAGTAATCATGAATATGCATGAGATAGATTTAGCTGTTGGTTTCTATTGGTTTCTATTGGACCTATTGGTTTCTATTGGTCCCATTGGGTTCTATTGGTCTCATTGGTTTTCTATTGGTCCTATCGGTCCTATTGGTCCTATTGGTCCTTTCGGTTCTATTGGTTTCTATTGGTCTTATTGGTTTATATTGGTCCTATTGGTCCTATTGGTCCTATTGGTTTATATTTGTCTTATTGGTTTCTATTGGTCCTATTGGTTTCTATTGGTCCTATTGGTTTCTATTTCTATTGGTTTCTATGGGTGCTATTGGTTTCTTTTGGTTTCTGATGGTTTGAATAGTCTCTATTGGATTCAATTCTATGGGTCCAACAGAAACCAATAGACTCCAACAGAAACCATTAGAGACCAATAGAATTTTTCTAATGGTCTCTATTGGTCTCTATGGGATTTTCGACCTGGGCACTGAGTGATCCCATGTCATTCTGCAAGGCGGTGATAGCATCATGTCCTAGGCTCACCAAGCTGTCCATTACCCACATAGACCTGTACACCAAGAAGACAGTTGAGATTATCCAACTCATGAAGACCCATCCACACCTGACAAGCATAGAGTGAGTCTCATTTTTATTTCCAAGGGTAATGATTGCCACATTATAGTCAAAATCTTACAAATGTACATGTACAACATATTGTGGAACGACACATGTTGGTAACCTTTGACTGTAGTAGTAGTAGTAGTAGTAGTATTTATTTTCCGTTTGGAAACAAACATACAATACAAGTATATACATAAGTATGAATGAAACGGCTGGATAACCAATATTCAGTTGCCAGGCACGACACTACTGGTCTTCCGTGGGGTCCAGAAAGCATATGGGTAATTCCATAAATTAGGGACCCACTTTGTGACAATTTTGCTGTCCCACTTACATTAGGGACCCACAAGTATTTGTGGCTTTGAGTAAAGGCTTGAATAGTGGAGTAAGATTGTAAAGTGATTTCCAAGCATAATATCGCATCCTGACATCAAGAATCACTTTACAATCTCACTCCACTATTTAAGCCTGTACTCAGAGCCACAAATACGTGTGGGTTCCTTATGTAAGTGGGACACTAAAAATGTCACAAAGTGGGTCCCTAATTTATGGAATTACCCATACACATAAATATCAAACATGACTTTAATTTGTGACTAAATTAAAGGATATAAAGAAGGTACAACACACAGTTATGAGTGCTTAAACTTTACAAAGTGGTAGTTGTATGAGAGGACTGCAAAAGTCCTCCCCTCACATTAGCTGGCAAATGCCGATTTCTCATGTCGTGTAACGATTCCCAGTTAGGGGCATTGTGAATTTCTTAATTGAGTATATGAAAGTCACGATTGATATGTAAAATCAAACGCCCAGCGCGATTTTGAAGCTTTTGTAATCTTTCGATTAAATATTAACAGGCCAAACCATATACAACATCTCCGTAGTCGAAGTTATGAAGAACAACTGCATTATATACTAGTTTTAATATAGATTCATTCAAGGTGCTTCTTAATTTACAAAAATCTTACTATTTGTCCTATTTTTTCACCACCTCATCAGTGTGAATGCTCCATTTAATTTGCTCATCACAAATGACGCCTAAGTACTTGACATTTTCCACTTATTGCATTATGGTCTTACAGAGGGTGACATTTATTAAGTTCTTTTCTTTTGACAGCATGCATCGACTACCAATCAACATACAAACAGTTTTAAAATTCATAATATACACTTAGTCTATTTTCCTTCATCCACTGGTGTAATAGAAGTAGGTCACTGTTCAGAGTTGACTCAATTTTGCGTACTGAGGTATCAGAGTAATATATCACTGTGTCGTCTGCATTTGACTTTAGACTGCTTGATTTAATATATTTGGCAAGATCTTTAACGTATATAACAAATAAGAGGGGCCCTAAAAGCGACCCTTGCGGGACCCCGCACGATATGAATGTGGAAGAGGAAAGAGAATGATTTACAAGGGTTTTACATGTTCTTCCACTTAGATAGCTAACCAGTGACTAAACATATTTTGAGACCGATGTTATGCAATTTCTTCATAACAATTTGTTGGTCGACAGTGCCGAATGCTTTTCGCAGGTCAATAAATACATTGTATTAAGAATCGTCCATGGCCTGAAGCCAATCATCTGTGACCTTTACTAGGGTAGATGTTGTTGAATGCTTAGGTCTAAATCCAAACTGTTTCCTACATAAAATATAATTTTTATGCAAGTACTCTAGTAATTCGTATTGTGCAACTCGTTCTAAAATCTTTGACACATAGGGCAATATCGAAATTGGCCTGAACTAACCAAGGAAGGATTTATCGCCATTCTTATGTATAGGCACAATATTAGCTGTTTTCCAAGGATTCGGGAATTTTCCAGTGTTCATTGATTTGTTGAATAAGTAAGTGAGGGTGGGAACAATTTCAATGGCGCTTAATTTCAAGATGAATACTGATATTCCATCAAGACCAATCAATTTTTTTTTCTTTCTAAAAAAATGCAAAAGAATTTATCCCATTTCAGTGAACTAGGAATACATGTAATACTCTAACCAACATACTAAAAGTTTGAGAAAATTTATGGGGATAGTTGAGTTTTGGTAAAAAGGGCGCTACCCAAAATAATTTTTTATGAGATAATGAAAAACTCAGTGTCAAATTTGAAAGAACATACACTTTAAATGGCGAAATCACCTTTGATCGAAACCGGTTCACAGACGGCTGAAATATTCATAAATGTAACAATTCCTAATATTTGTGGAGCCCCACAAATGTTTGGTAATTTTGAACCAGCCGCTGAAAAAACGAGATAACGCCTTTTACGTTTCATTCCAGCCAATGCAATCGTAGGGTTTGTGTTGGCTTTTTGTTCAGAGACAACAATAAAGAGATTAACATTCACATTTTCATCTCAATGTCGTTGTAAATAACCAATGTGAACAATTCAAGTGTTCAGTGCAATGTTCTCAAAGTCAATGAAAAAGGTGGACAAGTTTTTGAATCCATATTAGGATTAATGTTTGCAAAATATGCAAAAAAGCTTAAGGCAGAGAGATATCAAAAAATCAGGTTTTTATCATAATCCGCCATCTACGATCCCACTTAAATCAGTTCAAATAATGTAATGGATACTGGCATTGTTCAACTGAAAATGATGAATACATTTTAAGATGGGTTTAAACAGTACTTTATGCATAATATGCAAAATAATTTTTCATTTGTTGGTATTAAAATCATAAGTTATAATTTGAATTTATATTTGCATATAATTATGATGGCTAAATATTTACAATGTAAATCAGAAAATTAATCCACCATGTCTGGACACCCATAATGCATAGCTTTCAATACATGAATTGTTGTAAGAATGGACTTGGATGCAATTTAAGATGACAATATCAAATTTGTGATATTTTAATGGTGGAAGCTAATTTGCATATCATGTGAAATTCACTAGTTATAGTAATATTAAAATGTATCAAACATGTTCAATGGCATGGGCAATACCAATCATATCACTTGTCATTATTCAACTGGGATCTTAGAGCATGGCAAGTTATAAACAGATATTAATTTCATTATCTTTTTGATGAACGCTCATTTACATAGTAATGTGAGAAAATGTGTTCAGTCTGTTCACTTACATTTGACCATTGGATTGAGCATTTGATTCGTTCAAATGGGTTATTTACAAAGATATTAAGATAAAAATGTGAATTATAATTTCTTCCTTACCTTTAGACATATAATTTATGCCCACTTGGTGTTGATACAACCTAGATGCCTGATTATAAGCATGATAACAGGAAAACTAGCGTTAATTTAACACATTTGAATGTTGTTATCAAAGACAATTGACAAAACACTTTGCCCCACAAGCCACCTATCGTTATTACTGCCAAACTAGTTAGGGTAGTTACATTAAGGTTTGGAATGCATCTCAGAGTTGGCTATTTTTTAAGATTAGATAATAGGGTGCTGTATAGAAGATTTTACAATATTTTACATAATCTGATGATCTCTTTACTTCAGGATTTATTAATACCGATACGATTTTATTAAGATAAATTTAAATTCAATACTTTAATTATTTTATTCATCATGATATTCACACCCTTGCTGTATCCTAAATACACAGTTATGATAACATGGTTTGCAGTCAGGCAATCTAAATACAGAGAAAAATGATGTTTATTGAATTGTCATCTATTCTCACACGTTATAGCATATTATCTCTGATGAATTTTTTAAAGAGTATCGTACGTCAGGTTAGTTCAGAAGATAATGTATTGTGCCCCCGAAATGTACTGTTTTATTACAATAGGTTGATTGCGTGTGGTACCGACGCGGATCTGGATCCACTGATCTCTGAGGTGAACAGTGAAGGCAAGCTGACTATCACCGTGAAGCATGGTGGGGTAAGAAATAATACATGCCCATCCTTCGATTGATTCTTCTCCCTCTTTCTGGCATTCCATCGATTCAAAGTAGGCTATTTTTTGTATTAGCCATATTTAACTCCGCCCAATCGGTACCCAGGAATAATCATTTATTCTGGCCTGATTAAAATGATCACGTCTAGCGGTTTGTTCTTGATCTGTGTAATGATATCCGGAAACTGAAATATAACAAACATGAGGCGGTGTCACACAGAAAAATCCCTTAAAAATCCCTTGAAAAATCCTTTCAAGAGAGAATTTTCTTGCTTCGTTAGAGGATTTTTAATGGGATAATTGATGACAGACAGCAATTAAGAGTATAACTAAAATCCGGATTTTTGGCCTCTGTGTGACACCGCCTATAGAGAAAGGTAATTTTCCTTCATGTCCATGATGTATAAGGCAAAAACGGTCATTACACTTCGTCCTAAGCGACATGACCTTAATGTCTGATGAAAGAACGAAAAAAAATCCCGTAACTTTATCTATATCTCTTCTTAAAGAAATGTGTCAAATGACCATGCAGCCATGCATCTCTGCAAATTAAACTCTACTTAAATCCGTAGCGAAAAGTAGAAAGATAAAACATGCTTCTTACAATATAGCAATATCCATGAGTTTGAGTATTTGAAAGAAATTCCAACGAACCACTAGCACCATGTCAATAAGTCGATACATAAAACATGCTTCTTACAATATAGCAATATCCAGTAGTTTAAAAACGAGTTTACATATTGGAAAGAAATTCTTACGAATGAGATGGGTGATAGGTACGGAGTGTATGCCTATATTGTGTCTCCTCTTCCTCCGCCTGCTACTTTGGTCATGATAGTGACATCATATACATGTATATATATTTCAGATCTTCTCTACCGGAAATTAAATCCTTGTAGTACCTTTTTGAACAAAATTATTTATCAATATACAATTGCTTGCAAGTAGTATTCAAATTGAAATCTAACTTTGCTTTTACTAAATGATATCCCAGCATTTTACATAAATTTCTCTCTTCTTCGAATGAAGACATGTGAATGAATCCATCACGTTACTGATTGAAATTTAAATGTTAAAACATAAAAATCGATTCTACATAACTGATTGCAAACTATTTACTCGTTAGATATCTGACCTACATGAATTCCAATCCTGGAAACTTATTTTTAAACTTATTTTTAACTTATAATTTATTTCAAGAATGTGCCTATTGTCATGAATAGTAAATGTCAAAAGGTGATTTTTAAACATGCACAACTTGACTTGATATATATTTTATGTACACCCCCCAATACTGTAATTATTGTTACTTTCTCTCCCTCCCAGCTCTGTCCCTTCTCTTTCTATGCTTTTTTTTTGTTTATCTTGCTAAAATAAATGCGTTAATATATTTCATGAGTTTTGTCTGCGGGCTGTCGTATTATCAAGCAAATCTGTTTACAATGACAGTCCTTCTTCCGCAAATAATTTTATAATGTTTATAATGTGTGAGGAAATTTAGTATTTATGACAGTTTATCATTTCGTTTTTGAAAATAACAATTTATATATAAATATATATATATATGTGTATTTGCTTATTGATTATTCATTGTCAGAAAAATACTTATTGTTTATTCATTGTCAGAAAAATACTTATTGTTTATTCATTGTCAGAAAAATACTTATTGTACTTTATATTATTATTGTTATTGAAACACTGTTTACTTACATGAATGCAGAAGAAAATCAAATCAAACCTAATTTCCATGCATTGCTTCATATTGTATAATTTCTTATTTTCATTTTTCGAAAGGACGTCACTTTAAGCTTATGCTTAAGACGACCCCTTTTCTTTATTTACCATGTCATTATCCTACATCTAAAGTTATAAGATAGTAAATGTAAATATGTTGATGTATATGGAATAAATAAACATCACATGAAATCAAATCAAACTATGATTATTTGAGTAGATAATATCGAATTTACCTCTTTCAAATTCAACTGCAAAATGCTTTGCTTAATTGAAAGGTACGTATTTTTAGAAACCCATCATTATATACAGTATATATCATTTCTGGTATTCTTATGTTTCCATATTCATAGAAGGAGTGGTTTGCCGACTGACGACAACGGTCATAATGGTTTGGCCGTCAAGCAACAACGTATCAACGTTGGAAGATGACCCTCATCAGACCACGTGATGGCAGCAGACTACTACGGACTTCAAAATGAAACTTGTCAAGTGTGGAGGTAACCAGGCTACCCGAAAGTCCCGAACAACTAATAAGGATATATAACGTTTAAATGCTTGGAATACAGCATCATACAAATATTACTGCTTATACCCTGTCTCGATACTTTTAATTAATAACTTTATAATTATGTTCAAGCATATGGAGAAGGTCGACTTATTTTCGGGGCGTATTTGTTATTCTATGCAGCCTCTTCGAAGTACTTTGACCTAAGCAAAGCATTTGTGCTTACTGCAAGTACATCATATTATATCCTAAATAAAGAGAGAGAGAGAAAGAGAGAGAGAGAAACAGAGAGAGAGAGAGAAACAGAGAGAGAGAGAGGGGGAGGGAGAAAGAGAGAGAGGGAGAGAAAGAGAGAGGAAGAGAGGGAGAGAGCGCATATAGAAGGAAGCCAGTATTAAGCAGGAATCCAATAAATTCTTGCTTTCGACATTAAATTATTGAACATATTTTGTTTAAATCTAATCGTTATAGTCAAGAACTGAACATTTTCATTTCTTGATAAGGTGTACACAAATATGATAAATATATAATATGAACAGTGTACGTGTGTGTGAACATGTCATATTCATCATATCATCTATTTTTTGGAATTATGTTTTTTGTTTTGTTTTGTTCTGCTCTTCAGTAAAATGGAAGTAAAAACATCCATACACATTGGATTTGAGTTGACATAATTTAAATTAATCATTAATAACTTCTATATCTTGACCTACTTGCCATGCATGGCCAATACTTCACTGAAGAGTTTGGTCATGGTTGTTAGCTTGAGAGTTTGTCGTTCTTCATGAACATAAAAGGTTTAAAGACAATACAATGTTATGAAGTATAATTATATTTTGCAGAGAGTTTATGTGGTTAAACTGTGACAAGAAAACAGTTTGTCTACTCAATGTTCTCTTACAAATCCATTCAAACCATATAACCACATGAACCATACATGTCGTGCTATTATTATTATTATTATTGTTATCACCCTAAAATATTTTGTCATTACATTATTTTCCAGTGCGGATACATCCAACTAATCAGGATCCTTACTTTGATATAATCTAGTCTAATTTGTGACATACATGAAACAGTTATTGATGTATAGTAAAAATTAAAAAAATTAAAATTAAAAAAATTACAAAAGGAGGAATTTGTCACCTTAGTCTCGTAGTGATATTCTTATATCAAACCGTGATCAGATCGTGTATACATACAATCTTTTCCATTTGTGGCATGTATGTAACAGTCGTCGATGTAAATATAATATTTATGAAAGAAAGTAGTAACCTTGTCTCATTTAAATATTGATTTCTTTATGCAACAAATCATGACAATACTTGTTATGTAATCATATAAAATGTGTTGACATGCATGCAACTGCCATTGCTGTATATGTAGAGAGAGTCTACCCCATCTCGTGTTTATATTTATTTTATTCATTTTATCATGGTCATATTTGTTGCATTTCATGTCAAACTCATTTATTAGTCATTTCGGTCTCGTTGTAATAATGTTCTTGTAATAAACTAATCAAGATCAAATGGTGTATACCTACAATCTAGACTTCTTTGAGACACGCATACGACAGTCGTAGGAATACAGAGAGTAATACAGAGAGAAATCTTCATTAAATGGTTTGGAAAATGGCGTTCGATGCAACACATCTCTCGATTTACAGAATTATTATCGTTATGTTTAGTAGCACTAGAATGCGTGTCTATTTTCCATCACAATGATGCAATGTAAGTTATGTTTATGCTTTTTATATGATCAGTAGATCTGAATAGGATATAGGCCCATGTGATATCTTATAAAATGTCAAAGGTTTATTCTTATCTACAATCACAATTTATTTCAAGTTATATATTTCAAACATCCAATGCTCAGTGTTTATACTATTACATCTTATCAATTTATGTCAAAGGTTTATTCTTATCTACAATCACAATTTATTTCAAGTTATATATTTCAAACATCCAATGCTCCTGTACAGTGTGTATACTATTACATCTCATCAATTTATACTCTATTATACATTTTCTTTCCATTTATGTCTATATTGTAATGATCGTTTCCTTAAATGCCTGTGTTGTAATGATTTTGGTGTGCAGTACACCTGAATAATGGAAAGTAAAGGGGAGTCTTGCAATGTTCGTTACATTGTGAGAGGTGTATTCTCTTTGTTCGAGCTGTATTGAAGAAAAAAATCGTTCTTCTTTAAAGGCTCTTTGATTGCCTTGAGAAATTCTTGAATCATCTGAAAGTCGGTGAATTTCTCTTTGATATATTTCCCATGTTCATGGATTTGCAGGTAACTGTAGCGTGTTATTGATATTCGAAATGTATTGAATATGTACATAATTATATATAAACATATATAGGCCTATATGGATATAGAGGTTAAAAAGGTTCAACTTTATGAGTAAGTGTCTTACAGTCTGTTTTGCCCGAAGGCTCATCAGCAACTCAATACATTTTATACAAAGCAATGTTAAATACACTCATATGCAGTCAGGCAAGAATACAAAAGAGAGTTAATAATACCCTAGTAAGGGTGAATACAAGGATATAATAGTGGAATTATATATATATATATACAGTGCGTCCCAGAAAAAACGAAACCGAGAAGTATCGATGTTCTATCATAACTTAATCACAACCATAATTAATGAATGATACATATTTGGAAAGCTTAGAGTCTCTTCTTTCATGTGATGCTACTCAGATGATGCATATTTCACGCATGAGTGATTGAAAGCAATTTGAAGGAAGGAAACCAAAAAGACATTTGGCGGGCGGTATCTGAATTTCGAAGAAAAATTCACATTTCTAGAAAGTTGAGTTTCTGCCCTTTCATAATGACACCTCAATCAGGAAAAATGAGCGAGGAATAACAAAGTTCTGTTTGTTTAAAGTAGCCCTTACATTTTCATAATTTTAACAAGCGAATTCGTTTTCACTGGGTGCCTGCCGTAGCAAAAAGCAGATTTGACAAAAGACTTAACTCCGTTTCGTTGACAATCAGCCATGCATGAAGACTCTCGTCTATACGGCTGATTGTCAACGAAACGGAATTAAGTCTTTTGTTAATTTCGTTTATTGATACGGCAGGCAGCCAGTGAAAACGAATTCGTTTAATAAAATTATGGAAATGCAAGCACTACTTTAAACAAACAGAACTTTGTCATTCCTCGCTCATTTTTCCTGATTGAGGTGTCATATGAAAGGGCAGAAACTCAACTTTCTAGAAATGTGAATTTTTCTTCGAAATTCAGATACCGCCCGCCAAATGTCTTTTTGTTTTCCTTCCTTCAAATTGCTTTCAATCACTCATGCGTGAAATATGCATCATCTGAGTAGCATCACATGAAAGAGGAGACTCTAAGCTTTCCAAATATGTATCATTCATTAATTATAGTTGTGATTAAGTTATGATAGAACATCGATACTTCTCGGTTTCGTTTTTTCTGGGACGCACTGTATATATATATACTTGTAGAATATTCTCAGAAAGGGAATCACTTTGCATTGATTAATTAGCGTCTTTCTACACACATTTTTTAAAACATGTATCTTAAGTTGTTTTTGCTAATAATATCTGAGAGTGTATATAATTGCATGTTAATAAAGTAAAGTGGAAACAGAGAATACGTATGTCTTGACTTTAAAATAGCGGGCTTTCTCGCCACAATATTTGAAGTCGATTATTGCAATCGTATCAGGACAATTACCCCCTGGGCAATCACCCCCGGAAAACTTCCCCCCTCCCCAGGACAATACCCCCCCCCCCCAAAGTCATCCCGTAGGACATCCCCCCCCCCCCGAGGACAATTACCATCCAGAAACTCCTATAGGACAATAACCCCCCGTGGAAGATTACCTCCACCCCCTAAAAATTACCCCCTATATGACAAGACCCCCCCCCCCCCCCCCCATCGACAAGTACCCTCAATATAAGGTAAGAAATGTTCATAATTATGTCTATAACGTATATTAATTTGTTATTGACAATAGCGCGTCTGCGTCCGTATGTTCTCTTTTAAAATCTTTATAAATCAATCTTTTAAAACAAAAAATAAACAAACAAGCATAACTCCGAAATATTATTATCTGTATTTTATGGCTCCATAGGGCCCTAGCTACCTAACTAAAGAATGGCCCGTCGTAGCATAATATTTTTTCTTTCGTTTTTGGCCCCGGGAATTTGAAAATCGCGCAGATCGTTAGTTTCGCCCAGTTTTTTTTTTTTGGGGGGGGAGGAGGGGGTTGTGTGATCACTACCTTATTTCTTTATTTCATTTTGTTATTAAAAAAAATAATTGAAGAAAAAAAGCTAGGCCTCCGCCCCCCGTGGATCCGCATCTGGACCCGGTATATAAACTGAACTCGAGTCATCTGGAGTCATGACGAAAATCGTTCACAAGAGGAAACTGTTTTTCAGTTGATTAAAAAAAAAACACCTCTTTCATCTATACCTTTCTTTCTTCTGTCCTTTGACTTTGATCCCTTGCCATTTCATTTCTCTTTTCCTTTTCCTTTCTCCATTTTAGTACAATCATTCTTATGACAGCGTTGAAAAAAAAAAAAGCCTGTTTAATGTCTTATTTTCATTGAAAAAACGTTTCATGCATTGATTAGCACATGTTTAATACGAATTGCTTTACTATTTCCAAGATGGCGGCTAGGGAGAATTAATTTCCCTTGCGTGGTCTGCCGTCTGGCTTTTTAGACATGTCCCACAACTGGTTCTCCCTCAGGCTGGTTCTGTCTGGTTCTATTGTTATTAAGATTTGTCATTGTTATCTACAGCGCGCATACGTGCATATTAATTCTGTGCGCTTGTTTAAACCAATCACGCTACACCAGTGATTGGGGCTTCGATCTGAATCTTTCCATATTTGGAAATCAGAGAGATTCATTTTGCCGGTACACACAGGTCGCTAACTGTGTTTCTTTATTGTACCGGTCGAATTTTCGTCCAACATGGACTCGACGACTTCGTCCCCGGACCTCTCGCGGGTGACTTGTTCATCATTCGACTCTCTTTATATTTCATTTGTGGAGAGACTTGTATCGCTTTTTATATCATATACTTGGATCTGTCTTTTCCACTGACACCTTTCGTTGTAGTGACACGATGAACGCCATCGTCACCACCTCGTCATCATATGTTGTGTTGTGTTGACACGATGCACGCCATCGTCATCACCTCACCGTCATAATGTGCTCTGCTGACTCGCTGATTATCGTCATCGTCATCATCACTTCATTGATCGACATTATCTTCATGACTATCATCGCATCGATCGATCGATCGATCGTCTCATCACCTTCATCAACAAGACCATCATCTCTGTCTTCATCTTTGTCTTCGTCACCATCGCCGTCTACGTCTTCGTCGTCATCATCGTTTCATCGCCATCATCAGCATCGTCATCGCCTGACCTCGGTAATGCTGATTTGGTTTGATTGTTTGTTTTCATTGAACGCTTTGCTGAACTAATGAACGATCTTCATTTTTGTACTCGATTTTTGATGATTGACATTTGTTGTTTTTGATTATTGATTATATTGTTGCATTCAATTTTGAACATGACGGAGATTATACTAGAGACGATTACGTGTACTATAATCACTCCGGAAACATTTGATTATTATGTGTACAAGACCGATTATACGACCCTTGATAATACGGTGTTGATTATCTTTAATAAATCGTTGATATTAATTATATGTACCCGATTGTTTAATAGTGTAGTTTATTCCTCGTGAGATCGTGAAGTTAATAAAGTACCACCCCCGCCAGGGGAGTACTACACATACATCTAAAATGCAATTGAATTGTAATAATATAGTTGGGAGAATTAAGGAAACGATCAGATCGGTTTTTCCCAATTTGTATCATTATTAATGGTCTGTTTTCACTCAAATTTTTAGCATAAGCTAAATCCAGGATTTTGTTTCAGAATCTGAGAAAAGGTTACCTAGATCTAATCCCTTTAAAAAAAAAAGTTTTATTTTTATTTTTAATTGTATACATCAAAAGTTTTTATAATTCATGGTGCATCAAAGTGAATCATCAAAGAGTAGAAACTGTATTTTCACCTTCTTTCTCATGACCATGATTACAGGCAAGGAGTTTTCTAAATTATGTCATGCTTTGAAAGTAACTGAGAATGATCTCACGCCAAACGTGTTGGGCCAAACTTTATTTCACCAATTCTTGTGAAATGAATTGTCGCCCTCTAATGTTGAGAACGCGCTTACCAATTCCCTAGTCTTTACACAAACACGCTTTGAACATGTTATTTTTCCTACGAAAACCGACACATGTACAGAGGCGGACTGAGACTGAAATCCGGCTGTGCTTAGGAATGTGTATGCGACCGGCCTACTAAACCGAAAAATAGAACAGGGCCTCAGAGTCTCAGACCATCAATCGCCCTACCCTAACTGAGCCAAAGTAGGCCTAAATACATCGGCCTGTGTGGAAAACTCCCCAAAGTTTAATACCAAGGCCATCAGCTCGCTTTTGCCACACACATCATTTTCTCAATGAATGGTTGATAAGATTCAAGATTCAATTTTTTGGTCTACGCTAAAAAAAAAAAAAAATTGGCCTCCACTGGCAAAATATGACAATAACATAAGAATAGACGAATTTGCACGAAAGAAAAACATCAATGCACGGAGACAAAATACTGGGTACGTGCTCATGAAAGTTATGTAATCATTATTTATGCACAAGCAATGCACTCCATGATACACAGGCGGAAGTATTCTTTGAAACTGGGAAAGTGGGACCTCTTCATTTTTTGAAATTCTGTGGATATTCGGGGGTCATTTGGGACATGTGCTAACTGTGTGAACTGGTCACTATTGTTTGTCCTTCCCCTTGCTCAACCTCATACTAACCCACATTCTATCCGATCGAGAGTCCCCCCCCCCCCCCCCCCCCCCCCCCCAAGTCGGAGAAAGGCCGTCCGAAGCGTCAAAACATTCGATTCAGATCTGGCAATATGGCGCGATGGCCTAAATCCCTAATGATTCTCGACGGCCTCACTATCGCTTAGAGACTTCGGTGGAAAGCGCTTTATAAGCTCCGTTTTATTATTATTATATCATACCATTAAAAGCTGAAAAATGCACGAAATAATAAGCCTTATTTAAGGGCTGGTTCAGTCGTTTCGTCTTTCTTTATTTCATATCCTTTGTTGTCTCTTTATCTCTTCTCTTTTTCTCTTTCATGTCCTTGCATCTTACATATCCTGGTAGGTTACATTGTCTATAAATAGTAGATATTCTATTCTAAAATCCCAGATAATGATAGGTGCTGTTTAAACTAACCCTAAACACCAACCACAAATTCGCCTCCGTAATACACAACATTTTGGGTACACCTGAAATACGACTACTAATATTAAACAAAACAATCGTCTACAGCTGATTTCAACAACATCCAGGGTGATATTGAACTACAGGCATCTGATTGGTTACAAAAATGGGCTTGGTTGATATAGCTGATCGGATTGGTCGATCACGTTATGAATATGCATTATCTAAGTTGGAGGCGGTGTCTCTGACTGAGCATTCTGATTGGCTAGACGGCAACAGGCGACCTCGTGCTCACCTCATGCCATGTTTACCTTTTGAGAAAGTTTGTCGACCCTAGTCAGCTGATTGCCGAGCGCGATGAGTGATTATTATAGTGAGAAACCGAGAAGAGATCTTGGAATTGTTATTCGTTTCTTATGGGGGAAAACAGTCTTTACTAGAACATATTTACTTAGCAATTAAATAAAGATGAAGACCAAGCTACTATGTTATCTGATTGAAAGAAAAACATTCAAATCAAATGAGACAAAAGTGGTGATGCAAAAAAAGAAGAAGCAAGTGTTGTCTTTATTTTTTTTCTACATATGGAAAAATTTCATTATTTTTGATGATACATGTGTTTTGCTTTTCGGGTGGTGTATTGATATGATATGCAGCATGATTCGAACATATTTGGATATTTCTAAACATGTTATCTTCTAATTCTATTTTTACTATGGTTGAGCACTTCATTTTCAATATCACAATGTATATCAGTGAGAGGACTGTGAGGAATACTTGTGAATTGTGAAGCCTGTATACTACTTGTATGTAGGCCTATAATAGTCATCTGCTTGTCAGTTGTTTCTTTATCTTTTTAGATTTTAGCGAATCCATACACTGGGAAGATTGCTGTTTTATTGCATTTCATTAGAACAAAATATCGAGAAAGTGGGCTTGTACTGAATAAATGTTTGAAAATATAGGGGGAAATAAAATGACATTATTTTTTTTTTTTATAGGCAAGATCATTATCAATGTCAAAATAATTGGGTTTTCAAAAACAAAATAATGGATTACAATCCATTCTTTTTGGAATATTCGACGAGTTGATAGACCTTTGCGAAGTTGCATAGGGCCAATTTTTTCTCTTTCTAAACTCGGGTGTATTACGTATTTATTAGGAGACCTTAATGCTGTAACTCGTAAGATTGTTAATATTTGCTGCTAATTCACGAAATTTTTTGTTCTACAGATTACATTTAGTCCATAATTATGCCCATATTTTCATCTAAAAATGATGTTAAAATATTACTCCCTCTCCTTCTCTAGCTTTCTGTCCGTCTCTATCTCTCTCTCTCTCTTTCTCTCTCTCCTGTCCGCTGAAAAGGTGTAGTACAGGTTCAACAAACTTTGTCCGATCACGAAAACACCACGAAGAGGATCGTATCAATACATTCGATTCGTTCTCCGCGAAATTTAGCCATTCTTAATAAAATCTTTACGATAATAGAGCAAAATATCAAGGATAATGACGAGATTGTATACTTCTATCATTATTTTAAGATAAATGATGAATATTTGACAAATATAATGAAAATGACTGAAAGCTTTTTTCAATAGATAGAATTCTTTTCAGGCGGTCCCTTGGTCTAGTTATTGCAAGGGTCGATATATGCATTGAGCCAATGGAGTTGACGAACCCAAGTGATTCATTCGCATAGCGTGATCGTGGCTTATTAGCATATCTGGGGGCTCGCCCGTTTCGTCATACGATACGCATGCGCACGGGGCTTTGTGGTTTGCGTAGGGGGTGTGTGTTACAATGGTTCATTCATTATCTATGCAGCAGTTTCAGCGAGATGTACTTTGCATGTTAGGAATCTTCTACAGACTGCATGCAAAAAGTGCACATGTTGTTTCGTTTTCTCTACTCATTAACACTGCATCGTTAGCAGGACGTTATCTTTATTATATACCAGCTTAAGCTAAGTTAGTTATCCGGAAGGTTGTTTTGCTGGTAATCACAGTTGTACAAAAAAAACTGCAATATATAGATCTACCTCAGGAGTTCGAGCTGAATATATCATTTGCAATCTTCATCAAATCCGAAGGAGGCTGAACATGCTGAACTGTCCTTACAACATTCATATTTTCAGCTTTGATCTAGATCTATTGACTTATTCAGAATCTAACCCAACTAAGACAAGCATTGGCATTTGAGGAATCATCTATTGGAGAACCTTTATCTTGTGTGGAACTTCTCAATTCCTATTGCTTTCCAGCTAAGCTTTATGACCGATTTTGAATTTACAACACTCTGCCACAGTATGATGATGGAGCTTCAGCAACGAGACAACGAGAAGGCACCGCCTTCGCAGTCTATTCTCGGCATCATGAAAAACTTCATCGACTCCGTCAACGAAATGGACGAAACTGTGTTGATCCCGAGCCGGTTGATGGACATCAATATGGACAACTGCGGGTCGATGCTCATGGACAACGACGACTCGACACGAACGTCGATGTCGGTGATTCCAACATCAACCAGCGCCTTGCCCTCGTCGACGAAAGAGGTATCCAACGACCAAGTCAGCTTGCATACGTATTACTCGATGTTGAAGGCTGTGAAGAGGGAATTGGCTCGTGGACCGGTGAACGAGAGCGAGCTGAGTGAACTGGAGGACGAAACCCTCGATGAGGAGAGTGCCAGGTTACAGGCCGAGACTGCACGGGCCTTCAGGGAACACCTTCGTGGACTCTTCTCAATTCTCTCACATCTCACGGACGTTTCCAAGCATCTGACGACGATTTATCAGCAAGAAACTGGAGATCACCAATCCTGCTTGAAACCAAAATCGTTCCACGTATAGCCTGACTCTAGATGAAGCATGAACTTGCTTCATTTCAAAGACTTCTCTCAAAGAAACTTGATCAAACTGTGACAGACTGACAGTGAATGAATTGATGAGTACGAGTAGAGTCTAGTCGCAATCCAAAAAGAAAGTGACGTGAAGATGCAGATTCTCTAAGACTCTATCTGTCAAGTATGATGGTATGCAAACTGTATGAAACAGTAGATCTAGATAGTAGATCTGTATGAAAAAATTAATACTTTTGAAAATATGTCTTTATCAGTCTATGAAATATATTTGATATTTTGTTGTCATATGACTATCATCAGTTAACACTGGGTGATGTAGCCTTTTTCTGTAATTCTTTCCCAAGATTTGCAACAATATGTCAATATTATGTCTTTGATGAAAACGTTGAACGTTTCAAATGCAAGAGAATGTTTATTTAATGTTTGTTATGCCCTGTTTATCTTATTGACAAAGTTTGACTTAATTATCTACAAGAAGGAAAGGGCTATTCAATTGTATGTTAATTGTTATACCAACTGTCAGTCAGTTTCTCTCCCATTTCTCTGGTTTCTCATCTAACCATCGTTTGAAGGGTTAGGCCATGTAAAATTGATTTCATGTTGATCGTCCCCGCCCGCTTCCTTTTTGGGGGCCGCCTCCTATTTTTTGTTATTTGTTATTTTTTTTTATTTTTTTTTTGAAATTTTTTTTTTATTTTTTTATTTTTTTGAAAGAAAAGAAACATGAAATACACTGCTAAAATGGCTCTATTTCTGATTTAAAAAAAAAAAAAAATTGTCGGCGGCCATCTTGAAAAAAAATAGCCTCGACTGTCAGGGAAAATGTACCGAGCGGCCATTTTGAGCGGCCATTTTGAAATGTCAAATATCAAATAACATGGTACACCCTCCTCTTTTTAAAAAAATCCGGACGATCAACATGTAATCAATTTTACATGGCCTTATAGATTATAGATCTAGATCTATAGACTGTGTTTGATATGTTTTGATATCAATTCATACAATGTGAGTAACAAGATCAAAGTATAGTATGGAAATCTTAACATTGACCAAATACCAAAGTAAGCACAAATTAAATATTTTTGTGCAAAAGTGCAATTTTTCTGTAATAGATATGAAATGAAATCAAACGAATTATTTTAAGAATCATGACGTTGCTCTCTACAAAAAGTAGTAGAGTCTATTGTTTAGTATGCTGACATGAAACTGAAGTATGTTACCCTTAGCTAACTCCAATTTTTGGTTTATTATCGTTGCAATGGTAATCCAGTAATAAAAAAAAAACAAATTATGAAATATTCTGACGATTGTTCATCAACCACGCGTCTAGTGCATGTCAGGCATCTGTTTACGTGCATAGACATGACTTGTGTTGACTCATTTGCGAACAATGCATTCATAATGTCCATCCATCCATAATGATATGCACTTGACTTCGACGTCCAGCTACTATCAATGCGCATGCGCAGCTCTTTAACATATTTCCAGGGGGTTTTCCTGCGAAAGGGGTTTTCCTTAGGTGATGTTGATGACAAGAAGTGTTTCTCGCTACTGAATATTTGATGAGATGAGGATTCGGGATGTTAGCCGACTTTTCTTTTGTTTGTAAACATATTGCATCAATTTCCCGCCCTTTTTGGGCTTGGATTCAGTTTTGAGTCATGCGATTATCTGTTGGTGCAATGGTGATGCAACTATTTTTCATGAATTTGAGCACAGTAAAAATGTCTTCCAAATTCAGTACTATGTGTGATACTGATTGCATTTTCGCCTCCACTTGTATATCAAAGAAAAGAATTGACATTTTAATTGGTTTTGTTCTTGCCAGAAATGCGGCGAAAATCCTTCTGACTTCTGCTGTATTGAAAATGACAATGATGTTGAATATTATGTTAATTAGTACAGAGGTATACTCGGTCTTACCTCTCTAAAAAGTTACTATTTCAATTTATCTCCTTTTTTGTTGGGGGGGGGGGGCGATTTTAAGCATATATGAAGAATTGATCATTATGTGTAATAATTCAATTCTACTTTATATTTCGGTACCACCAGTGTGAGGTATTGTGGTATAGTGGTTCTTTCACTTGACTCCCCATCCAAGGGTTGAGGGTTCGAATCTGAGCCCGGCACGAAAACGTCTTTGGGGAATACACTACTCCACATTTGGCACCTCCACCCAAAAGTAAATGGGTACATGTCAGGACTACATGTACCTGAAAATCGCTGCCTGCTGGGCTAGTCTCTCAGGAAGATAGGTAAACACTAAACAAAGTTATTAATTTGGTTTAATTGTTATTATTAATGATATTATTACTAATGTTATTATCATCATCATAGATCTGTTCTATTCGTTATCTATACAACTTTGAAATACAGGGTCTCTATTTATAGACGGAAAGACAGAACTTTCCGTTTGTGATAATTCATTGTATATTTCGAAAACCCATTGAATGCGATCATGTTTCTATGTTGAATCTTTCAAAGAAAAAAAAAAGGTTGCTAATGATTGTACAAATTTGAATTTGCGTACATGATTCTTTGTGGAATTTTCGTTCCAACTTCGTATGATACACTATGATTTATGTATGAAAAAAGCATCTAATTTAGTTTGAGAAGAGAAATGTACTTTCGTTGTATATAAGTTATAAGATATTGCAACTCGTATTACATTTTACATACATGTTCAATGCGAGAAAAAAAGAAAACGATGAAATTAATAAAAATGTGCTTTATATCTGAATGACAAGAATCTTTTCTCATTTCTTGAATTTCTTCTCATTTCTTTGATGCCACAAGTAAAGTGTATGTTTATAGGTAGTTTATGACCATGAGCAATGTGGCAAAGCAATTTTTTTACAGCATGTTCATAAATTCCTTAATAATTCGACTATGAACTTGTAAGGCCATGTAAAATTGATTTCATGTTGATCGTCCCCGCCCGCTTCCTTTTTGGGGGCCGCCTCCTATTTTTTGTTATTTGTTATTTTTTTATTTTTTTATTTTTTTTTTGAAAGAAAAAAAACATGAAAAACACTGCTAAAATGGCTCTATTTCTGATTTTAAAAAAAAAATTGTCGGCGGCCATCTTGAAAAAAAATAGCCTCGACTGTCAGGGAAAATGTACCGAGCGGCCATTTTGAGCGGCCATTTTGAAAAATATCAAATATCAAATAACATGGTACACCCTCCTCCTCTTTTTCAAAAAATCCGGACGATCAACATGTAATCAATTTTACATGGCCTAATCAATCAAAGTCGTATAATATTAATACCAATAAATCATATTACGTTCATTTGCTTGAGGTATTGTCCATGAAATATGTAGTGGGGCAGCCTATCACATTGTGCAAGATTTTATCAATAATTAAGATTTCATCATTTAAAAAACGCCCATAATATAAAGATGACACACTATAGTGTGAGGCCATGGACTTACACATGGGCAAACTTACTGCATCGTGCATTGCCGTTAGACTCTAATTCCCTTGAACCAGTTTCACCATTACAAAAAAGTCTTTTGCCAACGAAAAAAGGCAAATGCATGGTTGAAAACCTCTATTCATCCGAATCGTTCGCTTTTGTATTTCAAAGTATTATTGCGAATTGCGGTTTTAATGGTCCATGGTTTGATATAATACTTTGTATGTGTAACTTTCCACTCCCCCGAAACAGAAAAGAAGAGAACAAAATTTGACACGAGAAACGTCATTTTAATAGTAGTTTTTAACAAAATACAGGCAGGGAGGTCATGGTATTGTAGGGTACGCCATAATGTGCATTAAATTGAAGTGAATGATTGAAAGTCGGAGGATTTACTAATCCCCTGATTGTGGAGAGGTGAAAGAAGGTGATGGTATTACTAGAGGAGAGAAAAGATAAATAATCCTTGAGAACGAGTTAAATTAAGAGAGAGAGGGAGGGGGGGAGGGAGGGAGCGAAGGGGAGCTGAAGAGAGTTTAAGAGACCGAGGCAGACTAAGGCAGAGAGGATAATACCTAATCATGGCTATATTACTGATCTCAGAAAAAAAGTTAGTCGATAAGACCGAGATTAGCTAAACAATAATGATGACAATATCCTTATCAATCGAAAAGCTTCAAATAATCTGTCAAAAAACGTTCCGTTGAACATTGTTTGAAACAGTATCATAATTAACATTTGAAACGGAATACAATGCAGATGACGAAAACCATTAATGAGGGATTCGCGATATGAAATGATAAATCCCAAACCGTTACGGCCTGTACTATACTCTACCTATTAATTAATTCAAAGAATAGTTTTACGAACCAATACATTTCGAAACCTAATGCTCAAATTCTATAAGTACAGATGGTGATGGGCCACGGGTTTACTGTCCAACGAACAAATGATTACGTAATGATGACCCAACCCCTTTTCACGCCCACGTTTAATTACGAACCTCCAGCGTGCGTGGAAGTTTACTATCGTTGTTATAGATTATAAAATAGGTCAATGATCCTCTGATGTATATTGATCCGGGAAGTCTCTTCTAAAAAGACAACGGTTTGGTTTTAAACACAGGAAACAATCTAAATAAACGGGAAATAATCAATAGAACCATTTACTTTTAAAAATGTATTGTTTTCAAAACCAAAGGTTTTTTTCTTCAGTACTGTTGTGGTAAAATATAATTATGACGATGACTGTATACGATCTTCGAACTGCCTGGAAGATGCGAATCATTGTCCTTTTCTCAGATTGATTTATCGACCTTGTGCTGTTGCGTGATGTGTAATTTCTTGGAAATCGGGAGTGGTACCATGTGCACGGGATCTGGGGAAGAAGGGGGTGGGGTGGGGGGGGGGGGCGGTGCTGGTCTATATCGCGTGCTGCATAATATGTAGACTCTAGAATGTTTAAAACTTTGCTATTCTTTGAAAAGCGATAGAATACCATTTTATACCTCGAGCTATCGGATAAAGGCAATGCATTTCTTTTTAAATCAATCATAGGCCTAAAATGATCAGAATTATGGCGACATTTAAAAATGATGATGGACAAATTCATCTTTCTCCGTAGGCCTATTCTGTCGCATTTCCTGCTAAAGATAACAGAAAGACCTATTTTTTAAACATTCTAAAGTCTTAGGAATCTGTTGACATGAACGATCGCTAGGACTTTCGAGAAATCAACTCATGTGCAATTATTCATAACTCTATAACTCATAACCATGTTCTAGTTATGGTTTACCTTTATTGCACAAATTTTACAGGTTGAAATCATCGACTGAGGTTGATATTTCGTAAACCTCTGCAATCCTATCTTGTTCTTTTTGTATAGCTTACGTCGGTCTGACGGGTCTTCCCATTTAGCCAAGTACACGTAGCACTATACTGACTGGAACCTATTGACAAAATAATTTTCGTAGTGCACTCTCTATTCCTGGAAGGAATTCACGTGCTGGCTGAATGCCAGTACAGTGGGGATGATGTATCTTACATACTAGAACGATTAGTCATGACTGTAGAGGCCCATGTCATTAAACTAAAGATTCAATATAGTAATACATGTCTGTACCCCGGGTAGGAGACGGTCAGATAATTCAATGTATCGGCATATTTGTCCTTAATTTGCGTAAAATCTGTTCATACCAGATGACATGAATATGTGCCTATACTCTCTATTAATTCTAGACTTGAATTTTGATCGAAAACTATGTTGTTTATACTATAAACCTATGTTTATAACTCCATCATACCCCCTTCCTTTCCATAAGCCAAGGCGCAGTAGCAAATGATAGCAAATTAAGCCATACCCTCTTCGATATTCACATGCCAAAAACATATTTTTAAGGCTATTTCCTCTTTACTTTTGTATGCTATTTGTTAGAAAAATATACTATTTTTACTCGTTTCTTGTACATACATTTTAAGGCTCAGGATTTGGAGCAAAAGATAGATGACAGATGTTCTGAGCTGTTTTTTCAATATGTTTCGACTATTTTTAGACCATTTTAATTCAAATAGGTACGTCAACAGTCCAATTTCCTAGGTATAATTCAGCATCGAGAAAAAAAGGTCTAAATGCTGAAATCAGAAAACTTGAGCTATTATTTCGGGTCAATGTCGCTATTCATAAGGACCGCTATTCATAAGGTCCGCTATTCATAAGGTCCATTATTCATAAGGACCGCTATTCATAAGGTCCGCTTTTCATAATTGGAGAAAAGGGTCATTATTCATAAGGGTCATTATTCATAAGGACCGCTATTCATAATCAAAGAAGAGGGTCGGTATTCATAATAATAGAAGAGGGTCGCTATTCATAATACGAAATCGGGGTCGTTATTCATAAGGGTCCCTATTCATAATATTACAAAAGGGTCGGTATTCATAACACAGAAAGAGGGTCGCTATTCATAATACGAAATGAGGGTCGCTATTCATAATACGCAATGAGGGTCGCTATTCATAATGCAAAATGAGGGTCGTTATTCATAAGGGTTATTATTCATAAGGGTCATTATTCATAATAAGAAATGAGGATCGCAATTCATAAAAGGAGAAGAGGGTCGCTATTCATAATAGAAGAAGAGGGTCGCTATTCATAATAGGAGTAGAGGGTCGCTATTCATAATAAGAAATGAGGGTCGCTATTCATAATAGAAGAAGAGGGTCGCTATTCATAATAGAAGAAGAGGGTCGCTATTCATAAGGGTCCCTATTCATAATATTACAAAAGGGTCGGTATTCATAACACAGAAAGAGGGTCGCTATTCATAATACGAAATGAGGGTCGCTATTCATAATAGGAGTACAGGGTCGCTATTCATAATAGGAAATGAGGGTCGCTATTCATGCTCATCTGACCGTAATTAAATGCCTAAAACCCCCGAGCTTCCGGGGGCATGCAGACCCCACCGAAGGCCCGTAGGCAGGCCCC
The DNA here is from genome assembly GCA_035222895.1 of Strongylocentrotus droebachiensis. NCBI lineage: Eukaryota > Metazoa > Echinodermata > Echinoidea > Camarodonta > Strongylocentrotidae > Strongylocentrotus > Strongylocentrotus droebachiensis. Next base: position 185,599 of record JAVYIG010000866.1, on the reverse strand, counting down.
TGGAAGCTCATCTGACCTTATTTTAATGCTTAAAACACGAGAGCTTCCTTGACCCTTACCGGGGCTTTGCCCCTGGACCCCACGCCAATTTAAACAATATTGCCCAACTTTTTCACAGTGTATAGGCTAATGGTCCGGTCAAACTCCGTTTGTTTTCGATATTCAGAACGTTTCAGGAGATCAAGTTTTTGGATAAATCAAGTTAGGTTAATTAATACGATTATTAGTATCCTGAGGCATGATAATTCATGGAAAACTGAAATCTTGAAACTCTTCATTGGCTGAAATTGAAGAGCTTCTGTGTGCCTGGATCTGACTAAGGCTATATAATTTGTAGTTCCATAAGTCCTACTAAAAGTTACTTTCTACAATTTTTTTTTTTCGTATAAACAATTACTAGTTTCTTAAAATAGCAAACTAAGTCCTTAAATGGCTATAATAATGAGCATGCTTTTTCTACTTAATGTGTCAGTGGCGTAGCCACGATAAGCTCAGTCGGGGGGGGGGGGGTGCAGGGTGGTGGGGCAAGATTTCCCACGAGCGGGACAAATGACGATAGGATTATGTGTGTTTTCCTTCTTGTTTTCACCGCTGTAGCGGGGGAATATATGAGCTAGATTATGGGGATGTCTATTATTATCAAAGCTAAAACGTAAATTATTTTTTAAAAATACACAATACAGGGGATGCAACCGTTTACATAATGTCTTACGGTAAAAAAAAATCGTATCTGATTCTGAGTATCCAATTTCCTTACTTATATGGAAAATATGTCGTGCGACATTGTATATTTACGAAAAGCTTGAATATGATATATAACTTAAGTCCCTACAACCCCCTCTCTGTCGCTTTCTTGCTTTGCTGAGGATAAGATACATGATAGATCAACCCCTTGAAGGAAACACTGATACAACCCCACCGCCCTCACCCTTAAACACACACAGGCTACGCCATCTATGAACTACTTGGACGAGAATTGTCGCTAATATGTACATGTACCAAGGGAATACTGCCGGGAGGGTGGGCCGAATTGGAGGGGGGGGGGGGGTAGGGGGGAGGGGGGGAGGGGGCTGGTGACCGGAATGATGGGACACGTTCATTATTTAGGCACGCCTTTCTTTCTTCAGAAATGTGAGTTTTCAATAAATATTTTCTTCAAATGTTTGGGACCATGTGGCCTACCCAACCCCCCCCCCGGCTTACGCTGTAGCCATGGGGTGTCCAGTATGTCGCTTTCTTATTAACATTTAGTTTATTGCTTATGTAATATCGACCCTTTACTCCTATTATGAAAAACGACCCTCTTCTCCTATTATGAATAGCGACCCTCTTCTCCTATTATGAATAGCGACCCTCTTCTTCTATTATGAATAGCGACCCTCGTTTCGTATTATGAATAGCGACCCTCTTCCCTTTTATGAATAGCGACCCCTTACTCCTATTATGAATAGCGACCCTCATTTCATATTATGAATAGCGACCCTCTTCTCCTTTTATGAATAGCGACCCTCTTCTCCTATTATGAATAGCGACCCTCTTCTCCTATTATGAATAGCGACCCTCTTCTCCTATTATGAATAGCGACCCTCATTTCCTATTATGAATAGCGACCCTCTTCTCCTATTATGAATAGCGACCCTCTTCTCCTATTATGAATAGCGACCCTCTTCTCCTATTATGAATAGCGACCCTCTTCTCCTATTATGAATAGCGACCCTCATTTCGTATTATGAATAGCGACCCTCTTCTCCTATTATGAATAGCGACCCTCTTCTCCTATTATGAATAGCGACCCTCATTTCCTATTATGAATAGCGACCCTCTTCTCCTATTATGAATAGCGACCCTTATAAGTATTGAACCTTATTTCGTATTATGAATAGCGACCCTCTCGTCGTATTATGAATAGCGACCCTGATTTCATATTATGAATAGCGGTCCTTATGATTAATGACCCTTAATATGAATTATGAATAGCGACCCTCATCTCACGTTATGAATAGCGGTCCTTATGATTAACGAACCTTATTTCTTTATGAATAGTGACCCTCTTTTGCCATTATGAATAGCGGACCCGGAAGTACGGGAATTTACACGTTATGAATAGCGGTCCTTATGAATAGCGGACCTTATGAATAGCGGTCCTTATGAATAGCGAATAGACCCCATTATTTCCACTGCATAGCATGACTGCACGCGTGACTGCTGAGCTTTGTTTGTGTTTGGATACAGAGCCACGTTCACAACGCGTGTTCTAGTGCTGCTCTCTGATTGGCTGTTTGGGCCAAGCCTCCGACGAGCCCCCAAAGTGCTAGTCTAAAGATAGTAGTTCGTTGCGTTGCGAACAGACTGATCATCAACTGCACGATGACAGGGACCAGAATTTTGTTTATCTATTCAGACTTAATTTCAGAAATGATCACGTGCATCAGAGTTCAATTTTCTCCAGACGAAATGTTTAACCGAATCTTTCCTCGTTTAATCTTTAGAAACATTTTTCTGGAATGAATCTTTCACCATGAATCATACTTCGTAGTTGGTTTCGCATTGAGAATTCAAGCTACACACAGGTGCTACATGATCATACATGATTGTAAAGTTTTTCAGAACAAGGCCGGAAAAATCCGTAACAACTTCCACGGAATGATTTTCAAAAGTACCTAACAAATGTCTAGCCTTGGTATCTAGACTTATCTCAGCCGCTTAGCCAGAGTCACGAGGCCTTGTCAAAAGGCTAATAAATGTCTTGCTCTAGTCTCATGAGATACCTGGTTTTTTTTTCTTCTCCATTCCCAGGCTTTTCTTTCCCCTTGAGCTTCAAAGATACGACCGTGTGCCATGGAGGGACAGTGGGGCAGGGGGGGGGGGGGGGAGGTTCGTGCTTGAGTTGAGCGTGACTTTGGGCGAGACCAAGGAGCTTAGTCAATAATATTTCCGAGCATAAGTCTTCTAGACCCGGCTTCGCGAGTTAAGATTATGAATATTAGTAGGCCTACATGGAAATTATTATGGAAATTATTGAAATTATGAAGTCTGTATTCATAGACTATCAGTCTGTCTGCATATTTAATTAGGGCGATCCGAAAATAAAATTGATAATGGCCTTGGCCTGCATGGCCTGGTCACGCCAGAAATACTGTTTTGTACATGCTATGCCATAGAGATATATTAAGTATATATCTCTATGTGCTATGCAGACAATCTGAGCGTTTTCCATTCGTTTGTTGCTAGCTCCAGGCCAGATCCAGAGACCTAGTTATTAACTGAGGTGTAGGCGTGTGCATAATACCGCCAAGGCTCATAGTGCGGTATGGTATGTAATCCCGTAGGATTTTACATACCGTACCACCAGGCGCGTACGCAGGGGCCCTTGAGTTTTTGTGTGTGTGTATGTTTTGTGTATCTTTTTGGGGAACCCCCCCCCCCCCCCCCCCCCCCCTTTTGAAAAAAAAAAAAAAAATATGCCAATGGCTGACCTAAAAAAGGTGACCTTACCCCCCCCCCCCCCCCCCCCCCCAAGGAACAAAATGTCAAATTTTCAAGTTTCGAGACCAAAAAAAAAAAAAAAAAAAAGTGTCTTCTTACCCCTTAGGTTTTTGGTGTGCCAGTTTGGATACAAAATTCTCTGATAAACAAAGAAAATATTTTTCAAAATAGATTTGAAGAAAGGCACATTCGACTTTCTTTTCGCCTTTTTGTTGGGTGGGGGGAGGGCGGGAGGGGGCGTTTTAATCCTCCACTTCATGAAAAAGCAAGATCGTCGTTTGTTCTGACCTCAGACACCTCTCAGTGCTTGTCGGTCAAAAACATGACATGATTGTGAACACGATTACATCATGCCTCGAGTATAATCGTCCCGTCACTCCCGTGTACAAAACGTCATTGAGGCCGGTGTTGTTCAACCTTTTTAAAGTCACGGTACCCTTTGAAAAATTAAAACAAAATCGCGTCACCCCGATCCCAAATTCATCATTTTGCATCCCTCTGGCACTCATCAAGTGCCATGAACACAGTCATGAACGAGCTGATTTGTTTCAAAATTTTGCAAGGGAGTGAAGCGAGTGAGCCATAAATAATGATTTATATTTAATATGGTAACAAATTTATTTTGTAATCAACAATGTGATGTTATAATCAACAATCATGAATGTGCCATGTACACAGACATGTACGGGCTTATTATTTTGTTTCCAAATTTTGCAAGCGAGTGAAGCGAGTGAGCCAAAAATAATGATTTATTATTATATGGTAAGAAATTTATTTTGTAATCAACACAGTATAGATATAAATTGATGTATGCGATCACCTCACCCTGAATATATACATGATTACAAAAACATATTCGGTCATCTCGATTCACGAATTCGAAGAATGAGGCACTTCTCCGATTATCATCATCCTCTAATAATGTTGCGAGCAAGTGAAGCAAGCGAGGAAGAAATAAAATTTGCCATCTTTAAACTCCTGTCTCTACATAAAACTTCACACTCTATAGCAGTTTGTAATATTCGTTTTTCACAAAATTGTATTGCACAATATTTTATGATATAACTAAAATTCTCTCACGCCATCCCTAAAGGTGTTTTGCGGCACCTCGGTTGAAAAACGCTAGTCTAGGCTAATATTGTTAGGTTTTTCTTAACCTCATCTGACATTGACTAATCAGACAAAATAAATATGTCTCATGTATCACGTACATAGAATGACGTTTGATCACGATTAAGCCTCGTGCATGCATGCATGAAGTACATTTTTTCTTTATCAATCGTTATAATGTCCATATGCGATTACCCTAATAATTTATAGTCTTAAATATCTTTCAACATACTACCAGCGTGATAGCGTTAAACTTTTCGAAGAGTTCTTATATCGATGAGTATATTCACGTAAAATCATTGAAATTAACGTCTTACAAAAATGGTGATGTTAAATATTATACTATTATAATTAGCCCTAAAATGTTACTTGGAATAGGAAATTCGAACTTTAGTGATTATTTTTTTCAATAATGCGTTGGAAATTAAAAGTTAATGGCAACATAAAGTAATGCCATGGGAACATGCGTTATGTTCATGTCAATATATATTTTAATACACAAGTTTTTAATCTGAAAACGCTGCAAAAATCATGATCTTATCGGCCTCGGCCAATCTGACAAACCAGTCGAAAAATTACCAATCCGGGCCCGTCTTATAAAGAGTTACCATCGACCCCAATCAATCGCAAGTCCTCCAATCAATCAAGCGAGTTTGCAGTCTCCTATCTCTTAATGTAAATAGTTGCGATCGTTATCAAGCGTAAATAAGTTGCGAATAATATCAACTCTTTATTGAATGGGCCCTGGTTGTATGATAACTCGTATCTTTTTTTAATAATGTCTAGACTATATTATCGCATTATATTGTGTTTGACCAAGGAGTTACCAACACTCTTTGGTTTGACCCAGGTGTTTTGTGGTATGCAAACAGGCTTGTGTCTGTCTATACATCGTGACAAACAGTGGCGTAGCGTAAGTTTAACCATTTGGGGGGCTGAAACAATTGGGGGCATTTGGCTTACACAGAGAGAGAAATTTGGGTTTACAATTTAGGCTACTGACCAGGGAGTCCGAGAGGTGGTCCATCATTCAGGTATCTTCTTTTCTCGATCGTCACCCCTTTCTCTTTCTTTCTCCCTTTCTTTTTCATCGTTCGATGGGGGCGGGGAGGGGCACACATTGCCCCTGTGCCCCTTGTTTCCACGTCACTGATGACAGACTTGATTAATTGTTTCTTGTGTTAACTAGACCTATACTGCTGAAGGGCATTTGATGTTCAAATACATCTTCAAGTTTACGACAGCGTCATCATTATTCTTCCTTTTGGTCTTTAACAAAATAATTAAAGACTTAAAAGGGAGAAGAAGAAAAATCAGTTGAAACAACATTTTTCTTTCCCAAGAAGCTCTCTCAATTAAAGTCTGAAAAGTCCAAGGCAAATTATTGTCCTCAATCACACGACTCTTTTGCCTGGGTGACTAGACGTCCTGGTACCTGGTAGGATTATTCCCTTTGAGCTTGTTCTTGTTAGTTGACCTTAAAGCCCCACTACTAATAACTATATACTTGCTCCCTCAATGCCTAAGCGGTGCCTGTCGGTTCCCCAGCATGATCCTCTTTTTCTTATGTTAGAGCTGGGTTGATGTGACAGCCATCTGTTATTGACCACACTGGGTGGTCTAATTCCTCGTCTTAGTACAGACGGGCTTTAAGATTTTTTAATTTGGAAAAAATATGCACCAAATCGAACAATAATTTACAATAATGCATCGATTTCTAAAAAATCTTCAATTTCTGATGTGCCCCCCTCAGACACCCCCTGCGTTCTTGTTCCTGTTAGTTAAACTTGAGACCCTTTTTCTTTTTAATTCGTCAAAAAAAGTATGCACTAAATCGAGCCATTTATGTGTCAATTAAAAAAAACCTTCAACTTTTAATGGGGTGGGGGGCACATCAGGTTCATACATCCCATGTGTCTATTCGCCCCCCTCCCCCCTCCCCCCACCTAACAAAATAACCTGGCGCCGCCCCTGTGTCTAACTGGGGAAAAAAATATACCAACGCGTATTTTGAGCTTAGTGCAAAACCTGATTGTTAACTTTGTAACAACAACCCGTGTGCAATAGAAGATAAACTCAGGCCCTAAAACAAAAACAAAAAGCATCACTTTTACATAAATATACGCCTATGTTTGAAGCTTAGCACAAATCATGTTTGCTGATTTAAAAATAGAAATAAAAAACAGGAAAGAAACAAAAAAAGGTCCAGAACGTAAATACTGGACAAATACATAGCGATAACAAATAGCATTAGCTTTGTGTTATCTATTATCTTGTTTACTTCGTGATTTATATATAGAACCCATGTCTTCCAAAGAAAAAAATAAAGAATCTAAGCTGAGTTCATGACTGCCTAAAGCAGCTGAAACTCGATTATTATAAAATTCCAAATTGTATAGGTCACGATTCCTTATATAATATTATGTCCACATTATCTTTTGAAAAAGACGGTGCAACAAACTGTATTTCTAATTATACTAGCACTTTTTGCCTATTATTTGGACTGCTAGACAAACCAAGGGTAAATTTAAAAACAAACATTTTGTGAAGACTTTTTCATCAAATTATCTTGAAGCCTTCAAGATTTTCTTCTTGTTTTTAGGATTTATTTCTACTTAAAAAATGTTCTGAACGATTTTAATTTACCACAATCACTTTTTCCATCTGAACTGCTTGGTTGACCTCGAGGATCATAACGGCAGGTGACAAATAATTGACAACAAATATTGTTTTTGTTCTAGTTTTCCCTAATTTATTCGTCATCGGTAAACTGGTCAGCGTCCTTAAAATGGCACATTACAAACAGAAAATACATAAGAAGTGTGTATATCACATAATAATAATAATATTATTGTTATTATTATTATTGGATATTATACAGCGCACATGATATTATCCACCATGCTATTCTCGAGGCGCTCCAATTTTACACCGGCTCTGCATTACTAAACTACCGATTTCGGTACTCCCAACATTCAAAGAATAAATTGCTTCCTACTAGTAACCTTTCCACACCAGGATGAAGAATGGCAAAAGGGCATTAGTGCCACGGCGGGACTTGAACCGCTGACCATTGTGATCCACAGTCTGAAATAGTATCCACTGAACACATTAGAATGATTATTATCTACGTGTATGTAAACATAATGACTTATTTGGGATTCGACTACATGCAGATACCCTTATCAAGCTTCTAACAATAGAAACACAAATATTTATTTCGTCAAATTGTTAAATATCCCGTTTTTAGTTGACATGCCTGTTACATATACAGTTTTTTTTTTCTGACTGGACATTAGTTTCAATCACGCCTTATACAAATTATGATCTCAAATTTTATTAAAATCAGTGCAAAATAATGATTTGGAATTAATCAGTGAATAAATCAAATTAAACTTATACCAAAACTGTGAATTAAAATCTGTTGCAAAGTCATTAGATTATTAGTTTAATGCATACTTTTACTGCTTCATTGGTTAATGAAGACAAAAAATAGTTAATGGCGCCCATGATGTCTATGGGTGTTTACAGATAATTTTCATTACATCATTATTTTGATGAGAGAGACACGTACAAAATAAAAAATCTCAAAACAAAAACTAAGGTGCCGCCAACACTGTCATTGTTTGTTGCTTGCATGCGTTGAAGTCGTGATAAAACATAGTTATGATTGATTGAGGCGACCCCATCGAGTCTATGATTAATAAAAACATTTGGGTGATTATGATATAATGACACCAAGTGACGTAGCCCCCTGCCCCCCGCCATTTGAAGCCCAAGATAAACAAAAACAAGTTTAACATCAACTTGCAATGGATTTACGGCACGCGATGCTACTCATGCAGATAAGTCATGCTCTGGGCTTTATTTCGTCAATTTTAATGTGTAGTGTTAGTGTTAGGATTGCAATTGGGTTTTATGTTAGGGTTGGGGGGGGGTAGGATTAGGGTTAGGTGTAGTGTTTAGTAGTCCAGAGTTGAAGTTAGGAATTCGTTCAGTGTAGAATATTAACCATGGAGCAATAACTGTCGCAGGAGCTCGTGTCGTACAACAATAATATTATGCATTCCCTCCCGAATCTTGGGTGAATTCGCCCCCCCCCCCTAATTTACTAATTTCTGGATACGCCAGTGACATCTACTTCTTCTTAGCGCTGACACCAACTATCTGTAACTGGGCAACTCTTTTGACGTACGACATATTTTAGTCATTGTTTCTTTAAACTGCCTACCTGTCCTTATTTTTGTTCTGTTTTTAGAACATTCTTATCGGATTGAATTTGTTAATTTGTATGGCAACTCTAATTTGACGTATATGACATATTTATTTTTAGTCATTGTTTCTTATTGAAACTGTTAATCTATTCCTATTTTTGTTCTGTTTTTAGATATTCTTATCGGATTGAATTTGTTAATTTGTTTGTATGGCCGAAGGCGTTGGCTCATTTCGTGTTGTAATTAGTTCAGTAGCATTGGTAAATCTACATTTAACATAATTACAACTCTTTGACGCATGACAGATTTACTATTGTTTCTTGAAACTGTTATCTATTCTTATTTTTGTTCTGTTTTTAGAAATTCTTATCGGATTCAATTTGTTTATTTGTATGGTCAATTACGATGGCTCATTTCGTGTTGTAATTAGTTCAGTATAACTATATATAGCATTGAAAAATTGACATAATTTATTATAACAATAAATCTGCAATCCGGGTTCTATTGTGCAAGGTTTTGTAATGATCATCTCGTTCGGCATGATGACGACGATGATGATGATGATGATGGTGATAATAATAACATTTATATATTTGTATATCTTATTTCATTAAACTGATCCGTCATACTTTATTTTCATACTAAGTGATGTTTTATTTGAAATGAAAAAGGTTTATTTGAAAAGAAAAGGATCAATAAAACATGAGAAAAAAATTGATAATAATAGTATAATAAACAACAATAATAATAATAATCGAAAATTAATAATAATATAGCGCCCTTCTTATTAATGATATATACAATAATAATAATAATATATTACATTTATAAAGCGTTTAATACAATGTTTCTAAGCGCTGAACAAGAATACAAAGTAATGATAACCTACAAATAACAAAACTATTATACATGATACATAATTCTAATAACGAATTCCTAATAACTTTTTATGTAATAATAATAATGGATTCCTTAGTCTATATTCAAAATGAATGAAGAAGATTATTGTAGAGGTATCCATTACTCGTTTAGCACACCGACTATGAATTGAACTTACAAAACAAATAATGCTACCAAACACGTATCTTGTTATGAGTTTCACATCCATTGTTTGTGATTACATGGAGCATGGTTCGACGTCATAATAGACTTTTGATATTTAACAAACAACTCAACTACACTCCTCGATAATGAAGGGCCTATACGTACTTAACCGGTTGAGTGGCGTAGTTCTATAGGTGGGTGGAGGGGGGCGGCAGACTCGGAAATTTGTGAAAGGGGGGAGAACCTTCGTATGCATTTTTGAAAAGCAAGCCCCAAAATAGAATAAACAAGATTGAAAAAGAAATACAAACACATCGAAAGGAGATGGGCACATTCTTGGACTAAAATACGTAAATGCCAATTGCATATCAAGAAGGGGGGACATGGGCTGGTTGAGGAGCCCTATTTTCTGCAAGTGTCTATACTCGTGAGGCTGGGGGCACTGGGGTCAAGTACGACATGTCCTTGCCCCTTGGTTGGAAATTTAATATTCTAACTCATGTTCTACCCCCCCCCCCCCCTCTCTCTCTCTATCTCTCTCTTTCTTTGTCTATCTCTCTCTGTCTGTGTCTCTTTTTTCTCTCTCTCGCTCTCTTTGTCTCTCTCTCTCTCTTTGTCTATCTCTCACTTTCTTTTTTTTCTCTCTCTCTCTTTTGTCTCTTTCGATCCTCTCTCTCATTTTGTCTCTCTCTCTCACCTTCTCTTCCTCTCTTTTATTCCTTCTTTCATTATTTCCTTCTCTCTTTCTTTCTTTTCTTTCTTTCACTTTCGTTTGCAATTCGACTCAACGCCATTGTACCTCACATCGATCATATTTCGGCATTTTCTTGACATAATAATAAATCAATAAAGTCATTACTGTCCTAAGCTTTCTATCAGAATTAATTATATTCAGCCATTGTCTGGTATTATTGAAGGTTCTTGAACTAGACTTTTGATATTCAAAAATCGATTCAAATATGATGATGTTACGTGATTATCATGATAATTGTCCCTATAATAATTATGAGATCTATCTGAGACCTGTCGCCCTCTGACAGGCGATGACATCTCTTATCAGTTAATATTTACATATTCACTTTGTTTCTTTTTCTTATCATGGCCTGGGGTCATAAGGTATCTGCCATTGACTTTGGTGTCAGTGACTGTGCTACCAGATTCATAAGATGATCATTGATAATGATATCACGTTTCAGTCTTTTTGTATATTGTCACTTATCAAAGGGTGTTATGACCGAAAGCCGCCTTTTGAAACTGAACAAACAATACAAAAATTATCAGGGACTCCGATAATAATTATCACGATTACAGCATACATTGTACATCTAAGTCGAATCGCAACTTTGCAAGTATTGACATTTCTTATCAATGCAGTTCACATCGACTGTCTTCGGCACAATACTTTGAAATACTTTGATCTGGCAATGCCTTTGAATCAACAAGCTATTATAAAATGAAATCGTTTAGGTACATATTGTACTTGTGACTCATGTCAAATATTAACATTTCTTATCACTAAAATATTGTATCACGATTTTTTAGCAAATTTAATGATGATTGAATACCAGCATGCGAGCTTGCTGGTACCATAACTTGTGATATTCAACAAGCGCTTGAAAGACAATATTTAAACAAAGACTCCGATAAAATGATATTAATCCACCAGTGTTTGAGATGATATAAACACATTGAAATTAATTGAAATCATTATCCATTTGGAAATTTGCTTTTCCTTTATAACAGTTTACAGATCAGTTTACAAAAAGAAAATAATCATAATCATAGACAGTAACAGTCATTACAGCCATAACAGCTGTTTATCAGTAAATTACTATTGGTCTATATATTATCATATCAAATTTTCACAGCAGCATTAACAAGACATAGTGATTCCATATCAATTTTCTAGAATGTTTATACGTTGGAAACTTTTATACAGGAAATTGAGTTTTGATAATCAACAATATTATAATCATAGCACTCGGAAAAATTAGGGCAAAACACTCCGTATTTTAGGCTAATAATGCACCTTGGCAAATATTGGTATTTCTGGAGGCACTCATCTTTTTCCGAAGGTGGAATGTTTTCAATTCCAAAATTGACTGAAAAGGAAATCGAAAGACCCATTGGTTGTCGTTTTATTTTAATTTGTTATTTTGTTCTTTTGTTTACAGATAATTATTATGTACATGCTTGTGTAGATACATTTATTTTTAACGTTTGTTATTTGAAATGATTGTTCCAAGAGGATGTTTATGGAATATCTGTTTACATTACACTCCTAACGCAGATTGGTGGTCTGTTTGGCAGATTGTGTTTATCCTGGTTTAAAGACATTAAGAAAGAAAAAAAACTTTCCCTGAACCTAAATGCTGTAAAATATACTTTATATCGAAAAAGGAGTGGCCCAAGAATATATACCAAGAGCATAAAGTCTTTCTAATTTGCAATATGAGATTCCAACAAAATTCATTTTCATTCTATATAAATTATACTTCTTGCTGTAATAATCTCCAACATTAAAGCGTATCTGCCATAGTTTACAGGAGGGATTAGACTGCCCTGCAAGGTCACTGGACAGGTGGTTATCTCATCAACTCAGCTCTCAGTTAACATAAGAAAAAGAGGATCATGGGGGACCAATGGTCACCGATTAGGCATGGTTTGTTATATAGAGGGCGCAAGTAGCTACAAGTAGTGCAGTGGGCCTTTAAAAGAAAGAATGAGCAAGCGGTGTAGCGCACATAAACATTTTCTTTGTAGAATACAATTTGACAGGCCTACCTTTTAGCTTGATTATTTTGATAAGGGCATCGATTGTTTAGTTTTAACTCTCTCTGAGGGGATTATATTATATACATTTCAATAGGCCATTTGCGTAATTATGTGTAACCAAATCTAATGCAGACAACGTCTTTGTGAAGTGCCTCGATACGAATTATTTCATTCAATAATAATTGTATTTCAATAGTCCGAATGCAAACTGCATACATTACTTGTTGCTATATATAGAACAAACATTATGGCTTGCCCTACCTAATTAACAACTAATATAGGCCCAAGAATTTAGCATTCTGACTATTAAAATACAATTATTCATAAATACACGTGGATTAAATATTTGTGTTGATGCACTTTACAAAGATGTATGCATGAAATTTGGTTGCATTACGAGAAAAGTCTATTCAATGTATTAATTTGGAAAATTATTGGAGCTATAGTTCTTTCTGACCCGAGTGTTCTCACTTTTATTCCACTCTTTGATTCTGAAAATATGCAAGATCAACAGTACTAAGAAGCTCTCTCGCTCTAATAGAAATAACAATAATGCATGTAATGGAAAGAAAGGAAGAAGAAAAAACCAAAGTAAAAACATTAACCAGGTACCAGAGAAACAGACTATAAATGGAAAAGTATGGCATGTAATGGAAAAAACACGAAGGAAACACATTTACCAGGTACCTTAGCAACAGACTCTATAAATAGAACAGTGTATGGCGCTGTTTTTTTAAATATCATAACAATGGACTGGAACCTAATAAAGGGGACTTTTAGATTTGCAAGTCGACATAAGAGTGGACTGCTACGTGTGGCGACCTTTTAAAGGCCCACTGCACTACTGGTATCTACTTGCGCCCTCTATATAACAAACAATGCCTAATCGGTGACCATTGGTCCCCCATGATCCTCTTTTTCTTATGTTAACTGAGAGCTGAGTTGATGAGATAACCACCTGTCCAGTGACCTTGCAGAGCGGTCTAATCCCTCCTGTAAACTACGGCAGATAAGCTTTAAGGCATTGTTAATGCCTTAAAAAGATGCCACAGTGCGTTATACAAAGGAAGTCACACGTAGCAGTCCACTATGTCGACGTACAAATCTAAAAGTCCCTATTACCAGGGAGGTGAAATTGGTAAAACAGTGCAAAACCAAAGGTCGCATATAGCATAAAATGAAAGACAAAGCTCAAGAGCAGGTGTGGATTGAGGGGGGGGGGGTACGGAAGGAGCTGGGGGTATACACTGTTCTTGGTATTTTTCTGTTCATGTTATCATGAGAGAGAGAGAGAGAGAGAGAGAGAACGAGATAGAGGAAGATAAGAATCCAAAGAGATCGAAGCTGGATGAAGAGGGAGAAGGATGGAAGAAAACGCGGGAGAGAGATAGTGAGAGGAAAATAAAAAGAAGGGGGGGGGGGGAGGTTACTTGCAATCGATTTTAGGTGGATTTAATAATTGAATCACTAGTACAAGTAGAAGTTTTAAAACGAAGAGGGATTCTACATAATTCCTGAAGCGGGCTAGAAGTTATAGTGGTGGCCATTTTAGATCTTCAACTATCAAAGCGACCTAATTGCATCGACCATTGTCAACATCATCATAATATTATCTCTTTTTTAATCGTTTGTTTTGACGGGTTCTATCTCAATGTTGTCATAATTTTGGTGAACTTTCCTATGGCCCATCCTTCACCACGCCTTCGCATTGCCCATGACATCCATTGTTCAAAAAGTTTCAATCGATTTGCGAGCGGAAATTTGCACTCGACAGGCTTAATGTCTTCCGAAAGCTAATTTTGATACAAAATAGAAACCAGTATAAACCAGTATAAACCGGTATTACTCCTGTTTAAGTGTGTCAGAGGTAGAAGCAAAAACTAGATTTAATTTCAATTATCAAATTCAAGCGGGGGCCAACTTCTCGTTAACAAATTCCAACAAGCAATAACAAAAAAAATCCTCATCTTTTCCAATTTGCCGATAAAAGGTTTGTATTCATAATAATTATTTGAAAAATTGTCTAGAAGGGTTATCAGAACAGAAACATACCGAAAAAAAGAAAGAAATAGGAGTAAAGGTTTACAATTTTTTCACCGACAATTAGGGGGAGGGGTAGGGGCGGGGGGGGGGGGTGGGGCGGGGTTGCGATCCCAACACACGTGGAGATGCAGACAAATGTAAACACTCCTTTCGCTCATTACGAGTGTTTACAATCATGATTACAGATATCATTCAAGCAAAAAAAAAATAGTCTTTGAAGGTGTCAACTTTGTAGCTCCGATTTCATATTACAACTTAACCTCAAAGCATTCACAAAGTAAAAGTGTGTAAATCAGCAGTGGAAGGTGCAGTCAAATATTTCATATATAGGGACTGGTGGAGGTGCTGTGGTCCAGTGGATAAGTCCCAGGACTGTGAACCACAAGGTACAGGGTTCGAATCTGTGCAGTAGCACTATACAGTGCGTCCAAGAAAAAACGAAACCGAGAATAATCGATGTTTTATCATAACTTAGTCACATTTATTTATAATTACTAAGGTCAGAACCTCAACTTTCTAGAAATGTGATTTTCTCCTTGAAATTCAGATACCATCCGCCAAATGACTTTTTGGTATCCTCTCTTCAAATCCATGTTAATCACTCATGCGTGAAATATGCATCATGTGAGTTACATCAAATTAAAGAGGAGGGTCTAAGCTTTCCAAATATGTGTCATTTATCAATTATAAATGTGATTAAGTTATGATAAAACATCGATAATTCTCGGTTTCGTTTTTTTCTGGGACGCACTGTATACTGTCCTCACTCTGACGAGGTAGATAAAATGGTTACCTGGGAGGAATTAATCCCTGAAAATGCTCAGGAATTGTCATGGCAGCTAGGAGTGGCAATGTGCCAGACATGAGCGCTATTACAAGACTCCACTTTTATTACAAGCACATTTTCATATCAAAATATTCAACAATTGGAAACTAGCCCCTACTGATACAAGAAAATATGAAATAAGAGAAACCAAAACACTGGTTATGTTAAGATTATTGCATTCTTTTTATTTACATAGTAAATTTTCAACATGCATAAAAGAAGCAATAATGAAAATTGCACAAATTCAACATGGTTTCAAACTGTCAACATTTCATGAAGTATATGATAACCAATAAATCGTAAATGTGAGTTAACAAAATCGATCAAAGAACGTCTATGACACCCACATAATGGTGACAATCAATGCACAAGGTTAAAAAGTGTTGAACACTTTTGGCACCATGGACGAATGAACTAGTACTATTCAGTTAAGAACTTCATTTATATCTAGAGACAGTTGGCAGCATGTAATGTAATATCATATAAGCCAAATTGGACAAACTTTCATAGAAGTGAAGAAAAAAATATATAAAAGTGTTTCAGATAATCAAAGAAGAACAAACAATTATTTCACAAAAGATTTCTTTTTGAGGAGTAAATAAGGGATTATTATTTCCACATTAGCGGAGTGTAAGAAAACCACCTCTATTAAATATTAATTCCAATTTAATTATCTACAGTCAAATTTTAACATGCAAACAATAGCTAGGTAGTAACGAATGTCAACACACATATTTAAACAATAAATTACATGCAAAAACACTCAGATATATCGCATTTGGTATTGTACTGCCAAGCATTATATATATATATATATTTAAACACAAATATTGAATACTAATTCATAAATATACTCAAGATAATTTTGGTGGTCCCATTTATCTGGTCAAAAAGTGAATATTTTGTGCGTAAATGTTGTTTAGTACTAATTCAAGTCTCCCTGAATTCATCTGCAAACCAAGAACAGAAGAGAAGAAGAAGAGAGAGAGAAGAAGAGAACGAGAAGAGAGTGGTGTAGAAAGACAGAAGGGCAAAACAACAAGTGAGAAAGAAAAGGAGAGAGGAGAGAGATTGAGATACAATGAAATGATACAGAAAGAGAGACGGGAGGGGATTTGCAAGAGAATAACAGAGAGGGATAAAAAGAGAGAGGGGGAGAGAGAAGGGGGAGAGAGAAGGGGAGGGAGAAGGGGAGAGAGAGGGAGAAGGGGAGGGGGAGAAGAGAGAGAGAGAGAGAGAGAGAAAGAAAGAGGAGGGGGAGAGGAGGGGAGAAGAGAGGGGGAGGGGGCGGAGGGTTAAACTAAAAATGTAAAATCATAAAAAACATGACAGAAATGAAAAATCATTAGTAATAACATATCAATGATAATTAATCATACAAATAATATGAAATATAGCGCATTTGGATGGTGTTCCTGCAAACTTTCTCTGAATAATTTGCACATATTTCTTCTTTTCTGTCTTCAAGCTCACTCCCCTTCCATCAAATGAAAGTTCTCTTTGGAAGGAAGGATATAACACCGTTAAATGAAGAAAAAAGTCTCTCATATATCTCTCTTTAAAAAAGTGATTATATCAACACACATTCTTAGATTGGAAGATAATTTCGATGTCCAATGGTTTCTAATTAAATGCATTAAGCTGTTGAAAATTCCATAACTGATTTCAGACTTCTGTACGTCTTAAAGGTACTATGTCCCATTTGCAGGCCAAAAAAATGAAAAAGTTAAATTCCAACTGCATTTGAAAGATAATACTAATTTAGAACTTCCCTAAAAAAAGTGGGGCTTGAAAATGTCTTCAAGTGGGAAAATAACGACTATTAGTTGTCAAAATCGACTTTAGGGCTATAGAGCCGAAAAGTAATAGTCTTGATTTTTCAGACAATTGTACCGAATGGTCATACGTTTTATGCTGTGCAAAGATTCAATTAGTTTAATCTTGGCCATCACAAGAAGTGGGTTATTGATGTAGACAAATGCTCATGTACCCTTTACAACTCTTTTCATGTATGTTATTACCAAAGAAGAAAAAAAGCCAGTCAGTCACTCAATAGTGTCTGACAGTGAAGTCTAGCAAGGAAACGGGTTTCCTTGCATAATTTGAATATGAGGACACTGCTAATGTTTAAATTTCACAGATAGGACATACATGACATATTCATAATTCCTGCAAAGTTCTACAGCATTTGAGGTTGGCTGCAAAAGGGACATAGTACCTTTAAGTCACAAAGTTTCTAGTTTCAAAGTACATGACAAATGCAAGGTTGCCTTGACAATACATTTTATTAAAATGCAAAAGTTGTTATGTATTTTCAATTACACTACACAAAAGCCTATTTGAAAGAAGATGTTTATGTATTATGCAACATTGTGAACTATATTTTCATTTAATTTGTTAGATTTACAAATAACACTCATTAAACAAATCACCCCTACCCCCCCCCCCCCCTCCAAAATAAATAAAATGGAAGAAATTAATACTCCATTACAAAATAATGGACTTGGAACAATAATACACCTTTCCATTTCCATTTTAAAAAAGGTCATATTTGAATAGTTTTGGCAAACATTTGGCAAACATTTGGCTATTTGAACAAGGACCTTAAGAATACTTGTTGGCAAATAACTGCCAATATATAATACATATACAAATGGAAGACACAGGACGAAGAAAATCTACAGAAATAACGTAAGCTATCAGTAAGGGTCTCAAAAAGAGTCAATAATGTCAAAACTCACTAAAATGTATACATTAGAGCTCATAATCATTGTATGACCTTGTTTACCGATACACAACGTACATGAATACAGATCACAGGTCACTAGTTATGTAACACTTTCACCAAATTTAGTACACTATACAAGAAAGACATTAATATCAAAGCTCATTTACCATGGTAACCAATGGTTTCAAATATATTGCCCAGACAGCGATTTAAAATTCTTATTTGCTGATAGAAATTAGGATAGGATTATGCAACTTGCTGGTGTAATCATTTGAGCCCCATTTTCGAAATACGGTGTAAACTGCTTAGAAAAGCAACTTATCTTTCCGCTTACTGCCTCATATGTTGGAGGAAGGGCTTTGGTTAATGATATCACATTATAATCAAACCATTGGCAACATTCCAGCTATATCTGCAACCATGTTCTTGATCTTTGTAGGTTTATCCCGGTTTGGGTCATTGCACTGTGAAATTGTACGAAAGTTCGTGCGGCAGGGCCGTACGGCGCGGGTAGAAGGTGTGCGTTAACGAATAGTTGCGCAGGTTGCCAACGCACGCCATGTAGATGTCGGCGAAGCGGCAGAGACGCGAGGTGAAGTACGAGTAGTTGTGGTGCGTTCGGAAGACGCTGCCAAACTGCTGGTTGAAAAGAGACTTGGTTGTCATCCTGAAAAAAAGCAAGAGTAAGATTTGACAATGGATTAAAACGAAAAAGTTGACATGAAATTATTTCATTTTATTTCTATAGGGATAGGGGGAGAATTCATGAGAGTGATACAACGATCCCCAGCCAAGGTCAAAATTATCTCTTTTTGGTTTCCTTTGTGTATATCCTATTGGTGCTCTATACCATTTCCCATGTAACATGCAAGGAATTCATGTTTAATGTGAGCAAAGTCAACATCCATATCAAATATGAATTAGACCCCCCCCCAAAAAAAAAAAATAAATAAATAAATAAATAAACAAGTCAACGCAAAGTGTAGCATCCCCTCGCAGGGTAAAAAATGGCTTATAAGTATATACGTCAGAAAAAGTTACCTCTATTGGACTATACCATTATATTACTAGGCGAGGAAGTTAACCACATTTTCACATATATAATTAGGTGTTTTTGCATATTTAATGAGCTATGACTTTTCACCTTTGACCTACATACTCAGAAATACTCATAAGGACGGACGGCAGCATTACTATATCCCCTCCGACTTCTTGAATTAAACACAAGTAAATTGAAGAGTAATAATAAAAAATTTAAAAATCCAGAAGAGGATTTTAATTTAAATATTTGGGATTGTCTCTATCCAAAAGTGGACCACTTCCACGTTGGCTCTTGTCATTACTGGGTCATTACTTTCAAACAGATGACAAGAAAAAATCCCACAAGTTCATGACCTTGACTAATACTGAGTAATTAATTTTAAAACAACCGTGACTGACAAAAGGTTGCAGTGCTACTAACTTACTTCCTGTCCTGACAACCTGAAGGCTTAAAACCTGTACACCTTCTCTCAATGATTCATGCTATCCTTTCACATAGCTAGGTTCATGCACTAAAACTTGAAAGCTTAGATTGCAATTTAGTTTGTGATTTTAAACTTCTAGGTTACCTTGCAGTTTAAGACTGTGCAGAAGCACTTGCAGTTTCAGAAACTATAGGCCTGTCTTCATCAAATTGAGTTTGCCAAATGACCCGCTATTTTCACTATCCCGATCGCCAATTAACCAGTTAATTGGCGTATTCATCAGCCCGCAGTTGCAATTAGCGGGATATTTGGTCGAGAAAATATCCTGAGAAATCTAAGTCTTGTTTCCAAAACATTCCGTTATTTAGGAAATAGCGGGCTAATTTGCGCCCGTCCGAGCTAGTGATGAGTTTATCAGTCTGGTAAAGTCGCAATTTAGAGCTTCGGGATTATATCCTGAGTCTGGAAATGGTGTGTTATTTGGCAAATTTGAGCTGATGAAGACAGGCCTTATGAGCATAGGGGGAGGGGTCTACCCTCAAAGGTATGTGCCATGCAGATACCCATTAACTTTGAGTTTTCATCAATTTGCAGTTAATGACTGCTTGACCGGCTTTCAGTTTAAAACTTTGAGTATTCATCAAAGGGCCGTTGTGGCGAGCGCCTGTAATCCAGCCAACAATTGAAGTTACAAACTGATTCAGCCAAGGACGCTGGTTCAAAACTGAGCACGTCTTTCGGATAGTGACCTTAAAAGTCGGTCCCCGGAAGAAAATAATCATATCTGATTGATACACGTCTGAAAAACCCAATTACACACTCACACATTTCCTGGCAAGGGTTTGAAAGCTACTGACCTGAGCTGATGTTTCTCAGCAATCCATGAATTCACTACAGCCTTGCAGTCGGCTGACTCATGGACCTGTTAGAAGTGACAAAAGAAAGAAGTATAAGATGTGAAGTTAAGAAATGAAATTGCCAACAAACTAGAGTGATCATTAGATATGTATCAAATCTATCCACCGATGCATCAATCATTCCACTGATCTGTCCATCTATTCTCCCATCTATCCATCCACTTATCCTTTCTAGCAATGTTCACCCATCCATCCATCTATCTATCTATCCATCCATCTGTCCTCTTCTTACCAATCTATCTAAAAATGTATTTATTTCTTCTGTGAGTCTTATCAGAAGAACTAACCATATGGGCCTCAATGAGGTCTTAGAATCTTGATAACTGCTCTCGAAAGGAAGAGATTTAAAAACCTACCACATCCATCCATCCTTCCTTCCTTTTATTCATTCATCTATCAATCCACCCACTCATTGATTAAATTCTTTTGTCAATCCTATTTTCAATTGTTCTTTATACATTCTTCTACTAATTATCTATTCATTGATCTGTCCATCCCTTCATTTATTCTTTCTCTCCATTATAAGACTACACATTCAACCAGATAACTGCTCCCTTGAAGGGAAGCATATTACAGATTTTACTTACCTATTCATCTATCCATTCATTCATATATTAATTCATTCACTCACTAATTCATTCACTCATTCATTCATTCATTCATCCATTCATTTAATTCTTCTGTCAATCCTAGTCCAGAAACTCACCCGATGTGCCTCGATGAGGTCTTGTAGTGCATTCAATTATATGACTGCTGAATTAGGCGCTTGTTCACAACTGTCAGCGTTCGGACCGTGACTCCGGCGTGGAGATAAGAAGAGATCTAAAAAACCTTCTGCATCCATCCATCCTTCCACCTATTCATTCATATATCAATCCACCCAATCATTAATTCAATCCTAACCCAGAAACTCACCTGATGTGCCTCGATGAGGTCTTGTAGTGCATTCAACCATGTGACCGCTCTCTTGAAAGGAAGTGAGTTACAGATCTCAATCTCATCC
Organism: Strongylocentrotus droebachiensis; assembly: GCA_035222895.1. Classification (NCBI taxonomy): domain Eukaryota; kingdom Metazoa; phylum Echinodermata; class Echinoidea; order Camarodonta; family Strongylocentrotidae; genus Strongylocentrotus; species Strongylocentrotus droebachiensis. The sequence goes on along the minus strand of JAVYIG010000866.1, from coordinate 163,987 downwards.
TAAAGAGGAAGGAAAGAAGGAAATATGGATAAATAAACAAAAATAAATTGCAATAACATGGTAGACATGTATGAATCTGTACCATATAAATGACCAAGACATTAACATATTATTGATCTTTAAGAGCAGATTTAAGGGGATATCCATATTTCAATTGTGATTTTGCTCTGTAAATATAATTGTACACAAATTAAAAATTATAAAATCACACATGAATTAGATGCCGTAACATAAAGCCTCAAACCAGGGATTTATTTTAACCCTTTAGGACAGGTTTTATTAAGGGGCTAAATTGATCACATAATGTTCTTCAAATTGGCAACAATAATATTTTTGTATTATTGCTGCATTGTTGAAATAAATTGCAATGTCTCTGAAAACAATATACGGTACATGGGCGAGAATATTGTTGAATAGTTCATAAATTTCAAATTTTGATAAAAAAACCCTATAACTTTGATCTCACATGTTGCCAATTTAAAGATTTTAGAGCTTATTTCTGTTTTTAAAATTCCTAACAACAAACGCAGTATAGTCATGAAACAAAAATGGATGGAGTGTGTGCAGAAAAATTTGCCCTTTCTACTCTGGTATCTGGCATATTTTTGATAGGGCTCTGAATCAAAATTGATCGAGCCAAACCACAAAATGTGGAATGATTTTTGTGAAAGAGTTAATAAGTATTATATTCCACATACTAAGAATCTTGCTCTACGATTAGTCAAAAGTAAATCACATGATGAAAGATAGTTCGCCCATTATTAATGGGAGAAGCAAAAAGTTTGTTACACTGTGTAGATAGTACTACTATCTACACAGTGCAACGCACTTTCACTGAAGATAGAGGTACTATCTACACAGGGCAACGCACTTTCACTGAAGTTTATCCAAAAGCACACTAAAACATGCGTAATTAAGTGCGTATTACCAATGAGCGCAATTAAAGCAAACACATGCGCGTACCCTCAAGGGGTTGGGTTAAACTTTTAACTTTTTTGGTGTGAATTTGGGCCTGGTTTCTTTTATGTAGATGCATTCATGTCCTTTTCTTTTTGTAGTTAAATTGTTTTAGATGTGGAATATAAAGCAAATAATCACCTTTTGGTTTCAGGCGATGGCAAACTATCACTTCCTCTTCGATCAGAATTTATACGCTATCTTTCCTCAGCTTCGCTTCGGAAAGATAGCTACATCCAGATCGCCTCGGAAGTGATAGTTTGTCCCATCACCTTGACCAACGGTAGTTATTTGCTTATTATTTACAAAACCTTAATGAAGAATGTCACTTCTCCAAAAGTATGAGTACCAATGTACATGTATACTTATTGAAGAAAGTATTGAGTTCTGCTCAAAAAATGCAAAAAGTACAAGAAATAACGATCCTCTGTACATAAGGATATTGTTTAACACTGTTTTACTTATTATCATATCTTCAGTGTTGATATCAGAATACTCTTTTCTTCATGATATTGCAATCACTAAGGTTCACTCAACTATTCATTTTCCCATCAAGTATTTAGAAGTAGAACACAATAGATTTTTGGATATACATCATTTCTTAAAAAGTAGACTTGCTGGAATTCCCTCATTAAAACAGAAAGCGGATTGGTAATTAACCTGAACTCATGACCCAGATTCACTCACGAGAACAACCCACATTCCATCACAAGAAGCACCCTCTGTGGAAGTAGCTAATCTATCATCATGGTCACACCCACACTCCAGGTAATGAACAAGCTCCTTGGTAGTCAACAGCAATGTTCACACAGAAAATCTTGTAGTTACCGGTATCAACAATGACCCATTAACTATGTCAAGGGTTAACACCAAACCGTTGTAGTTTGTTGCAAAAACTTGTAGTTATTAACAATGACCCATTAAAAATGACATGGGTTAACATGTCGTAGTTTGCAAAATCTTGTAGTTATCAACCACGATCCACTAACAAACGGCGTGTTTCTATCTAAAGCCATTATCTGGTTAATGACCGATAAGGGATAAATTTTTCCTATTAGAAACACACTTTCTCCGGCATTATCCGGATAATGCTGGGGAGAGCTTTTACGCGTTCACCGGAAAAATTATCCTTCTAAAAACAGGAGAAGCTAACCGGATAACGTAGGTAGAAACACACCCCATTACGATTGAGTGCACATACCGGGGAGAAACCGGAAATAGGAGTGATCACGTGATCGGAATATTTTACCCCGACGCGCGCGACACTACAATCCCGGGTTGACCTAGCAGTCCCACAATACCTAATTAGCCAGAGTTTGATGAACTTTTTCCCAGCCTTTTTTCTGGCTAGATTGGAATGCGCGTAGATAGAACCTGACCTTCCCTGGCATGATACGCTTATTTCTTCAACCGGATAAATTCAGTATAACTAATAGAAACACGCTGAATGATGAGAAGTTTTATTACAGAACCATCGTAGTTTACAAAACCTTGTAGTCATCAACAACGATCAATTAACAACGACAAGGGTTAAAACAGAAACGTCGCCGTTTGCAAAACTCGTAGTTATCAACAACGATCCATGAACAATGATGAGGATTCACACTGGACCAAACAAGGAGTAAACAAAGTTTTATACCACAAGCTGTGGAAAGTATTCATTTTAACTACATACTGCATACCTGCCAACATTTTAAAATGAACATTAAGAATTTTTAGCACGGTATGTCTTCGAAAATAAGTAATCTGTACCCTTAACAGGCGTTCGCACATGCAGCAGCAGTGTAACTGGCAATACGCGATAAATCTGTGCAAAAAGCGAATACAAATTCACTGCTCAATCATGCAAAATATTTTTAAAGTTTAAAACCATGACTTAAACTTAAATTGAACCATTTGCCGTGTGAACCTCACTGTAGGATAGTCAATTACAACTAATACAAGGGAAAGTCCCTGATAAGTCTATGACATTTTGGTGGTCAGTTTGTGACTTCTTGTTTTTCTTGTCCTTAATTGTTTGACGTCAGGTCATCTTCATTCATCCTCTTTCTCTTTTCATTCTCTTTCATTTTTCTTCTGCATTTGATAATCCTTTGTCCTCTTATTGTCTTTTGCTAATAGTTTGAATAAATTACAAGTGTCCTAGATTAGAATGGCATGTGAAAACACCACTTAAAACAAGGACAAAATCATACGGGGAAAGGTCCTTTTCATATGCAGCCGCTTTTTTGTGGAACAAGTTGCCTGAACATCTGAAAAGCACAGGATCCTATAAAACCTTTATCAATTCTCTGAAGACATATCTCTTCACCACTTCATAAATAATCAGAATCATGAACTCAGTGCATTTTTCTTTTCTTTCCTTAAAGTGCATAGAGACATGCAATTTTGCCTATGTGTTATGCGCTATATAAAAATGTTTAATTATTATTATTATTATCATAGATAATTAAGAGTCTAAAGTAAAGAATTTGGTTAGTATAGGAAGGGAGCAATTCTCGCCGGAGCATTGAGTCGCACAACTGTGTTTTGACATCAATAAACAAGAAGATTTATAAGGAAATCTACACAACCATGGACAAATTACTACTTCAAGTCTTCAACTTGTTTTAAAGCTTATCTGCCGTAGTTTACAAGAGGGATTAGACCGCTCTGCAAGGTCACTGGACAGGTGGTTATCTCATCAACTCAGCTCTCAGTTAACATAAGAAAAAGAGGATCATGGGGGACCAATGGTCACCGATTAGGAATTGTTTGTTATATAGAGGGTGCAAGTAGCTACTAGTAGTGCAGTGGGCCTTTAAGCTTTTGGAGTGCATAGACAAATCTACCGTAATTTCATCAAGAAAACTTGCTCTGAATGTTGATATGAAGGTGCAGGGAAAATATCAAATTGTCTGGTCGGAGTCGGAGCCGGAAGAGCTGTAACTCAAGTTCAAGTTAACACCCTTCTGGCTCCAAACAGACAAAATAAGAAATAACATGGAACCCTCTTCTACTCTTATCTGAAAAAAGAAAATCTCACAAGAAAGTAGTAAACAATATTTTTGTTTGCAAGGACAATGTTTGACTCTTGTCTTTAATCAAAAGGAAGGCATTTTTGTTGGTATCTTATCAAAAAACTTCATTCACACGGTACATGAATATTATATTTTACAATACATACCAGACACAATAATTATCACAAATGGGGACAAATTATTTGAAAGATACATGGAAACAATATATATACCGGTACTTGCACAAGTATGTTTTTATATAGTACTTCAAATAAGATTAAATGTTTAGAAAATGACAAACAGTGATGCATATTAAAACAATTTTGTGTTGATAATTTACCTGGTTGTGTACACAAATTCCTTCACTAATAGCTCATGGGTGAACCGTATGAAAAGTGAAACGAGAAATCCTAAGATCAAAAGTGTTATAATAGCATTGTTGTCTAATATCAATTGTATTCTGATTTTAGTTTCAAAACTGAAACTTGAAAGATAATTCAACCTAATGAACTAACAATGACATCATAAAGGAAAATTCTACATGTACATGTACATTGATTTGAATTTAGTGATCATATGGTAATTTAGATTACTTTATCTAAAAGGTTGCTTGGACAACCAACATAACCATGATATTACAACATACAAAAACAAACTATATTCTGAAAAAGTGACAACAAATATCCAAGTACTGTTAGATAGTAATTATCCTATGCAATTCAGGAATCCAATTGTTTTCATTGTTCTACATATTTAATGCTATCTCACTAAATTTGATTAATTCTTGAATTCTCTGTACAAGAATATATATCAGGGCAGGTTGACGTGGGAAGCTTATATCTCCTCATACTCCCACACAAGCAAGTAATGAAAGAAAAAAAAACTCCCACAAAAGCAAATACTGGTAATACCCCCAAAATCACACAATATCTCCCTCCAAATATCTCTATTATTTGCACAACATAATTTACAATACATCTGACGAGTCTGCTGTGAGCTGTATTCAAATTTACAAGGGGGTTTCAGGGAATAACCAAATAATTTGCTGAATTTATTAAAGAAACTACATAGACATCAATATGAATTATTGCAGAACATGTGACAAATTTCATTTGCTATCTATTTCAGTGTAGCATGTATTGCAGCTTACAGGAAATATCCGAAATACCTATTTGGTGATTATTATTTGATGAAATAAATATTGCAAAATATATCACATGCCTATAACCAAAATGTGGTTTATAATCAAGTCGCACTCCTGCTAACCACAATTGGCAATTGCACCTGTAATATGATCTTATATGGGAGATTTGACGTCAATTACTCGAAAATTCGCAAGATATTGTGCAATTATAGAATGTCATGAGTACATTACATAAGCTATTTCAGGCGTTAATTTCAAAATTGTTTTTGACATCACCTGTGATACTGTATGTCTAACTGTTTATATTCCATTATAATTCCTTTACCACAGACAATTCAAAATGAAAGCATCAAATAAGCATTTATTTGGACTAATTTTGTTGTTTTAACTTTTTTACATATCATAGATTGATTCTTAAACTTTGCAAAATTAAATGCCCTGATTCAAGTGTGGCTGCTACCCACTAATTATTGTAAAATTGTCCTTTAATGAGCTAACCATATTCTTAAAAAATCAACACCTATAATGTAAAAGGAATTTTTCAGTTACCCTATTATGCTTTATGAAAATGATTGATATTAAATTCATATAATATAATATCATATAATATCAATATGATACAAATTCTTTAGGGAAAAGTTATAACTATGATTTTAATTTTTAAAGAACAGAGGCAAATGAGAGAGCACCTCTGAAGATTCATTACAGAGTTGCCAATTTGATTTTGATAGGTTGAAACTTTAAAAATGCATAACTTTATGAGCTCAAAATTTCACTGATCTGTTTCTCTCATTTATTTGCTTTTATCAAAACCAAATTATATAAGTTTCAGTTTGAGTGGGGAAACCCTTTATGCAACCTGGTCAGTGGTCATGTGATGAAAATCATGCACTTACTTATCCTCTTCCATATCTAATTCTTGTTTTTTCCCCTGTCAATAGGATTAAAATGGTCATTATAAGAAAGAAAAAGAAAACTTGCTTTCTTATTTTCTGGGGTGTGTAGGCATATATGCTTTCTATAATCTTACACTAGGCCCATTTACAACAGCCCACACATCATTTTTGAAAAAATCATCAACTTATTGGACTGCCATTCACACCCTGAAAAAACCCATATGTGAGACAAGATCTATGAATTTCGCGTGCAGTATAAATGCAGCTTATAATAATTTTTGTTCTACAATGCTGCCCAATCTACAATGACCTGAACTAAAATTATAATTCAAGGAATGATCAAAGATTATTTTAATCTATACTATTATATTACATAGTAAACTTATCGTTCCCAAATCTAGACTCTCGCAGCTGAAAAATGTTTTGCAGTAGCCACATCAAAGACTTGGAACAACATCCCCCTTTCCATAAGGGAAATTACCGATCTTGCCACCTTCAAATGATCCCTCAAAACTTACCTTTTCCCCCAGTGATCTATATGATCTACTCCATGTGATTCTCGGGAGACTGCACATTTTTTGTCCTCTTTCATATTATTTGTATTTGTTAGCGCTATGGTACTTAGTGATTAATTAGCGCTCCTTAATATTATATATTACCATTGGTAAATGCCTAAACAAAATGTGAGATAAATATCTTTCATCAGGAAATAATATTGCAAGTATTTGCTTGGTTCTGCGGATAACTATTTCTGTCTTGTTTGGCAACATTAGAAGAGCTCACTGTACAGAGCTTCCAAAGCTTTGTAATAGCCTTTACATAAGAAAAACCTCATCTGTTGGCGTCTTCAAAGTTTTGTTGAAGACACAGTTGTTTTCAGGAGCTTTGAATATTCTGTTAAGTAGTACAAGGTCGGGAACAGATTCAATGGTGCTACAAAATAGCTCCATACAAATTCGAAGACTTTTGACCTTGTTACATACATGCAAAGTTTCTAACAAGGTCGGGGACAGATTCAAAAGTGCTACAAAATAGCTCTATACAGATTTCAAGACTTTTGACCTTGTTACATACATGCAACGTTTTTAACAAGGTCGGGGACAGATTCCATAGTGCTACAAAATAGCTCTATACAGATTTCAAGACTTTTGACCTTGTTACATAGAGCGCGTTTATCTAGGCTTGCCACTAGATATGTACATATCGTACCCCACTATCGAACCCCACTATCATACCCCACTATACGATCGTGATTTGCGGGATGTCGCGTTTATCTACTCTTCACGATTCAAAATAAAGGCCTTGTGTCTGCCCAGCTGTTTTGACCCGGGAAGCAGACAGTTTCTCGGAGGTCAAATTCACACACATGCTTGTACACAACACCTGTGTGGTCCTATTTGTATGTGACGTTCAAAACAGCTTTGCGTTTATCGACCTCTCAGAAACGTGATTCTGGCTGTATGTCACATACAAAACGCACCTTTTTGCGTCTTTAGATATGCCCATGTCTAAAGACGTTTGAAAAAGGCTTTGCGTTTATCTACTTCTAAATTTGCCTGAAAGACGTTTGAGAAACCTGATTCTAGCAAAAAATTTCCTAGATAAACGCAACCTTACATGTATACAAACGCTTCTAACCAGATCATCAAGATACACATAGAAAAATCACAACACAAGGGCCTATTTTCACTGCAGGAAAACCAATTTGAAAAACCATTGGGGTTTTCTACCACTCACACTACTTAGGAACAAACCCATCAAAAAACGTAAGTGTTTGGTAAAACTCTTTTTGGTGAGTATTGCGCATAGCCCCATACAAAATAGCCCCATACAGATATATACGACCTTTGACCTTGTTACTTACAAGCAAACGTTTCTAACTAGATCATCGAGATACGCTCAGAAAAATCACAAAACAGGGCCCATTTAATACACTGCAGAAAAATCAATTTGAATACCCATTGTGTTTTCTAACCCCTATTTACACTACTAAAAAAAAATCATTGAACGTTGGTATTTGCTAATATCATTTTTTTCTGCATTCTGAAATCTCGTTCAGATATAAAACGGTAACCTGTGGTCGTTTTTTTAAACAACGTGTAAATGTATGGCAACTGCGCGCAACAAAGGTCTTCCGCATAATTCTCTTAGTTCTTTCTTCCATGACACAGAAATGTGATGGTAGGCGTATATAAATTAAGAAGTCAGACCTCAGGAAATTCCAATACCACATGCCATATTCAATGTTACAAATCTTTGCAAACCTAGACTTCTAGAAAACAGACCACAGGAAGTTCCTGCAAGCACTGCATGGTTCAGATTGGCTAAAACGCCATGTTGCAAAATAGTTGAATCACTGCTGACATTACACTGATGTAGTATGGAAAATGAAAGTAGTCTGAACCAGGGTATTGAAGCTATAAAAACCCACAGACATGTCACGAACTCACGATTTAATTCTTTAATCTCTCAAACCCCCATTCAGACTACCATAATCCTTTGTATGCCTACATCTATACGATCATATAGTAATTACGATTTTTCTAGTGTAAACATCATATTAAGAAATGTTTGGGCATTTTTTTTATCGCAAAAAATCTTTAGATAATCAGGCTTCCACTGTAGTCTGAACGCTGTGTTGTTTGTAAATCATATAACTGGACGACGCTATCGTGAGCACAAACCGATGATTGGCCAGCTGTCATATCAATTGACCTCTACCGAATGAGTTTCTTTATACATGTACATGTACATGTTTTCTAGTCTGTATGCTCCTTTTGCTATACAATGGTTCTTTATATATATGACGTTTCTTTATACAAGTTTCATATAAACTTCTTGTAGTATGAACATATTTTAAAGTCTGAACACTCCTTTTGGTATATGATGGTTCTTTATAGTGACGTTTCTTCATACAAGTTTTGTATAAACTTTCTGTAGTATGAACATGTTTTCTAGTCTAAACGCTCCTTTGCTATATGATTGTTCTTTGTATGTCTTTGCTTTATGTTTCGTATAAACTTTCTGAAGTCTGAACAGACTTTTACCCACACAAAGGGTCCAAAATGAAAGGAAACCACTCACAAAAGAAATTCTCTAAAGCAGGGACAGAGTATAAAGGCCTTGTCTACAACGTCACTAAGCTGATCATCATCGAAGGACAAGGCTTTAGGTTTAAAGTTTGAGTTCGCATCAAGAGATTATTTTGTGGAAGAAACTGTCAGAAACAACAGGGAAAAGATTATGATGTGCATAGCAATTATTGCATGCTGTGATGATTCTGTATCATCAAAATGTCAGGATAAGAAACGGACTCAGTCTTTCTGCACTCCACAAAGAAATGGGTATATGGGACTACACGTACATGTGGCATGAACGTTTGGTCCAAATACTTCAGCCATCATTGTCATATTCCGAGTATGAAACCTTGAAGGCATATGAAGAGCGATCCTCTTTATTACATTTCTCCTATGATGTTCTTCTAAATCGACTTAAATTTTTTAAAGAAAGACAAAACTCACAAAATATTTTTATCCATGAACAGAACACAACCTTCTCTTTAAATTGAATGAAATTAATGGATGAGGGCACATCTATGAAAGTCTACATTCCAGGGTCGAGGAATACAATGGTATATGAGAGGGCTGTTATTGACAGAAGTGTGTCAAATCAATGCATTGAAATCTGTTGACAGAAATATGATTATTACGGTAGCTAGCCTTTTTTTCAACTTTACTATTTCGAAGGTGTCTCTGGAAACTGTAACGCCATGAGGAATGATGATGCAAGAACAAGATGGAAGAGTACAAAGAACATATTTTCAACTTTCAACATAACGGTAGCTAAAATTAAATTTATCTCCGCTTAGTTTCGCACATTTTCTGCATTTCACATCTGTATGCATATAATTTTCACCCAGTATAAGACATGTTTCCTACTAACAATGCTGGTAAATACTTAACCCATTTTAAACAACAATTTCAAACTCGTAAACAAAACAGCTAGAACAATTTGATTTAATTTGATTTGATTAATTTATTTATTACCCTTACTAATACAGACGTGCCAGCCTACTTGTCCCATAAAGTTTTTAGACAATATTTTACACAATGTACCGGTACATAAATATTTGCACTAAATATCTTCTGTTCTGAACACACATTTCAACAGATCCTTGGATACAATTTTTTCATGAAGCCATATATTTTGTGGAATATTTCTTTAATACACAGGAAATGGTTAGCTTCCTCAGCACTGCTGGTCAGACACTACACCCACTATCAATCAAAGGTCCACGCTCTTGAAGTAATAATATGTTGATGTTGTTCCCCAGACTATCCAAGACAAATCCCCACATGTTTTTTCCAGAAAATTGCTCAATATGCTATCGTCTCTTCTTTTGTAATATTTTATTCCAGAAAAGAAGTGGGGCAAAGTACTGGTTAGACTTACATATTATGGAGAGCCATAGTAGCCTTAAAATAAAATGTATTCAAAAGTTAAAATTCAAGTATTTTAGACTTTTTATAAATTCCACATGCAGAACATGAAATCTCCTTGATAATAGAAAATATGAATGATTTGAATCAACATTTATGCCTTTTAAATAACTTTTACAAAAAAAAATTCAATGATGCCAATGGCTTTCCATAATTTTTAAGTCCAACTTTGAGATAAGTTCAACCTAGGATCTTTGTGCAACACCCCCTGGACTTCTAGGGATGTATAGTATTAAAAAGGGAGATTTAATTATCATGACTAGATTACAGTTCCTCTTTCTTCCTTTAATATCTTTAGATCCCCACCACTCACATCATACAATGCATATCATAAACCATGGACCATGGTCCTGGTATCTATGTAAGTTCTTTGAAATAAAAACTTTAGTGATGAACAAAAACTGAAATATAAATTTTGTCTTCATTTATGAACAAGAACATATGAACCAACACTACAAGAACAATATATATGTACAGTGTATGAAGGCTACAGACTTGTCCATATTATTGTCCTCAAAACCTAAAATCACTCAATACCGGTACCCTTTGCAAAAATCTATGACAAGTGGTGATTTAGCAATCACATAAGTGACAGCTGCTTTGGTGACAATTGCTCTGGACTTGATGTCATCAAAAGTACATGTATAAATACAGTGTATACCATTAGGTTAAAGCCTATCTGCACTAGTTTGGCCAGGAGGGATTAGACCTCCCTGCATGGCCACTAGCAGGTGGTTATCTCATCAAATCAGCTCTCAATTAACATAAGAAAAAGAGGACCATGGTGGATCAACGGGTACCGCTTAGGCATTGTTGGCTATATAGAGGGCGCAAGTAGCTACAAGTAGTGCAGTTCCGCTTTAATGTGCGCAGAAATTGTCCCATATTGGCATCAACACATTTACAATTTGTTTACACACTCCAAGAACTCGAGGATATCTAATATCAATTTAATACTGTTCACCACGTTTGCTTAGAACCCTACTGTACTCAGAATCCAAGTAATGTGATAAATAGGATTATTGATCTATGCTTTCAAGACAAATGACCCATGGTGAATGGTCAGTACAAGTGGTCAATGTCCTTGCTGTCTGGAATTACTGTGAATACCCTGACAAAGGAAATAGCCTTTAAATAGGTTTGTAGGTCACTTGGGTTGGTCAATCAAAAAATTATACAAGTCACTGGCTATATTCACACGAGACCATCATAGTTGTAAACTTTAACTTTGCGAAATATCAAAGTTTTAAACAACGAGGGTTCTTAAAGGACCAAAACAACGCGCGTGGTCAAAGTTTTAAACTACAAGCCAGGCAAGCTGTCATTAGGCCTGTCATCATCAGCTTGAGTTTGCCAAATAACCCCAATTTTTAATTATCCTGATCAGCCCGCAGTTGCAATTAGCGGGATATTTGGTCAAGAAAATATCCAGAGAAATCTTGGTCGTGTTTCCAAAATATCCCGCTATTTGGGAAATAGCAGGCTAATTTGCACCCGTCCTAACTAGTTTGTGATGAGCGTATCGGTCTGGTGAGGACGCAATTTTGAGCTTTGGGATAATATCAAGAGTCTGAAAATAGCGGGTTATTTGGCAAACTCGAGCTGATGAGGACAGGCCTAACTTTACTACAAGCCGGCATATAACCTCCAAGTTAATTGTGCTCACACGGACCATAACTTTGTGTGAGCCCTCCCTCCCCTCCCTGCTCATATTTACCCCTTTAACCATAATATACCAAACGTAAACGTAAACTCTACAATTTCATAACCATAATTGTGTCTGCATGGTCCATAACCTCAGTGTAAAACCACAAACTTAACTTTATGCTAATAGACTCTGATGTGAACCTATCTACTGATTATAGGCCGAGGTGGGTGTTGTGGTCAAGTGGACAGGTTTACGTACTGTGAATCATAATTGAGGTACAAAGTTCAAATCCCATTCGCAGCACTAATTTCCTTTGGCAAGACATTGATCTCTATTTGCCACACTCGACCCAGGTTCAGTAAGTGGGTATCTGGTATATATATTCCTTGAAGGCACTGAGCGCTATGGTCGCTGGAGCTAAAGCTGTTATAATATCCCAAAGTCTTTTGGAAGCGCATACAAAATGAAATACAAAATACATGATGTAATACAATTTAGCAACTCTGTATTAAACATATCTTGCAAGGTCAACTCAAGTTTGCTTTGTACAAAAAATTCCATTAATTAAAAATATGTTTGCAATGATTAATCTATGGTGCATGCCTGATTCAATTTTTTTAAAGAGAAAATAGAAAGAGCAAATAGGAGGGGACCTCGCAGGAAACATCACAGAGTTGCCAATTTGTGTTTAATCAACTGCCACTTCATTAATTACAACTCTTTTATTTCCAATTAGATATTGCTCAAACTTTCGCTGATCCGTTTCACTAATTTTTTTGTTCTATCTATACCGACATCAAAGCAGGGAGGACATCCTCTTTAAAAATGAATGGGAACGACATCAAATTACAACAAGGAGGTGGGTGTGGCGCAATCGGATCGTTGTCTGGCTCTCAGGTACGACTCTAGTCATGCGCGTGGGTTCAAGTCCCGGGCTGGGCAGACAAATATGCAAAAATGATCGTCGCCGCATTGGGTGTAAGCGGGGCCTCTCAATTCTGTTCTCGATGTAGGCTACAGTTCAGGAGAAAACACTCCGTTCCTCGACCTAGACCTAGAACAGTAACTGGAGTCACATCTTAAGCATGTTAAAACACTACACTTCTCGCAAAGAGTTGGGTGTAAACCCGGTGTTTAGTGTGCCTGCGTACAAAACTGGTAATCTTTCTATGGATCTTCGTGATAGGCTGCATAGCCCTTCGAAGGTTAACAATAGAAGAGAAGAAGCCAAACCCTGACCTTCCATTAGTACTATGACCAAGGAATACCTGTTACGATGTCACCCATAACCATGACAACTGCAAAAACAGTTTTTCATGTCTTGTTGTTTGATCGGATATGGGACTAACGATGTATTCACGCAAACAGGAAGAACCCTTCACAAGGGGGAATGGAAGTAGCGGGAAACTTTCTGTAAACAAGTGCTGCTTCATATTAGTGGTGAAAAATACAGAAAAGAGCCCTTTGGCAGCTATGACATCACAAACCACAAGACGTAACTTCTTGGAAATACTCTTCTTCCTGATGATATACCCCAGAAAATCTTAGTTAGCACCCCCTTCTCCCTCTCTCACTTTCTTTCTCTCTCTCCCTCTCTCTTTTTCTCTCTCTCTCTCTTTATCTCTCCCTCTCTTTCTCTCTCTTTCTCTCTTTTTCTCCCCCTCTCTTTATCTCTCCCTCTCTCTCTTTTTCTCTTTCTCTCTCTTTTTTTTCTCTTTCTCTCTCTTTTTTTTTTCTCTCTCTTTCTCTCTCTCTCTCTTTTTCTCTCTCTTTCTCTTTCTCTCTCTTTCTCTTTCTCTCTCTTTTTTTTCCTCTCTCTCACCTCTTCCAGCAACAGTAGCCATTTTATTGATTAAAACGTATCATTTTCTGTAAATAATGTATATCATTGATATAATACTGACATAAATTGTAAACTATAAATATGTATGAACGTCAAGTAATTATGTACGTGTCGATGGGACCAACACTGATTAGCATTCTACTTCCTTTTCCAATAATATATCAATTTGTATTGTAAATCTAATGATTTCATAATGACATGATTTTTTGTCATATATGATCAAATCATATCAAATCAAATCAAACTGAAACAGTGAAGAAATTTTAAAATAGCTTCTTTCAGTTCTTCCAGATACAAAACTGCATTAGAACTAAATGTGTCTCAATCACATCTACAACAAAAAATATGGCACGCCCCAACCATCTATGATCTTTGTGCAATTCTATGGTCTTTCAGCAAACAAAATTGACAATTTTAAATCTCTAGTATTCTCTACATCAACTTTTAAGTAAACTGGTAACATTGTTGAAGGTTGATGAAAAAACTGCGTAATTTTTGTATGAAATGTTACTTATTATGTTCCTTCTACCCCACTAACACTCTAACATGCAAAAAATCCTGAAAAAATTCTCAAACCACAAAGATATTTATGGTTTTCTTTGAAGGCGTCATTGTGCGACACACTCCAACAGTAAATTCTTCCAACAATTTTTGAATTTTCCAACGGTTTTTCCATGAAAATTAAGACATAAAACAGGCTTTACAAAATATTTCAACACTTAAATGTTCGGTATGGTATATAGAGCTAATTCATTGCTTCGTGACAATTTACATTAACCTACTGGTACAATTAAATTAAATTATCATAATATAGTTGGGATCATTCAGGAATCGATCAGATCAGTTTTTCACAATTGTTATCACTTATAATGGTTTGTTTTCACTCAATCTTCCAGATTATCTTTAATTGTACATCTAGCATTAAAGTCACTAACTTAGCATCATTTTCTATCATCTGAACAATGTTACCAAGTCACTACATTTCAGCTGCAAATTCTGATGCAATTACTGGTAGAAAGTAGAGCACTGACTTGAATTGGAGATGTAATAAAATAATAAGACCGGATCTACACATTTTATGGCTTCCTAAATTATCATTTCAGAATACCAGTATTATTAATATTATCATTATTTGTTATTAGGCCAATCATAAAAGTACAATACAATGGCATTTTGACAGGTCATGTAATACATAAACCATACAAGAGAAAAAGGGAGGGAGCAACGTGTGGGCCAGGGCTCACAAAAGTGAAATTCAACACTATTACCCGGAGGCATGGGTCTTGCTGGTAGTTTTCTATCCTTCAATGTCAACTTAAGGCAGGTAATTCATTGACATGTGTCTATCTCATGTAAAAGTTGAATCTTGGAGGTAATAAAAAAAAATGTGAATGAGATGCAAAATGGTCAAAGTTTTATGGGCAGCAACACAGCATACTTTTTATTTCTAGAAAAGATGAGTTAGATAATCAGGGCAACTTCAACACAACATTGAACAGATGATTGCAAAACAGACTATTGGGTCATTTAGACTGTAAGCAAAAACCAAAGTTTTTCGCACATTTTCATGTTTCTTTGGAAATGCTAGGCAACTACCCATAAACACGACATAAAACCAGAATCGAAAAAGCCCCTCCAGGAGTGTGGTTTTTTAAACGCCGGCTGAAACTCTGCTGGTTTTTACAGTGTGAATGCTCACTCTCAAAACGATGGTGAATTATTCCAGTTTTGGCTCATGTGAATCTCCTCACTTCTGTGCTATCCCATGTAGGCTAGTGACAAGTGGCTTACGCACACAACTCACACAACAACAAAAACAGAATTAACTAACACTGAGGTTTTTTTGTTTTACATGAAGAATTAAAAGTGTTTTGAATTGATGCAAAATTCATATCATTGTGAAGGAGAAGTCTTACTGATCAAATATAACAACTTCCCTCTTCAAAATATGTTTGGGGCCCGCAGTAATCATCTCTCAAAAAATGTTGATTTTGAGATCCAGACTTTCTGTCTTCAGCGGTCCTCCGTAGAGCGTCAAGATTTGAGACGTCACATGCGAGACACAGCTAGCCACAAAGCATTTTACACCTTTCCATGATACTACCTATATAATTTTTCAGCAAAATATTCATGTTTTTCACAAATTTGTCCATAATAATCAGTTGTTGTGATTTTTCTTCGGGTGACTTCTTTTTAAAAAAAATCCAGTAGTGTAAATGGTATTTTAAAAAAAGATGGTTTTTAAAATTGGTTTTGCTTGGTTTTGGTCTAAAGCAATAAATTGTGTGTAAAACAAACAGTGAATTTCATTTGAAAGGGGAAACCCAACCCGACATTCAAGAGGTTTAGAGAAAGCAGAGAAAGCAGAAAAATTTGACAAACGGACAAGTGAAAGTTTGAAGAAAGTAAGTTATGGATTTTAAAAATTGAAATAATTGTATTCAAATCGTTGTGCCCTCAAAAATTTCATAAATTCAATTTGTCTTGAGTTTAAATGTAAAATTTTGTTCGATATGCCCATATACATGTACATGTAATCATGTTCCTTGGTTTGATTTTGATATTTAATAAAGTGATGAAATAAAAAAATAAAAATAAAAATTGTAAAATTTTGTTGAAAAAATACATGTACTTGTACCTGCAATAAATATGACTAGGTCACTTTCTTAGAGAATACAAAAGAGAGTAATTAAAACATGGATCCTTATAAAGAGACATCATAAAATAATAAGAGCGGATCTGAATACATCATGGCACCACTAAACCGTAAATAATTCTTGGTTATTGCTGGTATTTTTTCTCTCCTTCACAATGTCAAATAAAAGCAGGCAATTCATTTGACACGCATGATTCTCGCGAAAAGGTTGAATCTTTGAGAAACTGAAAGGAAATCGGTCCTAAGTTCTATGGCGAATTTTCACAGAAAAATCTTAACATAAATTTGCAATACTGATTAAGAATAAAATCTTAGTATCAAACAAAAATGGATTTTTCCCCTCAATGTCAAATAAAAGCAGGCAATTAATTTGACACGCGTGTATCTCATGAAAAGGGTGAATCTTTGAGAACTGAGAGGATAAAACGAGATATAAATCGGTCCAAAGTTTTATGGCCAACTTTCACAGAAAATGAATTTGCAATACTGATGAAGAAATCAATCATGGTATCAAACTCTTCATCAGCTTGAGTTTGCCAAATAACCCGCTATTTTAACTGTCCCGATCGCAAATTAGCCAGTTAATTTGTGCCTTCATCCCAATTAGCGGGATATTTGGTCCAGAAAATATGAGAAATCTTGGTCTTGGTTTCCAAAATATCCCGCCTTTTCCCAAATAGCTGGCTAATATGCGCCGGTCTGAGCTAGTTTGTGATGAGCGTATCGGTCTGGTGAAGACGCAACAATATCCAGAGTCTGAAAATAGCGGGTTATTTGGTAAACTCGAGCTGATGAAGACAGGCCTATTGATTACTTTTTTTGACACTTCCCACTTTTTAAAATTTACAATATAGATTTCCACAAGATGCTCAAACTTGTTATTGGAAAATATCTTAATTTGTTGAAGCTTTGTAGCGTACACGATCTGCAGCATATTTTCACAAGATCATTCGGAGGAGGGGGGGGGGGGGGGAGGTGACTGTCCAGGGGGTAATTGTCCTGATAAGCACTAGCACATCGACTTGGTTTCCCGGTTATGAGACCCCTGCTGGTCGAGCAGTGGTCTCATAACCGGGCCTCCTTACATATAATCTTGACAACCTTTATGTTCCATAATTGATCTCCTTATCAGTGAATATATTGGTACCATCAATAGTTACATCAAAAGTCGAGGGCGAGTCTCAATGATGACATATTTTTTATCTTGTTATGAAAGTAAATGCAAGGAAAGGGCAAGAGATACATATCAACAAAAACATGCCCTTATTAGCTGGTACATATTCTGTATGGATGAAAAGGATGGTAGCAAAATATATTGTTGGAAAAAAATAACTATACTACAAGCTTTGGGTGACAGAGTCCCGATGATGACATATTTTTATCTTGTTATAAAAGTAAATGCAAGACTAGGAAAAGACATGAGAACAGACATGAGATACACATCAACAAAAACATGTCGATTAGCTGGTACATATATATCATGAATGGATGAAAAGGAGGGTAGCAAAATATATCTTGAACAAAATAACTGTACAACGAGCTATGGTTTTGAAGTGTTTTGTGGTCTAGTGGATAAGTCACCTAGGGTTCAAGGTGAAAGATTTGAGTCACTGTAGCATCACTAACGTCATTTGGAAAGACATTAATCTACATTTGCTATCCTCAACCCAGGTGAGGTGAATGTGTACCTGGTAGGAATTTCTTCCTTAAAATACTAGTGCAGTAATAGGAGCTGCAACAAAGCTGGGGTAAAAATACTGTGCAACATGCAACAATCCATGATCACCCTGGCAAAGGACGCCGATTCACAGTGAAAGTGTTTTCATTAATGAATATAATCAAAAGTAGAAAGACTTTAAAGGCATCGTTTAACAATGTTTAATCTGAGATGCATGGCCCTACGTGTTATCAGTGTCTGTGATATGGTGTAATATTGAAGCCCTAACAAAATTGCACTTTAAAAAAAATTAAAAGGATTTCCCCCCCCCCCTTTTTTTTTCTTCTTTCTTTTTCTTAAAAACCATGTACATGTTCAAGGGAAACAAAAAAAATGTGGTCTTTATAGACAGGTGGTCTTACTATACAGGTGATAAAGCAGGTTTTCTGTATTACATAACAAAGAAACAAACAGTACTTTCCTCATCATCTGCTGATAAAACAAATACAAATAATAGAAAAAAAGGTTCGAGATTGTAGACTACAATATACAGGTAGGTGCACTTTAGTTCAGGACTACATAAATGGTTAATCTCAAACACAAGAGGGAGCTATTACATGAAAAAATGCTCAAGTAGACTCTTTGGCATACCAGTTGCAGCAAGAGACAAGAATAAAGCTATGCAACTTTCATAAACGGCGATCTTGTAGATGAGATCATTTCCTGAGGTGGCCTATGACATAGCACCAGCTATTATGTACATTATATTCTGTATAGTAGCAAATGTAGATTGGGGAGGAGGGTGCCATTGAGGCATTGGACTTACTCATCATTGTACGGCGATCAGGGACCCATTTCACAAAGCCTTTTTTCAATGACAAATCTGCTGATAACCAATCAGAAGCAAGGATTTCAGTAGCTTATAACAAAAACTGTCACTTGTCACTGATGACAAGTTTTGTGAACCCCCCCCCCCCCCCAGGTTTAAAGACCTCAAGTAGACTCTTTGGCATACCAGTTGCAGCAAGAGACAAGAATAAAGCTATGCAACTTTCATAAACGGCGATCTTGTAGATGAGATCATTTCCTGAGGTGGCCTATGACATAGCACCAGCTATTATGTACATTATATTCTGTATAGTAGCAAATGTAGATTGGGGAGGAGGGTGCCATTGAGGCATTGGACTTACTCATCATTGTACGGCGATCAGGGACCCATTTCACAAAGCCTTTTTTCAATGACAAATCTGCTGATAACCAATCAGAAGCAAGGATTTCAGTAGCTTATAACAAAAACTGTCACTTGTCACTGATGACAAGTTTTGTGAAACCCCCCCCCCCCCCCCCCCCCCAGGTTTAAAGACGTCAAGTGCTGGCTACACATCAGACCTCAGATTAGACCTAAATTGAAAGTCTTAAATGCAGAATTTTATGCCTTGGCTTGATCATAACTATCTCTTTAGGAAGTCTTTTACATATTAATTTTGAACAATCTCACCTGACGCAGTCTTCACACTTATATTTGATATCGATTCCAGCTCTTTGATGCTGAGATAGCCAAGCTAAGTTGGTGATCTGGATAATTTGCTTAGAGATACTTTTTTTTTGCACTTTTACTTCATCAAAGAGGGTTAGGACTAAGTATGAGAAAGGGTTTTAAGTTAGGTTCATGTTTTGGTTTAGGATTAGGTTTACACTTAAAATTAGGTATCATCTATATTTTTGTTACCCAGGGTGAAAGTTAGGCATCTAACTTGTGTTTAATAAGCATAGTCTTCAGTAAAAGTGTGTTGCACCGTGTAGATAGTACTACTATCTACACAGTGCAACAAACTTTTCTTTTCCCATCAATGATGGGGAAACTATCTCTCATCACGTGATTTACTTTTGACCAATTGTAGCGCAAGATTCTTTGTATGAGGAATATAATAGAAAATATCAGCATGGCAGCTGTCATCAGAGTACATGTAGGTGTAATACTATCGATCCATCACGAAAAGAGAGATGGGATTACTTACATCAAGTTCAGGTATGATGCCCCCAGTCCTCCAACCATTCTTTAAGCAAGGTTCTACCAGATCACTGTAAACATGGTCTCCAAAATACAACACACCAGAACCGTGCCAGTTTGTTAGTTTGGTAAACTGCTCCACATTGCCCTAAAAATAAATAGATAAATAAACATATAATGATAATGAGAGTACAGTTGTAGAGAGAATGGCATTTGTGAAGAAATTCATCAGCTTGTATGCACTATGAACAATTTCTTGAGACAGACAAACTGTCTTTCTATTTTTGATATCTCAGATATGTCAGAACAGAAGAAGTTCTTTAGTAAGGAATTAATTCTCAGTTCCAAGTCCTTCAAGGAGGACCTAAAGCTGTCGTTCCCCTGGCTGCTTAATTACAAGCATACACTTGCTTTCTTAGCAGTCAGGTAAAACAATCAATAACAAAAATGTGTCAAATACATTCAAGAATTCTAATAATGAAGATAATATGCTGCCTGGCAAATGCCTATAATAAAATAAGCCCCAAAATGGAAATGGCCTATAACTGACTTTGACTGGAAAGTGGAGAATGCTTATCAAAATCATTTTGAAAGTTCAGCATAGTCTCACTGTTGACCACCCCCCCCCCCCCCCACACTTATGAAAATGAAACTCTACATCAAACATAGGAATAATATTGTAACTACAAAAAAAAGGACTTCCAACTGCTTAAAAAAAAAATCTATTCCCATTCTCGCTTTGTAACTCACCTCTACATAAATCTTTCCTTTCTTAAGCTCTGTTACTTGAGCCCAAGAGGGTGTCCCTGTCTTTCTGTAGATTGATCTGAATGGTCTGAATGGGAGAAAAGAAAGAACAAATACATACATTACAATCCTAATAATATGCAGGCCGGCCAATGCCTATAATAGAATAAAATAGAGGCGTTATAGCTCAGTTGGTAGAGGCGTTATAGCTCAGTTGGTAGAGCAGTGGTCTCATAATCCGGCGACCCGGGTTCAAAACCAAGTCGATGCGCTAGTGCCCTTTGGTAAGGCATTAATCCTCATTACCAGGTCCCTCAGAGAGGACCTAAAGCCGTCGTTCCTCTGGTTGCTCACTAACAAGCATTTATTCTTTCTTAGCAGTCAGGTAAAATAACTACCACCAACCACCCTACATTACAAACACACCATATCAAAGTCATCTGTCTCTTTCTAATTCTACCTGAAAGCTACCAGACAACAAACCTTTAAATAAGTATTGCAATCAGTCATATTGTTAGAGACACAAGACTCCCTGGCAGCAAAAAATTGAAAATAAATTTACCTTATTTCAAAGCTACCGTATGTCTCCACTTAATAATAATGGGGATCTTCAAAATCATTGGGTCTCTTGCTCTCTGTTCGTGGTTAGTGTTAAAGCCCTCTAAAGTGTTAGGAGCCTTAAAATTTTGTGATTTTCAAATCAAATGTATTAGAAGTCTAATATTGATGAAAGAATACAAAATTTAGGTTTCCTGCGTACAACAGAAAACAAAAATAACGTATTCTTTGTCAATATTTGTCTTCAAACTCTGTTTTGGGGGGAAATCTTTGCAGCAGTGTGTCATAAATGACATTCTCTTTCACCTTATGATACAATTTAAGTGAAATTTTTCCATCAATTTTGTTGGTGAATTTGGGGCTCCTAACACTTGAGATGGGCTTTAAGCCCTGCCCCAAGAACCAGAAGATGACTAGAGTTGTTCTTCTTGGCATCAAGGGGGGTCCTATGACATATACAATTCCCTATATATGCTAATTGAATATTGAACTGTTAACAATGACCAAACACTATACCTTACCTTATCCCTAACCATAAATCTTATCTAAATCCAGTTGCACCCCTTTCCTAACCCTAATCTAAAATCCGATAGCAACCCTGATCTAAAACCCAACTGCAACCCTGACCCTAACCTTTACATTTGATGAATTGTCACCAGCATAATTTGTTGGATCACCGTCAAGCATAGAATCCATCAGAGCCATCTATACACAGAGTTTAGCCAACCCAGTTTGAGTTAGACACAATGTGGCAACTACTGCTTTGTTGGGCAAGCACAAAACAAAAGAATATACGCCATGTTGTGACCCAGTGAAACCAAGTTGACCAAACTCTGTATATAGATGGCTCTGGAATCCATTACTGAACAGCGCCCCCATATAAAATTCAGAGTAATCTTGTCAACATACCTTGTAGTATCGCTGAAGAACTGTGGTTTTCTGGCCTGAGTTACGATGATATCGAAGAGATTAGCCCAGTCCGGTCCGATTAGGTGGGACATACCACTATTCCTGTATGAACAAATCAATGACAAATAGTTGCTTTAGATTATATTTTATAGGCTCATAGTAGTGGGTTCGCATGGGGATTTGGACACCATTCTGGTGTTTATCCAATATAATGTGTTGACAATCACAGAGACTGGACTTCACTTTACGACTGACGGGACCTTAAGTAATGATCTGTGTCCTGAACCTACTGCCGCATGGAATTCTTATCATAATAAAATTTCCCTCATCATCGAGATAAGAAGGCAAGCTGGAGTATTTTCTGGTGGGACAACAGGTTTTCCTGCCTGGGAGACCAGTGCACTCATTAATTGGTAATTCAACCAACTGACTACTGTGTGGCTTTAATGATAATAATACCATTCTGAATATATATAGAGCCCACATGTACTGCATCATTAATTTCTATTGGTACTTTTGATACACATATATTAGTATCCCTGTCATCCCATGCCAAAAAATTCATACTGTGTGCACCTCCTCCACTCCCTGGGGAGCATTCAAGCCAGGCGCACATATTGCTGACCACACCCCAATATTTGCATCCTACCAGGTCTCCAGTTAACTCCTGGGTGGAGAGAAGCAATGTAGATGAAATGCCTTACATTCTGACTCAAAGGTTTAACTGCACTAAAATTCTGGTCGTTAGTGTTTTTACGATTTAATATCTAGAACCTAATTAAGAAAGATTATGTTTGCTTTTCTTTCCATACGTAATGTCAATGTCATTTCTTCAAACATGGGATTGCAGTAGGATCATGTAGTATGCTACGGGTCTTATGGGGCGTTGCAAGAAAGTTGTGATTGATCGCAAGTTGCAATCGATCGCAACTCAACTTTCTTGCAGCGCCCCATTAGTCTCCTAAATTTCCTAGGTTTTTTGTTAGGATGTAAGTTTTAACAATTAAAATTGAGTTAACTAGATCTAAATTTTATTCTCTCCCCCCCCCCTCTCTCTCTCTCTCTCTCTTTCTCTCTCTCTCTTCCTAATGGGGCGTTGCAAGAAAGGTGAGTTGCAATTAATTGCAAATTCACATTTAATCGCAAGACTAATTGCAATTGATTGCAACTTTCTTGCAATGCCCCATGAGACTTACACAAAGGCAAATTCTGAGTTGGTGATAAGGAAGAGTTGTTTGCCTGCATCGTGTAGCCTCTGAAGGAGCTCTGGTATACCAGTATCCATCTGCAGATATTCATCTGTCATGGTTACAAAACAAAGAAATGTAAATACAGTCAAACCTGCTTTAGTGACCACCTGTCTACAAAGACTACATTTTTTGTTTCCCTTGAAAATGGTTTCTCATTGAAACATGTACTAAAGGAACCTGTCTACAAAGACCACTTTTTGTGTTTCCCTTGGGCGGTCGCTATAGACAGGTTTGACTACATCACGTCACATCTGTATGAGCTCTAGTGGCTTACTTTGAATCATCGGGTCATTGCGTCGGGTCGCGTGGTTAGCGTCACTTAACCTTTTGTGAAATCATGCCCCTTTATTCAAGAAATATCAGGGGGTTATGTTTGTGAAATAAACCCCTCTCATCTACATATGGTCTGGTCCTATATACCTGACACTTTGTGAAAACCCTACAGCAAATCTACGAAAGGTCCTTCATGTGCATCTTCACATGGCATCTGGAAATATTATGTGTCATGGTAAGAAAATAATAACATTAATTTGCAATGAGGGCATAGGCAATTACTAACACAAATGCTTTCGTCACCCTACCGGGTCTCCATTTATCTCTGGTGTATTGAGTGACAAATGTAGATTCATGCCTTGCCAAAGGACATTAGTGCCATGTCATGGATCGAACCAAGACCTTTGATTTCAACTCAAGTGCTTAAACCACTCAACTAGGACACTTTTACAGGAAGTAGAGACCCGAGGGTCACAGGTCAAAGTTTGCTTTTCCCATCCCAGGCACAGTTGATCCCAAATACTCATGATAATGATAATAATATTTTGAATCATTACTAATAATCATGACTTACGGACATTGTTGGCAACTTCTGTGTGCATTGAACCTGATTGGTGCACTTCTTTGACTGCATTCTGAAGAAAAAAAACAAGTAAAAAGTCTGTTAAACATAAATGTGGCATTGAATTTGAGGTTCCTATAGTTATACAATATCTTGCATCTAAAGAAATCTCTTTTTTGTAATAATGACTTGATCAGACATCCTTTGTTCCAATCTGCATTTCTACTATTTGCTGACACCAATAAGTAACCATTCTGAATTATAGAATTCTTTCAATAATTATATAGTATAACATCTGTTGCATGTTTTTGTTCTCTTTCCCTTTTTGTCTTGAGCCGTATAGTTCCATATTATTATATCAGCCGTCCTTTATACTTATCACACAATTATGATTTGTGATTAGAAAGTGTACTCATTTCCTTTTATGCCAAAATATTGTTCACATCAATTACAAATGTATATCTCCATATTTTACTCAACTCCCCAATATCTAGTTAAATAACAATATTTCACCAGTATGTTCTTTTATTGTTGTTTGTGTATCTAAATGTTATGATTGCTTCAAGGTACTCACTCCTACAGGGTACCCATTTACTTCACTTGGGTGGAGAGTGGCAAATGTAGATTAATGCCTTGCCAAAGGACATTAGTGATGTGACAGGAATTCAAACCCATACCTTGTGGTTCACAGTCCAGAGACTTTTAAACTGGACCACAGCACCTCTTCAAGGAAAGGAAAAGAATAATGTTTTACTCTGCAGACAATTCGCAAAGAAATGGTGGGACTTTTACAAATGAAAATAAATCCCATTTATACTTACATGTATGTCATGGAAGAGGTATTCAGGATCATAGTCGAATCCACGGGTTCTTAAGTACTGAAAAAAAGGGGCAAAGAATGTTTCACAAATGATGATTAATTAATTGCAAATGATATGGTAGTGAGCAGCTAAAAGCAACATGTCTGTATCTTGAGAAATATCGGTTGAAACTTTTACGTTTTACATTTGTATATCACCCCTATATTATATAATTAACATTCAAGGAAAATTAACAGTAAATCAAAAGGTCCATTGTCAACATTTCAAGAATTGTTTTGACATATTTGTCTGAAGAATCATAATCATAATGCACTGAACACAGAAATGTGTAAATGGGACCACATAAACATGCGGCATGAAAGTTTGGTCAAAACACTTTAGCTATTCCTTGTTATATTTCACATATGTTAAAGGGTATTTGTAGAGCCATTCTTTCCAGAGGACATTTTTCTAAGATATTCCTTGACACTATCATACAATGGTTTACAAAGCTCAAAAACCTTTCCTTTAGTAAGCATACCTCAATAACATTGACAAGGAGACACATCTCGGCAGTGGCAAACATATCCATCAACTGACGTAAACCTTTCTCCTAGAGAAAATAAAACAAACAAAACAGCTCAAAATTGTCAAGTTTGATTATACAGAAATCAGAACTCTTATCTACTCTAGTTTTTATATTAAACACGATCATATGTAGTATTGTGCTCATAAGGTCACTCCCAGTACTTGTATTAAATTTATTTGATATTGTGCAAGAATTGATTGTAGCAACCATATAGTTATTTATTTAATCATATACCACACAATTTGTTTACTCTATACAGTGCGTCCCAGAAAAAAACCGAAAAAATTGATGTTTTATTATAACTTAATCACAATTATAATTAATAAATGACACATATTTGGAAAGCTTAGATCCTCCTCTTTCATTTGATGTAACTCATATGATGCATATTTCACGCATGAGTGATTAAAAGCAATTTGAAGAGAGGAAATCAAAAAGTGCATGGCTGATCTTCAACGAAACGGAGTTAAGTCTTTTTTCAACTCTGTTTGATGCTACGGCAGGCAGCCAGTGAAAAAGAACTTGTTTGATCAAATTATGGAAATGCAAGCATTTTTTTAAACAAACAGAACTTTGTTTTTCTTGGCTCATTTTTCCCGATTGAGATGTCATAAGAAAGGGCAGAAATTGAACTTTCTAGAAAATTTGATTTTCTCCTTGAAATTCAGATACCGCCCGCCAAATGACTTTTTGGTTTCCTCTCTTCAAATTGCTTTTAATCACTTATGCGTGAAATATGCATCATATGAGTTGCATCAGATGAAAGAGGAGGATCTAAGCTTTCCAAATATGTGTCATTTATTAATTATAATTGTGATTAAGTTATAATAAAACATCGATAGTTCTCGGTTTCGATTTTTATATTTGTAATTGAAATCCAAGAATAAATAAATGAATGAATAAAAAAATAAAAAAAATGTTTTCTTGGATTTTAAGGCCAAATGGACGTAAAAGTATTTACAGGAACTTGAAAAAAAGGTCAATAATACCTTTTCATATCCTCGGTCATACTTTTTTTAAATTCCACGGTGGAAGTTTAGAGGATAAGACCATGGTTTCTTGACTTAGGGTCTTAAGATGCCAGTGATACATCAATCTTGTACACTCTTGATACTCACATAACCATGCATGCTGCGATCGACGATCATCTCATCGGGTATATGAGTTCCGCCGTACATCTCTATCACTTCTTTATCACTGACTGCCTGCAAGCCTCTGTGAAGAGATAATAATTATTATTGTTAAAATATGTATGTTGATCATTGCCCTACCTTACAACACATGATATATGAATTTTACATGAAATATAATTATATGTACTGAAACAAGTGAATGAAATTATTTGTATCGAGGCACTTCACAGAGACTTACGCATTGGATATGACTACATTACTGAAATGGCCTATAACTGCTAGACAACCCAGGGGTCTTGTTAATTATTTTTGAAGGAGGTAATTTGAATTTTATAGGAGGTACCATCACTGCGAGGGAGCGAAGCGACCGAGGGGGGGAGGGTGCGGGAGGGGGGATTCCCCCCTCTCACGGTAGGGACCTTTTGGGATTTTCCACTTGAAATCGTGCAATCTGGTGCATACCTAAGAAGAAAATTTGTAGTTATTTTCCTACCTTGTATTACACATATATTGTAATAAACACACATATTGTTCATGTTTAATATTACATGAACAATCATAACTCATAAGAAAAGTTATTAAGTTGATAATTATTTATCACTTTGTACCATTACTTTGTAATTTTTAATTAAACTGAAATGATGCACCATACTCAATCTTTCTACATCATGATTTGTTGAATACATGTACAGTATTTAAATAATGGGCAGCAGAGGCTAGATTTTGATTTTTTTTTTACTTGTGACTTTTATTTGGCTCCCCATATGAATTCTCATTTAATTATTTTTTTTTGACATGAAATTATTGAATACATTTAAGAATTTACTTCAGTTCCTGTTCATTTTATAATGTTATATCACTGTTTTTCCTGACAAAGTGAAGACACTGTATATTTGTTTATTCAACTTCGAGATCGATTGCGATCGGAAGTTAGTTTTGAATATTCGCGGAGCGCGAGCCTGCATATATCATGCGAGCTAGCTGCGGGGGTCCGCCGGGGACGGCCGTGGCCGGCCTAAACTCAGCCGAGTTCAAAACTCTGTTGCCGATTTGCGCATCTCAGAATCTAAAGTACGTTGTCTCTAGACATTGCACGCACGTGTAGGCTGGTTACAGCGAGCTAGCTTCAGTTTTGTTATGATCAGTGTGTATATATTTTGTGCAGTGCATCGCTTCTCGCGTGCACATCGGGATCGCAATGGGGTAGGGACGGGCGGGCTTGGCCGCCGCGCTGTGGGGGGAGAACTGCGATGTAACGTTAGATAGATAGGTCTAGGTAAGTACGGACGACGTCGCGTTCGTGATCGTAAGGGATTTCGTCGACTGCGGCCGTGTATGTGCGGCACTAATTATATCTTGGACGAAATTAAGGAAATTTTGGATTAGCATTGATTTAGATCTACTTTCTGTGATTTTTGCAAGGTTTATTATAGGAATTATAGCCGGTAAGAAACGAGTGAATAGGCGGCAAGTTTTACCAGTTACCGGCTTTAAACGACAGCCCTGGACAACCATTATTTGTTAAGATTTAAAAATATACTGTAAATGGCTAAGTCAAAGCTATTTTGTCCAATATACATGTACATCTAAAATTGCATTATCGGATGACTGTGTCCAGCTGATAACCCTACTAGAGCTTGAATCAGACAAACATCAAAACAGAAAAAGATACTTTCATGTAAAGTTATGTTCACAAATAACACTTGGTAATGTATGGGACACACCTTGGCCTTGTGTAAAAAGTCATTTTCATATCAGATCTAGCAGCAGATATAAAATGTACAAGTATTTATGATTCCAAAGAAACAAATGCCCCTTCCCAAATTATTTGATTAATTTTTTTGTATCATGAAAACAATTGTATACAAAAATGTAAAGTGTCAGAAAACTGACAATTAATATATAAAATGGATTAAGCATAAATTGTAACTCATGAATGATGAAAATAACTCTTATTTCTCACAGAATACTTGAATGAATGAATGAATCCAGGAATCATACAAATATAAAGAGGGAAAAGGGTACACACCTTCTCACTGTACCAAGTTGTATGTGATGGAAAGCATCCACTTTCAATAGAACACCCTGTAAATATTAGAGAATTAGAGAAAACAAAATAAATAAATTGTTTACTTCACTCAATTCTACTTGCTCTTCTCTGATACCAAAATATCTGCACCCTTAAAAAAAAATCTTAGTTACGCTGAAAAGACTGCTTTGTACCAGTATTTAAAATAGTTGTGTATTTTTGATTGAATGTGTCTTAAAATATGCATCTTTCATCATATTTTGATGGCTTTGATGGCTTAAAAGTCTCAATTGTAGATGTAGATTCAATTTGAAATGGAATCAATCAGTAAGTTACACGGGATACAATGCTTTAAAAAAAAATCAAACTTCTTTGCCTGACTTCAAACTTTCAGATTCAATTTGACAATTCTGTTACATTACATGCATGTAGTCTTAAATTAGGAAAGTGATAAAATTTACACAGCCGATATCTTGAGATTTGGAATTGTAAATACTCTATGAAACATGTATATGATACAAATATATTAGTGATATTGTTGTACTCCGCAAGTGGGAGAGCTGTCCTTGACGATGTCATAATCCACTGACCAAGTTGCCAATTTGACATTCCCATAGATTTAATGATCTCATTCATAATTCACTTATTATTGGTCTGATGTATTTCAAACTTCCGCCATTCTTTTTATCTTTTTTTTTCCTGCTTTCATAAAAACGAATTTAGTACAAGGGTTGAATTGGCCTTTAAGTATTTATAAGCTACTTTAACATTCTTAAGGATATTACTTGATCTCTTCATATAAAGTCAAAGACTCTGCACCTACCCATACACACCTTTCATGGTCATTGACATGACCAAAAACACAAGATGAGGATAAATTGGTGGTATACATTTACTTCAGTCAAACAAAGTCTGTATAGCACATAGCATCTCTCCTATCAAAGTAAACAAACTGTTTCTTTTTGCATGGAGATGACATAAAAATTGATATCAGGTACTTAACAATGGAAAAACACATGATGAGTAACCATCTTCATACGATGTGAAAATCTATGTGCTAAGCTATCTGAAATAATACTTGACAGTGCTGTGACGATTAAAGCGTTTTTATTTGTAATATCTTTAATAATGTACAGGTATGTATCATTCTGTGGTATATCTATAACACCTCATGAGCATCCATCTACATATGATGTACAAATCAATGTGCAAAGCTATTTGAAATAAGATTTGACAGTGCTGTGATGATTGAAGTGTTTTAATTTTTAATATCTTTAATAATTGATATATTCTGTGCTGTCTAATAACCTAAAATTAATTTGTCAAAATTAAAAATTACAACAACAAAAAGGTATGTACACTGTACCTTCGTAGTATCAAAATGAAGTCCTCGAATAGGATAGTCTGGGTTGTAAGGCATATCTTGGATTCCAGGAGGAAACTGAAAAGAAAAGAATATTTTAGGAAAATGATAAATAACGATGCTATTTTATTATGAGATATCATATTACATCCACTCTACCAAACATAGCAATAACTTATTAAGCTTTAGTGTCAATTTTTGGAAAGCATGCAGGATGACAAATGTGTGTATTGTTACGGCCCTCCATCTTAGAACTGGTCCTGGATGCTGGAGGGCTGGCCTGTCCCTTGCCTCTATCACCGTCATCTGACGAAGAATTTGCCATCCTGAATAATGCGAGCGGTTTCTATTTGGCTTGTAGTTTAGAGGCCCGGACGTGGCTCCGTTTTCCCAAAGTATATGAGTGTGGAGATGAGAGGTGTTTTGGATAGCTGGACGTGTATTCTCTATGAGAGGATTATATTACATCAGTCTATGGAGACTCAACTAATTACACGTTATGAAACGATGGATTGTTTAACTGTATACTTTATTAATACAAACATAAGTCAACTTCTCCAACACGTTATCATAGTTAACACCGACACCAATTACCTGGATTAATCTCAACAAGTAGTAAAGGCAGGGATTGCCTTCTGTAGGAACTCTATTTCTCGCCTCCAGTCCTTTTCCTTACTTGAGCTCAGCTGGAGCAAAGCGTAGGGTTCGCTATCTGACCAAGACGAGAGCCAGCGTCGAAGTAACGAATTCTCCGCGAATTCCGCTATTTATAGCTTTTGAGACGCTCTGAGAGCTGCTTTACGCATGGTGCGTCCGTAATCGCGCTCTGAGCCCTTACGCCCAAAAGCTTACTGCGACCTCTACGTTTTCTGCAAGATAACTTAAATTGTGGCGAACTGGTTCGTTACAGTATTCTTAGTTTAATTTTTTTACTTTTAACTAACTATACATCAGCTTATTTCTGCATTCAAATATTTAATGCAATCAAGTTCTGGCATCCTGTAAATGTTAATGTACAGTACAATGAGATTTTTCTGCATTATCTGCATTTGATATGAATTATTATTGTACCTTTTATTAGTATACACTTTCACAAGTCTACAATCTGAATAAATCACATTTTTTATATGGGACAAGCCTGGATATTTAAATACAGAAGAATAGCAGAATTTGTGTTGGGGGGGGGGGGGGTAGTGTACCCTCCTCAATAATTTCAGATGATAACATAATTAGATGTATGTCGTATGCAGCAAATTGTCATCATTAATTACCTTTCCCTCCCCCTCCCCCCCCCCCCCCCCTACCATGAAGATGTAGAGAAGCCTCAACCCTAATTATCAACAAAAACCT
The DNA here is from genome assembly GCA_035222895.1 of Strongylocentrotus droebachiensis. Lineage (NCBI taxonomy): Eukaryota > Metazoa > Echinodermata > Echinoidea > Camarodonta > Strongylocentrotidae > Strongylocentrotus > Strongylocentrotus droebachiensis. Next base: position 132,114 of record JAVYIG010000866.1, on the reverse strand, counting down.
TGGTGTAACATCATTGCATCCATAGAAAATGGGACCAAGATTAATTCACAAAGTGCGATTAATTTCATGCGCAATGATCTCTTTTCCTGCTCTAGTTCAAGATTGCTACCTGGGTAAATTAAATGCACAGTTGCACTGTAACATTTGCAGACTCTCACAACCTATGAGGATTAACACAAAGTCCCATGGGTATCATCTTCCCCTGCATCTAGTGCACACACACACACACGTACAGATCTGCATTATTGATTTTACAATCTTGGATGGCCTGTGGCAGAGGCTGTGACAACTCAAGCTTCAATAAAACCCTGTTCACACGCTACACTGTAAACCACCTCAAAACAGCAGCGTAATGCACCCCACAGTTATGTACTGATTAGAATAACAATATTTTATGCCTCATACTTCCTTACGTAGTCATCCTTTACATTATTTATGTAGAGGTGTTGTGGTCTAGTGGATAAGTCGTCGGACTGTAGATCACAGGGTTTGCGGTTCGAGTCTCGCCGCAGCACTAATGATCTTTGGCAAGACATTAATCTACATTTGCCACTCTCCACCCAGGTGTGAAATGGGTACCGGTAGGAAGGAATTCCTTGAATGCTGTGAGCACCGAAATCGGTAGCCTAGCAGAGTGGATATGTGCGCTATATAAATATCCAATATTATTATTATTATTATTATTGCACTACCTATACTCTTTTGAACCCTCATCTATACATTTAAAACGTACTGCTCATTTAATGGCAGATTCAATTGTGTGTATCATACTCATTTATAATAATTTACAATCGCATAAAGAATGTTAAACTTGTATTGTCATGATTCAATTTAGGGTTTAACATCATGTAAACACTATGGTACAATTCAGCCCCTGGCCTGCAATGCATATATTTTTGAAGAAATAAACCATTATTATCATTTAAATGAAAGGTACACTCTACTATGCTGTGTATATGTCAGAATGTATTGTTATTCTGCAAATAGTAGGGCAGCTGTATGGTAACTTTAACAAAAAATATCACAATCATTACCGTTTTTGTTGTTTGTAAGATGTGACCCACAGTGAGTATGCTTAATAGGGGCCTTATACTTTATTCCAACCCCACTTGGTATTCATTTAATTATGTAAAGTAGATCTTACTTTGATGCAGTGGTTCATCATATGTGAACAGACCTGGAAGGTTAATGTGATTTAATCCATCTGTAATGGGACCTATACGTTATCCTCAATGAATGGATACATGAGGATGCTCCAAGCAGTGTAAACAAAAAAATGAAATGAGATATTGTATACAGCTGTGTATGACTATGTACAGTCTAGGGATACTCGGTATGGATGTACAATATCTATAGGACTCTGGATATTAATCATTGTTTATAGGAAAATCCAACCTTAATATTCAACTACATGTACATGTACTCTAAAAGACAGCAGAGAAAATCACAGAAGCAGAATGATGAAAGTTGAATGAATGTGGACAAGCAAATGAGAAAGTTACAATGTTTTGTAATTTGTAAGTACTATACGTACATGTCTGGCCACTTGAGATTGGCTGAATCATTAAAGACAAACTACTTTCCCATTTGTTCCAACACACAACATGACTTAAATGTCAACTTTTCTAAATGTATGGCTCAGATGGATCCGTTCTTTGTAGAGGATCTAGAGTAAGACCGCCAAACTTCGGACATTTAAGACAAAACGGGGGAAAACATTAAATTCTTTTTTTAATTATTGAAAGATCAAATATACTATTATTGTGCAAATACTGTTTATGTATGTCATGAAAACAAAATTAGTAAAGGAAATGGAATACTAGAATTATTTACTTACCCGCCAAACCTTTTTTCATGCCAAGCTTCGGACGTTCATGTGTAGCGCACATATAGCGCGCGCTAAAGTGCGCATTCATTGGAGGTTTGGAAACCGGATCAAAAAATCGTACGACGGGGGTAAGTTTGACTGCATTGATTTCATGAAAAAAGTATTATTTTCTCGTTTTGGGTAGATTTATTTTAGGTAGAACTATCAGAAAGGTGTTTTTCACAACACTCACACAATATTTTGGTGCTAAAATCTTACGAAAGCGCTATTTTTTCGTAGTCAAAATGACACTCAATGTTGCCTGTCCGAAGCTTGGAAGAGCGCCATCTTCCGGTAGGGGAACCTGTATAGAACCCCTAGGTCCGTGGTAACGGCCGCCATTAGAAAATTTTCGCGATAGAGTGAAAAAGTATCTCATAAGCTCCCATAATTTTGGCAGAAACCACCTGAAATATGCCAAGGATTTGTTTGTAATCGATATATTGGAGGCTCTACACCTTAACTCCCCTGTTAAGGGACTGTAAAAATCTAGGTAACCTGAAATCTGTCTCTGAATTCGATGTTTTTTGTGAGTTTTGCAGACAGCAACCTGCCCTAACTTTCTGTACTAACGATGTAGGTTAGTAGTAGTATCAAATGCATGCAAGTTACCCGCCTGAGCTAGGCTCATATTTTGCGTTCGAACCGTTGAAGTAATTTTTGTCCGAAGCTTGGCAACGTCCAAAGTTTGGCGGTCTTACTCTACAAGAATATGGCTATCCATCATATATTTTGAGTAGTGCCCCAAGGGAAAAGGCACTAAGAAGAAAGATAATTTTGTACAAAACAAATGGGAGAATTGTCCTCAACTACGTCACAATCCATTGACCGAATTGCTAATTTGAGAATCCCATAATATATCAAATGATCTCATATTTCGAATATTCATTACTCTCTTATTATTGGTCTGATTTATTTCAGACTTTTGCCATTCTATACTGTCTATGTAGGAGGCACACGCACGATGGCTTAGTGGACGAGCAGTGGTCGCATAACCAGGAGGTCCCAGGTTAGAAGCCAAGTCAACACGCTACTGCCCTTTGGTAAGGGGTTAACCCTCATTACCAAGTCTCTTGGAGAGGACTAGCTATCGGTCCCCTAGTTGCTTACGGTAATTACTTACAAGCACATACATGCTTTCTTAGCAGTCAGGTAAAGCAATTCTCAGACATCAATCATCACATACCCTTTTCTTGAGAATGAGGTTATCGAGAGCCTGCTTATAGATGAGATGATGTAATGCATCATTGTAGCAGGCCAGCGTGTAGTCGTAGTCAAATCCATACACCTCGATATCGTCCAAGCTAACTTCATTGTTGGCAAATACAGTCATTGGGTCAACCTTGTATCCATGATTAGCAGCTGAAGAATTAGAATGGGGAAGAAAAATTAGAATGTCAAAAAAATATCATCTAAGCTACATGAGTAACTTCATTGGTGGCAAATATGATCATTGGATGGCTTAACTTTAGAATACCCCACCAATAGGGTTAATGTACATACATGTAGACGTTGAATACCTAGGGTAAGAGTTAGGGTTAGGGTGAGGATTAGGTTTAGTGTTACTTAAAAAGTTTGTCTTAGATCCTTTTAAAAAATCCTTGATTTAGCTTATGCTGCAATGATAATTAAACCTTTAGGTCAGTCAGGAACCCCATGACTTTTACAAGCCGATCGCCCGTCTGATTATCAAGATATTTATGATTGCAAATCAAAATCAAATTTTGTGTTTGCCAAACGGTTTTCATAACACTATTGGCGAAAATGAGTATGGTAAAACCGGTCACTCAAAGGTTTTTACTTTTTTGAGGCACTTCTTAATAATTTTGAAGCGCAATTTTGTAGGGCTTCATTATAACACCATATTACAGACACATAACACGTAGGGCTGTGCATCTCAGTTTTAACATTGTTAAACGATTTCTTTAAGTCTTGAGATTTAGCTTGATTGGTGAAGCGCGTGGTACTCTACAAACGTTTGGTCAATTTTGTGGTGAGGTACTCTAAAGAAAGTTGCTCCCATTGGATTGACTTTGTATCAGTGATTTGCAGCTGAAGAATTCAAATGGGAAGAAAAATTACAATGTGATACTGATAAGTAATAGTAACGTGCACGACCACCACAACATATTTTAAACACAATTACCCATCATCCAAACAAATGAAGAATTCAGTTGACAATAACAATGCATTTTGCAACATTACACTTTTGACTGTCTTGGGCTTGGCCTCATAATGTCATATTCATAATCATGCATAGATCTAGATTCTATATTATTACTGCATATTTATTGATTATTAAGTTTGAACCATACTTGAGACGGGATGCAACAGTTAAGAGGGACAAATAGCTAAGCTTCTAGTCTAATAATTATAAATGGGTTTCATACTAGATTCTATTTATAGTTGAAGAATTGGCAAGAGGTCTAATTTAACTAAGCTTCAAGTTCTACTGAAGCAGGGCAAAGAAACAAGAAGAGGCAGAATATCAGTCTAGAGTAAGAAGCAGGCCAAAACCTTAGCTACATGTAGCCTAGGCCCGGTTCAGGATAGAGGAGCAGGCCCCAGCGCGACGATCGACGGCGGATAGGCCCAGGGCCGTGATCGCTTGACGAGAGGGTCCCTTGCCTTGCCAGGGAATAACGTATTTGTTCAGCGCATAAGAATTACATGCACCCATGGCATGGCATGGCTTGGCACACGATCATTTTACCCGTCGTGTACTTACCAAACCCTTCGCAGTAACTTTTAAGGGAATTATACTCATCCCACATGTCACTATCTGAAAGAATCTTTGCCGGACTGCTAATCCGACGATCAATTACATGATCATACAAAACTGCTTTAGAATAACATCGCCGAAATACGGGAGATTTGGAGATAGTTTTCAGCCCTGAACGCAGTGCAGCAGACGCCATTTCTATAATGATGTAATATCTAATCGAACGTCGAATTTGAACACAAAGTCAACATTGAGAGAAATGGAAGTGCGCCAGCTTGAGATGAAATTCCCGCAATACAGTGCGTCCCAGAAAAAACGAAACCGAGAATTATCAATGTTTAATCATACCTTAATCACAATCTAATTAATAAATGACAAATATTTGTAAAGCGTAGATCCTCCTCTTTAATTTAATGCAACTCATATGATGCATATTTCACGCATGAGTGATTACAAACAATTTGAAGAGAGGGTACCAAAAGTCACTTGGCGGGCAGTTTCTGAATTTCAAAGAGAAAATCACATTTCTAGAAAGTTCATTTTCTGCCCTTTCATAATTACGACACCTTAATCAGGAAAAATGAGCCAGGAATAACAATGTTCTTTTTGTTTAAAGTAGGCCTAATGCTTGCATTTCCATAATTTGATCAAACGAATTCGTTTTCACTGGCTGCCTGCCGTAGCAACAAACAGAGTTGACAAACTCTTAACTCCGTTTCGTTGACGATCAGCCATGCATCTAGTCTTTCGTTTTCTTTGTGCGGGCTGAAGATAATAAATAGGTAACGATTTTATATTGAAACGGAACATAAATATTGCAACTTGGAGGCCAAATATCATGAACTTTTTATGCATTTCAGCCTTTAACAAATAGTGGGGTATAAAGTCATGTTAATCAGCTCGGGTATGCTTACGGCTTTCTTTTGCTGCAGAAGAATATTATTTGTCACACACTTGAATATTGCCCACAAAATATTACAATAGGAGATATGTGGTAAAATTAGACTATTATAAATTATAGCATAAGTAATATTATATCAGAAACAAAACATTTTATTCTATCCAGTACGCCAATATTTCTGGATATTGGTGTAACAATGTGTTTTACATGGTCGCTCCAGTCAAATGTTTCTTTGATATAGGCCAATGAACTTTGTACACAAATGTCTTTCTCTTTATAGAAATATCATCTAGTTTAATATTTAGAGCAAGGTTGTCATTAAATTTTCTACCTCTAAAATTTGTTTTAAGCACATTGAGAGAGAGCACATTACTTCTAAACCATGCACGAGAAAGTCAACTTTGGCAGTTCCGAATTTACTTTCTGTTCACTGCATGTTAATGATTTCATGATAAGACAAGAAAACACTTGTATCATCAGTTTCTGCAAAGTATAATTCAAAGTTTTAGATATTCATTCATTTAAAATGGTTTATTTCAAATAAAAATTCAACGCGGCGTTTAGCCGAATTACAAAAGTTTACAAACAAAATTAATAACACATTATAACATAACATGATATTGAATTTGTAAAATAAATCAGTATAAATACGAGAATATAGGCTATTGCAACATATTGAAACATAAATTAGAAAGAAATCTGAATTAAATATAGCATAAAGTAACATATAGTTTTACTCAAATCATGTGAAAGAAGAGGAACGGAAGTAAGCAATAATAAGCGTAAATGGAGCAAGATATAGTATTATGGTGGGAAAAAAAATCGAGAGTAAAACTGAAAGGTGAGGAGTAACGTTTGCAAATACAATAACTTGATTAAAATTAATTGAAATTAAGAGTGGAAGAGATTTAAAGAGGAAGAGTAAAGGCTGAGAGGGGGGAAGGTATAGGAAACAGTATAGTAGAAAGCGACAATGGAAAATTATGATATAGGAGGATACGGAAAAGAAGGGAAAAGAAGGGAAAAGAAGAAGAAGACGATGATGATGAAGAAGAAGAAGAAGAAGAAGAAGAAGAAGAAGAAGAAGAAGAAGAAGAAATGGAAAGAGGAAAAAAAGAGGAAAAAGAAGTATAAGAAAGAGAAGATAAAGATAAAAGAGTTAAAAGATTAAAAGAACAAAACAAAGTGGAAATATACAAACATGCCTGAAGTAGACAAGAGATGGTGGTGAAGAGGGATGATAAACTATTGTCACATGACAGATTCAGTTACATTCAATTAAGTTCAATTCAATATGGTAAAACTAGGGTAAAATGGAGTTTTAAAGAAATACTTTAAAAATCATGAAACAAATACAATACAAAAAATTGGTATGAATGTATACACAGGCAAAGGCAAGTCAATCAAATCAAAGAATGAAGGAGAAGGGAAAGAAGAAAGAAAGAAAAAAGGAGAAGAAGACGATAAGTCTAGAAATAAAGAAAAGAAGAAATAAAAGGAGAAAAAAGGGAAGGAAAAGAAAAAGAAGTATAGAAGAGGAAGAAGAAGAAGAAGAAAAGGAGGGGTGTCAAAGAACAACAAAGCAAAACAAAACAAAAAGGTGATGAAATTGCCGAGCCTGAAGGGTACAAGAAAAAGAGGATCATTCATCGTTTACTTTGGTTAAGTGCACGGATGAGATACGGAATTTGACTATTTTGCATTCGTTTAGTTTTACATCTATAAGTTCAGGGATTTGGGGTTTGCGTCTTAGTGTTCTTGAATTATTTTCCGGAGGGAAATACTGTTTAAATTGATCAGTGTAGATTAGGTTCTTTGGAAGAACGACAAGCACAAACTCTTTCTTCTATCAGAGAGAGATTCGATTTTCAATTCATCTAGGACAGTGTCATAAGTTTAGAGACGTGCACCGATAATCACTCTCAAAACTCTCTTTTGGACTCTTTCTAACCTGGTGATTTGGTTTTTGGTGAGGCCTCCATTCCATACCGCCAGGGGCCACATTTTCAATGACAGGCCTTATGTAGCACATGTATTATGGTCAACAAGTCATCATAGGGTAGACCATGACGTTTCAGTAGTCTAAGCATAAGAATTTTGCAGTTTGCTCTCTAGTGATATTATTTATGTTTTGATCCCATTTTAAGTCATTCTGAATAATGACTCCTAATATTTTGGTGGCTTTGACAGTAGCCAGTTCATTTTCCGGTAGAAATTGCAGGATCGATTTGGGGAGACCGTAATCACCGTATATAGGAAACAAACATTCATTTGAGCACATTTTTTTTTTTTTTTTTTTTTTTTTTGGGGGGGGGGGGGGGGGTTCACTGATCTATTATGATTATGATCACACCAGGTTAGAAGATAGTCCATAGACTTTTGTAATTCAGATGGTTGGTTACAGTTCCTACATTCAACAATAATTGACAGGTCATCCACATATTGAAGGTAGATGAGTTCGCTCCCCCCTTCACAGAAAGTGGTAACTGAAGAAAAAAATCTTGACTGTGTCTCCTCGGGTTTTCTGAGGGGTCGGTGATTTGAAAATTGCGTTAGTCACTGTCCCGATCAAGAGGAAGCTGCCTTCAAGGGTGGGGCGCTGAAAAGAGAAAAATTAGAGATATCATTTGTTATGAGCAGCAATGAATGTCATCTTCCCCTCCCACCCTAGTCACAGAGACGATATTTTTGAAATCCGAAGTCCCCCGTTGGAATTTCCTCCCTCCTACGCTTTTGAATTTTGATTTCCTCATCATTAATATCATAATGTGCAAACGATCAGATTTCACGAGCATGATCGATTACTTTCATTTTCTTATTTCTTTATTTTGTTTGCTCTTTTCTTTCTCCACCCCCACCCTCTCCTTCGCTGGGGCCACCAGTAGGAGCTAGTCAACAGGGGCGGTGATTTGTCAGAATTTTATTGAACCCTTTTCAACAATTTGGCTGATGTTACTGCCATAAAACACTAATCTAAATTGGAACCAGTAGATATTAACGTCGGGCTGAATCCTCCCAACTCCTTATAGAAGGGCCAGGGCCAGTGTGTGATATCATGGGCAGTCCAGTGTTGACCCAATATAGTTGTATTGATCCCCCCCCCCCCCCCGGGGGGGGGGGCCCTCAAACCTTATCTGGATTGATAATAATTTCTCGGCATGCCCAGCTAATTATGATCCACTCAGAGCGCCAAACGCCCATAGTGCATCCACGCATCCAATTTGGTGGTGGATGTAGCATCTAAGCTCTGCATGCACTGACGACCGTATTGAAATCAATGTGCAGTTCGTAAAACAGGTGTGCGAAATGCGCGCCACCAGTACAGTACCAGCGCACGATTTTACGTTCACTGTGTACAGTACCTACACACTACAGAGGTCTACTAGTGCAAATTGCGGTACGGTCGGTTACTTGGAGCCCAACAAGGAGAATAAATCATCCCAAGGGAACTAAAAGGATTTTAGATTCACCATATTTCTGTGAGTATTCAATGTTGCCATTATTATGGAGATGTTAATATTGTGAAGTAAAAGCGAAGTTAGTGCCTTCAGACAGCTGATCCTGAGAACAAGACGCAGCCTAGCAATTTCTGGCTTAGTAGAGTCTACGGTATTTCACCTGGGCTTCCGCCGGGGCCAGCGGACTACGTAGAAATGGATTATCGTTGAATCTGATATGATGGGGGTCGTACTTTAGTGGAAGATGCTTGATGCTGACATGATGTACTATGTAGCCTGCCCTGTGGCTTGTCCATCTTCTTCTTCTGATCAAGTCTGCCTCCTTCAATTGACTGAAGATTCTTGCAAACTGTGTGTGTGTGTGTTAACTAGTATTTACGTCCATTCGAGTGCTAGAGTCTATTAACATTCTTTTTACAAATATTTCCATCTATTTATAGTATTAAACGATTATTAGGCCCTATAGATCTATTAAAGTGTAGCTTAGACGTTTAAGGAAGTAGTGGTAGTACCGAGTCTTGTTTCTGTTTTAATCAAATAATGCACTTACATATAGATCTAGAATTTACATAGGTCTAAGTCACTGTACTCTGTACTGTAGATCCTAAAGTAAAGGTCTAGAATCTATTCTAATTTTCTAGGCTCTGGACATGAAGTTAACAGTTAATTTTTTTTTAAAGCTTAAACTTTGTCAAACTGGGTCTAAATCTACATGTATTAATGATCTAAGTCAGAGTCAGAGTGAGGAAAAAAAAATACATGGGATCGTAATTGTGAGATATTTAGCCATGGAAACCTTCAAAAGAGCTCTACTACAGTTAACCCTGAGCCGTTGAACCAAAACCGAAACTAAACTGAAAATAGCACAGTTCAAAAATATAAGTTGAATTTACAAACAAAATCACTGTGTAGGCGCAATCCCCAGTACATACAGACATTAATCCTGCTGCAGAGGGGCATATACGTAATTATACTTGAAGCCCAACATCAAAGTAAAAAGGTTAAAAGGTAAAAGAAAAAGCCCAACACCAAAACTGACTTCTTGTAAAAATAAATTAAAAAGTGTTTTTCCATTGTTATGGACGCACTAAATTTGGATTTTTTTTTAAATCAGGTATTATTAAGATCTCTGTAAGTTTGATAAACAGATAAAGCACTGCAAGTATACAATATATCGTTTGCGTTCTCAAGAAGAGCACAAATTACATCTTGAAGTACCGTATATAACGGTGTATAAACCGCACTTTTTTGCCGCCGAAAACATTTCAAAGTCGGGGGTGCGGTTTATACACGGTACACAAAAAAAAAAAAAAAAATTTATGCCCCTCCACCTGGCGCTATGCCTGGCAATGTCTCCCAGCTCGGTAATCGGTGTGTTGACTCACCACTCGGAAACTAGAACAACACTCAAATTTGTCTGTCATCTTGGTTTGAAAGTAATCTTTCTGATAGATCTCAATATGTAGTTTATAATAATAATTCCTCCAATTTTTCTTCTATTACATGGTGTACCACAAGGTTCTATCCTAGGTCCCTACTGTTTTTTAATTTACAGTACCGTAATGATCTTACACACAAAAAAAAAAATCTCGGCAAAAAAAAAAAAAAACATTTTTTTTTTTTTTTTTTTTTTAAGGGCGAAAAAGAGGGGTGCGGTTAATACACGAGGGCGGTTTATACAACGTTATTTACGGTACCGCTGTTTATCAAGGTCTTACATCAATGTTTGGTCTGTTTGTACCTACACTGTACATATCCAACTATTTCTGGAAATTGTAGGATGTTTCATTTACTCTTTCAAACTGCTGTATATATTCTTTCAAAACATACTCTTCCTATATTTTGTTATTTTACCCAGTGTATTGTTACACCTACATGTAAACTCTTTCCTGAAAAAAGAGAAAAGAGAAGAGATAATTATTTGAATGAAGGCAGTTAATGCCCTTTCCTTTCATTCCAAACAATGCCACTGAATACCTAGACCGAAAATGCAGTCTCAGATATCGACGGTGGTTCCGCTGAGACTAGGTCTGGCTCCACTGTGTATCCATGGGGAAGGTTGACAAATGTCAATTTTATTAAAGAATTCTCCATACCGGACGATTATTCCTGTCTACTGAATACCATGTTATGTAAGAGGAAATACCAATGGGACTTATACAAATTGGCCAAGTATATTGTGAATGATAATCTTCCTATTCACTGATTTCTATAGACAGGAAGTTTATTAAAGACCTTGTCCAAACTGGAAAAAGGAAACGGATGAATTATATATTCAAAAGCTTTTGAAGGATAGCATACAGCAATGTCAAAATATATTTTAATGAGGTGTCTGCAAGAGCAGACGTAGCTTTCTGAAAGCTTGGATTTAAGAGCACTGAAACCCGAAAAACATAGAGCTAAAAAAGGGGGATGATTTGATGACATCATGACATGTAGGAGTCTGAGGAGGGGGGGGGGCGGGGGTTTCATGATTAAGTGAAAGATGTGGTTTCTTACGTGCACGTACACCTCTATTTGTTTTATTTCAAGTCATAAATTCGTATAAATTATCAACAAATTACAAATGAACATTGAACTGAACTTTTTTATTATTTTATGATGTTTAAGGCATTTATAAGCAAACAAAAACATTTATTATGTCGACTTGCAGCTAGTAGGCCTACATGAGTAATGACATTTTCAGCCATGGTTTTAGCAATGCAATGTAGATATATTCAGATGCACATATTTCACTCAAGCTCAAGTGATTTCTAATTTGCTGGGAATTGAGAGTTTTAAGTATGACGTTAGATCTACTATTTAATTCACCCCTTCTAAATTTCAAATTTACGTGGGAGTGTGGCATGATTTTTGGTGGAGATGTTTACATTTGGAAGCTGGTATTAAAGTTTGTGTTGGCCTCTCATGATTTATCGTGCATCCTCTGGCATCTTGCACTGGGCCAGGGAATGATTCCACCGTGTGTGATGTGATGAAATCCGCTTGGTTTGGTTCCTTGAACAGGATCTTTTACTGTGTAGACCCATTAATAATGATTATGTGGGAAAATAGCACCTCTTACAGCTTATGCCAATGGCAGAGATTAATTAGTTTATCAGTTATATTGACCTGGATTGCAAGGCAGCAAGCTTGGTCTTCATAATGTGACGTCATAGATAGAGCGACACCATTTCCTCTATTGACCACAAATTTAGAGAGGAGCTGAAAATGAAGTTTTTTGTGTAATAATGATAGAAAAAATGAATTGATATAGTTGTGTTTTCATCGGATAGGGTCTTGGAGAGGACTTGAAAGCCATCACATCCTAGCTCCCGACTTACAGGCATACATGTACACATGCTTTCTAAGCAGTCAGGTTTGAAGAAAAAAACCATCAACCATCAACTTAGCTTGGCTCTCCTGGATATGATTGTTTGCTGAGTCCAGACCATTCCTAGAGCAAGGTTTGCCCATCTACATGTATCTAGGGGGTGTTTCACAAAACTTGTCATCAGTGACAAATGACAGTTGTTGTTATAAGCTATTGAAATCCTTGCTTCTGATTGGTTATCAGCAGATTTGTCACTGATTTTAGTCATTTATCATTGAAAAAAGGCTTTGCGAAACGGGTCTCTGATCTCAACCTAACCTGTATCTTTTCATTATCTAGTTGGACTTGATGATCTGAGGGAAGCTAGTCGTCATGCCGACTCCTCCAGATGAAACGGGTGATGCCCAGACTGGCGATGTTGCTATGGGAACCAATACTGATCCTCCAGCCACGGAGACAGGATTAGGAGCTGGTAAAAATGAAGATGAGGATCCATCAGGTAGATTATTGCCTTTAAATATATTACTTCCAAGTTCCAACCAAATATTTTAGTGATAGAATTTAGTATCCAGAAAAGGATAGAGCTCAGAGTCTTTTAGACATTTAAAGTACTTCTTGTTGGTTTGTTTTCTTTGGGAGGAAGACTGATTTTAAGAACATCAACAAATTCGTTTTTACTTATTGAAACAATTAATGAATGAATGAAATTATAGTTTCTTATATTATTGCTAGAGCTCTAAAAAAGTGGAAACAAACCACCATCTTATCAACTTCCCAAAGAGGAAAATTGTACATATTGAAAAGCAGTATAACTGTTTATTCGTTAATGTGTAAATAAGATGGGATATTTACTGTACATGTACATACAGTGTACTGTAATAATGTTATAAATTACTGGGAAGCAATATACATGTACATGTAGATTTTCTCAAATCTGATTTTATGAATATTGTCATTGGCATGCTGAAAGCTTGTATCAGTCATGAATTTCATGATTTTTCATCGCTTCAGTATATTTTGCTACATTTTGCTTTTTCACGTGGCAGACGTACATGTAACCTGTTGGATTCAATATGATTTTTGGTATAATGCACATTTTACAAAGACCTCAGCGCTGAATTATTGTATCTTGTGCTGTAGTATTCAATGGGTTAAACCTGAAGAGCCAGACTCGCCTATATGAACATGCATCCCTCTGGTACTTAACGGCATGTGAAAGTTAATAATAATGCTTTCACATCCATTTACATTCCTCTTCATACTGTACTGTACATGTCCATGCAGCCAGCTCTCATGTACATGTACAATGTAGCTTGTACACTGTATGTGATTTGGCTGGCTTGTTTAATTACTCTCTTGCTTATCATGGCTTGTAATTCATTCTGCTGAATAATTTGTATCACTTTGACACAGTTCATATTAAATTACATTGCTTTTTTTAAATTCCTATGGTTGACTCGATGAGGTTACTATTAAGGCTGTGCACAACCGTGTAATGAGGTACCTGAGTACACTCCCAGGCTTTCAAGCGAATACTCGAATATTCGGACCCATGTTGTTGTTGTTTTTTTTTTTTTTTTTTTTTTTTTGCGGCCGAATATTTGAGTACGTCAAATCGTACTCGAGTAGTTGTCACCCGTGCGGGTACTCGACTACTCGTCGCAGCCCTAGTTACTATATACCGGTAGTTGATTAAATTGTCATGAGCTGAAAGGGCCTTCACTCATATATTTTTTACACAGAGTTAATGCCCTTTTGGCTCTAAATAAACGTAATCTAAGGTACATGTACATGAGCTTTAAAAGCGAAATGTAGTAGTAGGAATAGATGTGTCCGGAACGCAAACTGCATAAATGTTGACAATCATAATTTTCACACAGAGGCAGAACCTTATCGTTCGGATATGGAGCTGGTTATGAATGAGGCTTTATGCTAGCTAAACTTTCATTCAGTTACATCTTTCAAACTGAACTTTTAATTATCAAATTTTCATTTTGTGTTCCAGACAGATCTTTTTGTGCTACTACATTTCTCTAAGTTACCTGCATGACTGCATGTACAGCTGTACATGTATGTAATGTACCAGCTATGTATGTTTTTATTGGGGCCTGTCAATGGCAAAATCCATCAAGTTTTAATAAACAAAAAATGGAATGTGTTTTTGAATGGTCTCATGTGTTAAATTTCCAAAGATGCTGACTCTTTTTTCAAGTTATTTCTTGTGGAATATGATGTCTTTCTTGTTGTTTTATGGGGGAATGTATACTTGTTGTTTTATGGGGGAATACATGTATTTTCAGGATATACATATCTGTACATACAGTACATATTCAGGTACTGCACACAAGCACTCCAGTTTCATTTTTGTCTCTTGTTCATTTACTGTAATGCCCATCTCGCAACAAGTAATCTATGCAGACTGGATATCAAGTATTGTTAATTTATTAATAACATGTTAATGGAACACCTTGTCACTACATGTAGGTCCCCAGGAAAAAACATCCATAAATTTGAATTTGTTAGTAAACCGGTCTATAACTCAGTGATTTTTTTTTTTTCTTTGCCTCATCAGAGGATTTACTGGTTACATATACATGGTTACATTCAAAGATACAATACTACAAATCAAATTTACATAATCGCAAAAACATTATTATTGTCATAACAAAGAATTGAAATTAAGTTTTGCTTTGCAAAGCAATTGAATCATAATTAACATACAAATTATACTGATAGTTTTGATTCCCTTTTTTTTTTTTTTTTCTCTCTTTTTTTTTTTCTTTCTTAAATAACACCCAACAGTTCTTTTGGTAAAAGCTTTCTGTTCATCTTTAAGTTTGATTTACTTTCCATTCTTTTTATAATTTCTCTATGGAGATTTTGTTTAGAAGCAACTTTTCTCTTGTCTATCCCAGTTATATTTCGTTTAACAATCAATTTATAAATGGTCCAAAATGCTATTGTAAAGAATAATATACAATGACTTTCACAATCTATTTTGAGTAGGTGTTGGATATTGAGCGTCAGTATCCTTACTTTGTATATATCTCTTAATATTTCTTTGATATGTTTAATGAAGGGCTCAATTAGTTTGCATTCTATAAATGCGTGATTCATATCCTCTTTTATATTACATGTTGGGCATACATCGGTAACTCAGTGATAACACATCTAAATTACATGTGCATGAACACTTTGAATGTCATATTATCGCAGCCGATGATTGCATATTAATACAAGTTGCAAACAACACTGTACATTGTACAACGATAATTGCTACATACATTTGTTGTACCTGTAGGTCTGCAGTACCAGTCAAAGTTTGCCAAGGCTTTGAATTTCTCTCAAAGATTTTCAACATCCAGGTGTGAGTATAATGGGCTTGTTCTAGAGTCTAGACGCATTACTTACTAGTTGGGTTACAGGTTGAAATACTTCTTCGGGTTTAGATTACATTCTTTATTGCTCATTCAAGGTGCGACAGAAGTGAACAAATAAAATGAGGGCCCCATTTCCTTTTCACAATTTGAATTAAAAATGGATATTGAACAATCTTCATCCCCTTTCTCTTGGAAATGGTCATGGTGTTCTTATCCATCCATTTGTCTAAATTGCATAATAATGCAGATCATATCTGTACCACAAATTTGGATTTTATGGATAAAATATTTAAACAAGGCAGATCTTAGAAAACATATTTCTCCACTTTGGTAACAAAATCTGCAAACTATATTGATACAAACTTTTCAAGAATCTATCTGTTGGCCAATTCAAGAAACTACTCAAGTCACATCTATTCTGCTAGAAATAACTTTATTACCAGCCTACATATACTTTACTGATCTCTGAGAAGTGTCTAACTTTTGTTTTTAAGTGGCCCAAACATTGTGGAGCGTGTGTGCAACGCTTTGTAACTGCAAGGAAAAGGCGCTATATCAAATATCTTTTGGATTGGATAAATGCCCATAGTAATCCAAGTGGATTAAACATGGGTTTGAAGCTAGATAGACACTTGCTTCTCCATGAATAAAGTTTGAATATCGTTGTGCCACAGTGTCTGCACTATGAGACTTCAGCGACTGACATATCTAGCCTTTGCTCAAGGCTTAAGGAATTGTGGTAAAGTGTCAAATTAGAGGCTGTGCGTGCAGACTACCTCAAATGTAAGTGGATAAACTTGATCCACTTAATCTAGGTTTAATTATGGATAATAAATAAAGTGCACTTGTATGTATACAAGCTAAAAGCTTTAATCATCCATTTGTTATCATCACATTAATTCATTAATCCTCAGCGTTTGATCGTTTCCTGTTGACTGTTTCAATATCCCACCGCTGCCACCATGTTTCAATATCGTTTTTAATGAAACAAGGGCAAGGATTGAAGCCACACTAAGTTCCTGATTGTGCCCGTAAGTTTCCTGATATTAATCACTGTCCTTAGTGCAGTGAAAAGAATACATGGGGGCTCAGGGCAAATTTGCCCCCAAAATGCCCAAAAGAGCCCCAAAAAATCAGAAAAGAGCCCCCGTAAATTTGCATAGAGTTCAATGCAATTTTTTTTTACAGTGTTATTTTTATGCAGGCAAGCTTGAAAAGTAGCCCCCCAAAAATAAGTATTAATTTTTTCCCTGCCTTAGTGTAGTCCAAAAGTGATACAAGTTCTGATTTCAAGGAAATCTTGGTAGGAGAATCACTGGTTTATTAAAGCCACTTGTGACGAAACCACTGCGAGGTTCACTTTCTGTCTTTGAATGATGCTTTTCCTGTCAGAAAGACATCAGTTTTTAGAGAACAAAGAATGGCCGATCTGAAGAATGACAGCAAGCAACTTGGCCCTCTTTCATAAAACTTTTTATCAATAACATATTCAAATTTCTTTAATTGCTCTCAGCCCATCAATGCCTCATTTTCTAAGAAGATCACTACCCTGACCATCCCCTGGTACATGTAAGCAAAGAGCTCAGTTTCTCATTGTTTTTCACAATATAAAGTAGCCTTGCTGGTAACATTCATCAGGAAGAAATGTGAAAATATATGTATCTTAACTCTTAAGGCCACTACATACATGTATCATATCATACACATAATTACAATTGCTTCTATTGCTCAATCTAGTCTATTCCTTCATGCGAGTAAGTAAATGCTTAACCGCCCATACAAATAAAACTTAATTTATTACTATATATCTTGAATGATGACTCATTCCTAATTAATATGGCTTTTAACCAAGGCAAGAGCTTGTCCATTTATCCGAGTAATGATACCGATATATCAAAATAATACTGTTTGTTGCAAGCTCACTCCATGTAAGATTATTAATGCCCTTTTCGCTATCAACATACGATACATTGTACATACATATAGCATGGCATTTCCGTGTAATGTTCAGAGCATTAACATACATTAGTGTTGGGGATTTGTAGTAATTTATTCTATGTATTCTGCATCCTGCTTCAGTTTGGAAGAATGTACACTCATAATATCCATGTATTGTTTCTTTTTCTGTCTCTGTCCGTTGCACCCCTGTAGAGGAACCTACCCACCCACCCTCTGTTGCTGTCTCTTCTGTTCCTACCTCAAAATCTCCTGTTCCTACCTCAGAATCTCCTGTTCCTACCTCAGAATCTCCTGTTCCTACCTCAGAATCTCCTGTTTCTACCTCAGAATCTCCTTTAGAACCTCTTGATCCTCAAGACCCTCCTTCACTGCACCCTTCTTGTACCCCTAGTACCCCTAGTAGTGATCAAACAATACCCTTAGATCCTGAGGCGCGATTACCTTCTGAGCAGTCTGCCACAGGTTGTTCACCCGACTCTGTGACAGACATTGATTCACCACAATCTGAAGACACTTCTCCTGTTCTGGGAGAAACTCAGATACAACAAGAGCAATCACAAGATAACACAAACAACGATACAGTCAACACTGATACTGATGTATCTGACAATTCTCCCCCTGACAATCCAAGTGAGCCGGACATTGATCCACAAGTTGTTCTTGCCCAAATAAAAGCAGACACTCAAGAGTTAGAGTTAGAAAACATGGCCCAACCAGCAGAGTCAGAAGATGTTGATGCTGTTGTCAATCCGGAAGAAATCCTTGCAGAAATAGAAGCAGAAATTCAAGCAGAAACACAAAATAACAATACAAATGATAGTGAAACTGAAGAGATTGCACCTGCACTCTATGAACCTATTCCTCCTAAAGATTCTGAAGAAGCAACTGCAGAAGACGTTGCAGATGATCCATCTCCTAGACCACGTACTGTCAGATCAGGGTCTGTAGATATGTTTGGTGGGTTCATGTATGATGACGAAAAGACAAGTGAAAATCAGCAGAGTGCACCAAAACCAATTGTTGTTCCTGGGGCAAGAGTAAAAAGGTCGGGATCAGTTGATATGTTTGGCTTTTCATACCCTGAAAACAAAAATGGTGAAGCTTCAAATGCCAGTGACAGTGGGAATCTTCAACCAAAATGTGTGCCTATGGCAAGGGTTAAGAGATCTGGATCAGTAGAAATGTTTGGCTTCCGTTATCCAGCCAGAAAAATTGGCGAGGGTAGTGAGGATAGTGAAGGGCAACAAAGTGGACAAGTGCAAAGGTTTTCTATCCCCCAAGCACGTACCAAAAGATCTGGTTCTGTAGAAATGTTTGGCTTCCGTTATCCAGCCAGAAAAATTGGCGAGGGTAGTGAGGATAGTGAAGGACAACAAAGTGGACAAGTGCAAAGGTTTTCTATCCCCCAAGCACGTACCAAAAGGTCTGGTTCGGTAGAAATGTTTGGCTTCCGTTATCCTGAAAACAAAACTGGGGAAGGTTCAAATGATGGCGAGAGTGTCCGTCCTCAAGTCAGGCCTCACCCATGGTTCAGAGCTAAAAGGTCGGGGTCTGTTGAATTGTTTGGCTTTTCATACGCTGACCGTAAAATGGATGGGCTCTCAAAGAATGTAGACACGGCAGGATATGAAAATGAAAACACAAATGATCAAGACATCCCTGTAAATCCAGTTGAAACCATTGTGAAAACAGAAGAATCAGAGCCAACTGAAAAAGAGATTTCTGCAGGTCCTAGAAAACCTGCAGAAGAGATTCCACCTGCACTCTATGAACCTATTCCTCCTAAAGATTCTGAAGAAGCAACTGCAGAATACGTTGCAGATGATCCATCTCCTAGACCACGTACTGTCAGATCAGGGTCTGTAGATATGTTTGGTGGGTTCATGTATGATGACGAAAAGACAAGTGAAAACCAGCAGAGTGCACCAAAACCAATTGTTGTCGCTGGGGCAAGAGTAAAGAGGTCGGGATCAGTTGATATGTTTGGCTTTTCATACCCTGAAAACAAAAATGGTGAAGCTTCAAATGCCAGTGACAGTGGGAATCTTCAACCAAAATGTGTGCCTATGGCAAGGGTTAAGAGATCTGGATCAGTAGAAATGTTTGGCTTCCGTTATCCAGCCAGAAAAATTGGCGAGGGTAGTGAGGATAGTGAAGGGCAACAAAGTGGACAAGTGCAAAGGTTTTCTATCCCCCAAGCACGTACCAAAAGATCTGGTTCTGTAGAAATGTTTGGCTTCCGTTATCCAGCCAGAAAAATTGGCGAGGGTAGTGAGGATAGTGAAGGACAACAAAGTGGACAAGTGCAAAGGTTTTCTATCCCCCAAGCACGTACCAAAAGGTCTGGTTCGGTAGAAATGTTTGGCTTCCGTTTTCCTGAAAACAAAACTGGGGAAGGGTCAAATGATGGCGAGAGTGTCCGTCCTCAAGTCGGGCCTCACCCATGGTTCAGAGCTAAAAGGTCGGGGTCTGTTGAATTGTTTGGCTTTTCATACGCTGACCGTAAAATGGATGGGCTCTCAAAGAATGTAGAGGGGGCAGGAAATGAAAATGAAAACACTAATGAACAAGACATCCCTTTAAATCCAGTTGAAACCATTGTGGAAACTGAAGAATCAGAGCCAACTGAAAAAGAGATTTCCGCAGGTCCTAGAAACTCGACTGGACTCCCTCCAGACACTTTGTCCTACCTATCCAGCATGGAAAATTTAGACGCAGAAGTCCAGGAAACTCCTGATACTGACCTGAAAACCACTCAAGTCCTCGGACACACTGACTCACACACAGACCACACACAGCAATTAGAAAAAGACAACACAGAGTCCACAGATTCTCATGACATACATGTAGTACCAGCCCCTGCCAAAGCTTCTGGGTCCACCAGCAGTGCCGATTTTGTTATGATCCAACATGAAGATTTTTGGAAAGAAATCACAAAAGATTCACCTGAAGAGGATGGTGGAGAGAGGAAAGATGAGGGAGGCGATGGATCGAATAACGAGGATCCAGGAGGTCAACAAAATGATGATAATGGTAAACCTTCAAAGATTTAGATATCCATAAGTGCATGTGCATGAATGTACACATATGAATATACAATGTACATCATAAAGGAATCATGTTTTGATGAAGTATATCATGAATATTTGACTCACTGTTCGTAAAAGATGTCTTGACACTGGATTATTTTATTCCGCAGACGCACATTATGACCCGAATTGATGACAAACCTAGCTTTTTTTTCTGACTTGTTTTTCAATTACAGATCGATCAATCGATCTTATTTACTGGGTGTAAGCCACAAATATGTTTGAACTATTGAAATTTCTCCCAGGAAGCATTACATTTATAAAAAATAAAAAAAACCTAGGTTTATGTGCGCGTTTCAAACCAAGGTTTGTTTGACCCATTTTCAAATTTTGTAATTCCAATCATAAATATCTTGATAATCAGACAGGCGATCGGCTTGCAAAAGTCATGGGGTTCCTGACTGACCTAAAGGTTTGTAATTATCATTTCAGCATGAGCTAAATCCAGAATTTTGTTTCAGAATCGGAGACAAAGTTACTAAGTCCCTTTAAATCTATGACTGATAAAGTGTGGAGCGAATCTTGTCAGAGCAATTGTGGCAGCATTTATCTCATCCAAGTACACACTAGTGCTGTAGTCAAACGTTTAACCGTCCGGTATCCGACCGCCCATGGCGGATTCCGTTTTCAATTGGACGGTTTCGTTTTCCCGTTTTTTTTTTTTTTTTTTTTTTTATAATTTTTTTTTTTTTTTTTTTAAAGTTTCGATTTATACATCTTCACCTGGCACTATGCCTGGCAATGTCTCCTAGCTCAGTAATCAGTGTGTTGACTCACCACTCGAAAACTACAACAACACTCCAATTTGTCTGTCATCTTGGTTTGAAAGTAATCTTTGTCATAGATCTCAATATGTAGTTTATAATAATAATTCATCCAATTTTTACACATGGTGTACCACAAGGATCTATCCTATGTCCTCTACTGTTTTTTATTTACATTAATGATCTACACATTCTTCTAAAAACGACATTGTTACTATTATTTGTGACAAGTTCACATGCACAAATCGGCATCTTGCAGTTAAATGAAAGTCCTTCCCGCTTTTTCAAACGAACCTGGCTTGTCGATTTTTTTTTTTTTTTTTTTTTTCTATTTTTTTTTTCTATTTTTTTTTTTTTTCTATTTTTTTTTCTTTCTATTTTTTTAATTTTTTAAAATCGTTTAACCGAAAACCGTCCGGTTTTGACTGGCGGTTAAACGGAATTGGAGATATCCGTGATGTTACAGCACTAGTACACACACTCCTCAAAAAAAGTTCTGCAACTCAAGTTCAGACGTTGGTATCTCTCTTGTTACTGTATTGTCATACGTGGCGTTGTTATTGTTACAAATTCTGTTCATTGCCCTTTATTGATGATGCCCCATTTGCAGTGAAAAAATACATAGGGGCTCGGGCAAATTAGCCCCCGAAAAAAAAAAAAAAAGAGCCCCTGAAAGCCATAAAAGAGCCCCCAAAAATTTGCATAGAGTTTAATGCAAAACAAATTAAAGAGTGTTATTTTCATGCAAGCAAGCTTGAAAAGTAGCCCCAGAAATTTTTAAAGTATTTTTTTCCCTGCCCATTTGTAATGATTATAAGGAACATGTACTGTAAATCATGGAATGTGCAGTACACCTGTACAAAGTTATGGCTGTAAAAATACATAAGAAGAGTTATGCAGTAGGCTTGCGGTTGCACCATGTGAGAGAGAGGGAGGATTGGAAAGTCCTGAAAAGGACTCTCAATAATCTTTCTTTCTTGAGAAGAGTTGTATTTGTAAACAAGGATGAGCAACTGCATTTAGTTATCGCTCTTTGGAGCCAAAAGGGCATTAATTCAGTGTAGAACGATATGAGTTAACACCCTCCTGGCTCCAAACAGACGGTATGGACTCCTGACCCAGTGGGCCTAGGGATAACCGTTACTTGAACCAATTGGACTTTGATACATGTCTGGTGGCGAGTGCCAGAAAGGCATTAACTTGCATCATTTTACAAAGAGTTATAGCCCTTCTTGCTCTCAGCAGATGATAAAGAAGTCAAAACATAGGGTTAACAGACCTTTACATGTTCATGTACAATACGTGGTCGTAGGTTTTTGTGGCAATGAGCCAGGCTATAGACCTATGACATCATCCAAAGTCATTTTTGGTGAGTGATTTAAAGGTAGCGCATTTCTCTTGCAGGGGATTTTTTTTTGTTTTGTTTTAATGAATACCATGGTATAAACTAAACTAAAATATAAACTAAAATCCGTCTATGAACCTCCCCTCTGAATGAAGGGAATGGAAGATCACTTGTGGAACTATTAAGAATGAGATCTGTGATGGACATTTAGTTGGTAAGCTAAATGTGATTTGGCTATGGGGAACCAAGTGTATACTTGTGATCTGTAACAAAGTGATTGATTCTGTAAAACAAAATCAAAATTGGTAATTGATTTCCTTCTTAGAATTGGTCATATGAGTGATTTTGCCCTCTATAGCAAAATATATATTTTTAAAAACAGAATCACTGATTTCAAAATAAAGAAATGGTACATGTAGGTATATTACACCTTGTACCCCATAATAAGGTACTTCGGAGATCTATACTACATTATTTGCACATTGCTAGATAAAGGTAATTTGTACAAAACTGTAAAATCCATTGAGACGACTGCTGGAAATGTGTTCATGAAACTTACAGTGTACATGTATGTAATCATTATTCATTTATGCACCTGCGTCCGGCGGAACATTCTACGATACATAGGTGGAAGTATTCTTTTCAAGAGGGCAAACAAAATATTCACGGAGTACCTCCATCACTTTGGCAGTGATTATTCTAAAATGGGCAAAGTGGGATGCCTCCATGTGTAAAAGATCTGTGGATATTAGGGGATCAGTGCTCTCTTCGAAGTGGCTTATTGGGATAAATAGTTTCACATTTTTCAAGAAAATATTATGAATCCTACATGTTTGACTGTGGAATTACTACAAGTGCTACATATTTTATCTTCAAATTTGCTTAATTATTAGGATAAACGGTTTCTCATTTTCCATGAAAATACTATGGATCCTACATGTGTGACTGTGAAATTTAATTAATCATCATAAAATGCTGATCCACGCAAAATGTTATTATGGTTGAAAGAATTTGCGAACAGGGATTACTTCTTTAAAAATTATCAAGGTATAGATCTACATGTACATGTAGGCCTATAGCTTTACCACCAGTATTAGGGAGAGCAGTAGTTTTTATCAAAAATAATAATGCTGGGATTTGAATCACCTGTTGAGGTTGCGAACCCAATCTATCTCTGTCAATATTCCTTATACTAAAATGGTCTAAAGATAAAAGCAAAATATGTAATGTGTGCTGTTTGAAGCGTGTAATCTGTATGAGAAGGCACGCTGGAAATGCAGGTGACTCATCGACATGCATGGGAGTAAGCTGGTTCATGAATTTATTATAGTCGGGTGCTTGAGTGTCTACCGGTAAGCCAGTTGTTAAAGGCATCGTTTAACAATGTTAAATCTGATATGCATGGCCCTACGTGTTAATCAGTGTCTGTGATATGGTGTAATATTCAAGCCCTAAAAAATATTTGCGCTCTGAAAAGATCATGAAGTGCCTCAAAAAAGTGAAAATCTTTGATGACCGGTTTTACCATACTCATTTCCCCCAATAGGCTGTAGTGTAATAAAAACCGTTGGGGAAAACAAAAAAATAAATTTTGATTTCCAATCTTAAATATCTTGATAATCCGACAGGCGATCGGCTTGTAAAAGTCATGGGATTCCTGACTGACCTAAAGGATTTTGTTTCAGAATATGAGGCAATGTTACTGAGTCACTTTAACTTGTAAATGTACCGGTAGTATGTTTGCCAGGTGTGGAGAAAATTTGGATGAATAATGAAAATCTATCCCCAGTGAACAGGTCAGGGGCAAATGTTTGTTCTTTTTGGCTCATGTTCCTCATTCTCTCTTTAATCTCTTTCTCTATGTGGTGCTTGAGTATCTCCTTTTCTCTACCATATTTTTCATTTCCTGCATCATTGTCATTTCCCTGAAATGTACTACCCTGCCGTAATAATCAAGGTATTATTATTATAAGAGTAATATTAGATAATCATTGTTCTCTTTTTTTTTCTTTATTACTTATTGCTGTGTCCACTCTATATGAACATCTATCATTCCTTCATATATTTCTGTCTGATTGGATCTACTCAATTTCATGTCATTGCCTTTATCTTGATCTCTATCTTTCTGCCTGTTGATTATCTGTATGTATGCCATTCTGTCTGTCTGTCTGTCTTGGGTTGCGTTTATCTAGCAAATTTTTGGCTAGAATCAGGTTTCTCAAACGTATTTCAGGCAAATTTTTGGCTAGATAAACGCAAAGCCTTTTTTAAAGGGCTTTAGATATGGGCATATCTAAAGACGCAAAAAGGTGCGTTTTGTTTGTGACATACAGCCAGAATCACGTTTCTGAGAGATCGATAAACGCAAAGCTGTTTTGAACCTCACATACAAATAGGACCACCCAAGTGTTGTGTACAAGCATGTGTGTGAAATTGACCTTCGAGAAACTGTCTGCTTCCCGGGTCAAAACAGTTGGGCAGACACAAGGCCTTTATTGTGAATCGTGAAGAGTCGATAAACGCGACATCCCGCAAATCATGATCGTATAGTGGGGTATGATAGTGGGGTTCGATAGTGGGGTACGATATGTACATATCTAGTGGCAAGCCTAGATAAACGCGCTCTTGGTTGCAATAGATACCCCTGCTAAATTGGGAGCAACGCCAAATCACAAATAAAGGTTTAAGTAATTTGTCTATTGTTGTAGCTGGTGGTGGGGGGGGGGGGGGGGGGTATGGTACATGGTAGGCCTAACGTCCTTCACCTTCTATTGGCCAGCCTACCTTATAACTGCTATCACCTTCTGGCTCATTTGCTGATAAGCTTGTTTACTTAACAGCCCCTGGTTTACCAAGTTCCTCTCCATGTTGTATTGAACTTGAAGAGCAGAGGTCATTGTCATATCATGGAAGGTTGCCCAATCAACATTAGGCCTGTCGTCATCAGCTCGAGTTGGCCAAATAGCCTGCTATTTCTGATCCTGGATATTACCCCGATCATGAGATAGCGGGCTATTTAGCAGATGAAGGTGCAAATAACTGGCTATTTGCTCAGGAAATCATCCCAAGATATCTTGGCCTAGTTTGCAAAATCTCCTGCTATTTTTCCGGTGCGTCTTCACCAGCCCGAAGACTAGCATTATGCGCGAATGCTGAGCAAAATATCTCTAGCTAATTTCTTGAGCTGGAGTTTCGAGCTGATGAAGACACTACTTGTAACTTCGAGCTTATTTCCCAAATAAAAAATAGCGGGCTATTTGGCAATCTCGAGCTGATGAGGACATACCTCATGTTGTATTGACTTTAGAGAGCTGAGGTCATTAGAAGGTTGTCCAATCGACACTGTAAACTTTCTGTATCATATTTACTTTTGTCGAGGCCCCAGGGTGCTCCAAAGCGCTACCAAAACATTGTACACATTTTACAACCCATTGAGCATTATGCTAGCACATATAAAGTAAAACATGAAAGTGGATTTTGTTCTAAAGGAAATAAACCTTAGAATGCAATGTCCACCTAGTGTGGGAATTGTGTTTGTATTAGGGCTAACCAAACCCACGCCTTGTTTCAAATAGGAAGTTCTTTCAAGTGAACACTAATGTAATTAAAATGCTCATCATCATTTTTATGTTTCCAGTACTTGATATCTCTTAAGTATTAAAGCGGGCTGTTGTCCAACCCACCGTCAAACCCCTCCCCCACCCCTTCTCTCACACACGTCCGCATTATGGGAAGGTGCTTACATGTATGCTCAGCTCACTCATTAGGCCTGTCCTCATCAGCTCGAGTTTTATTTCCCAAGTAACCGCTATTTTCAGACTTGGGAAAGCTCGAAATTGCGTCTTCACCAGACTGATACACTCATCACAAACTAGCTCAGACAGGCGCAAATTAGCCCGCTATTTCCCAAATAGTGGGATATTTTGGAAACAAGACTATTATTTCTCAGGATATTTTTTCGACCAAATATCCCACTAATTTTAACTGCGGGCTGATGAAGACGCAAATTAACTGGTTAACTTGTGATCAGGATAGGTAAAATAGCGGGTTATTTGGAAAACTCGAGCTAATGAGGACAGGCCTATTGTTTGGGGAAAAGAAAACTTTAATAGAAGAAGTAGCTAACTTGGTAAACGAGAGTTATTGTAAAGCAGTGTGTCCACATCATATCAAGATGAGGAAACATAGATTTAAAGTCTGAGGAATTCTTACATCATGAATCTTCATTTAAAAATTATTCCAGTGTCTTTTCAATCTCTAATTATTATATATCTGCAGTTAAAGCTCCACTGCACTACTTTTAGCTACATGTACTTGCACCCTCTACATGTATATAGCAAACAATGCCTAATCGGTGACCGTTGGTCCCCCATGATCCCCTTTTTCTTATGTTAATTGAGAGCTGATTTGATGAGATAACCACCTGTCAGTGACCATGCATGGAGGTCTAATCTGTCCTGGCCAAACTAGTGCAGTGGGGTTTAATATCTTGCATCACAAAACCCCCCAAAAAGCAAAAGATTGCTAGAAGGAACTTATTGCAATGACGACCTTCGTCATTGCCTTGTTTTCGTTCACATTCTGCCCCATTAATATTCTCCTTTTTGCAATGACGAACCTTCGTCATTGCCTTGTTTTCGTTCACATTCTGCCCCATTAATTGCAATGACGATCCTTCGTCATTGCCTTGTTTTCGTTCACATTCTGCCCCATTAATATACTTTTCCTTATCCTTATCGTCCGGAAATCGCATTCGTTTTGCACACAGTGCTTGTGATTCCTAGTTAGGTGCTTTCCTCGTGTCCTTTTCCTTTCAAATTTCGTAGGCATAATCTCTAACATGTTATCAAGGTCACTACATTCTTCGATTTTCGAAATCACTCATGCATAACCGTCCAGGCGCCATTTTGTCCGTTTCTGGTCCATTTTAAGGCCTTTCTTTCTTCCTTCCTATCTCCACTATCCTAGATCCTACAAATTTCTAACAAATTCCTCTAGATAGTCTGAGAGATGTTCTTTCATCTGCGACATATGACTTGACCTTCAAAATGCCATCTTCGTACTCAAAATTCAAATCTGAAACCGACTCCGTCAAAAATCTCTCAAATTCTTGAAAAATGGACTCCTAAAAATCTAAAACTGCCACAACTTTCTCATATAAATTCCGTTTTGTGTTTAAATCTCACATTATCCTTATCTCATAATTGCACATAGCCATGCCAAATTTCATGCTCCAATGGCTGTGCAAAACATAAATAGCGCCCTCTAAAGTTCTGGGAATTGGCTTTCTCTCTGTGGCCATATCTCCATTATGGCTTGGCAAACCCGTACCCTTTTTTGGATTTAGATACTTGAAGATATGCCCTTTCCAGCCATATACAAAATTATATACCCTAACACTGACCGATTTTGCGAAAAATGCCCTCCAAATTCGCCATTTTCAAGAAAATTGAGAAATAACTTCAACTTGCTCTAAATTAGCGATCGTTATACCTACATCAATGAAACTTGGCATACATTTGTATCCATATACCTGACAACTGTCTGCCAAGTTTGGTAAAATTCTAATACGTCAGCACAAAGTTATCGCCAAAAATGATAAATTTACTATGCATTACGTAATAGCTCGTTTAATGCGTGCAATACATTGCGCGGAGATGACAATGGTGTCAAACTGACCGCAATGAAGTGCCCTTTCGAATGATACCAAGTATGGTATATGTTTACACAGAAAATTGTGAGTAAATCGCATTTGAACAAGGGTCACTATACGAATTCCGCCCGATTATAACACTTATCGGCCATGACGTCATTTTTTTCAGACTACTTTATGCCCCCTAAACATCCTTTTTTTTCCTTGAAAATTTGCAATGACATTCCGAGATGCAATACGCAGGGCACCTCGTGGTCGGATTTTTGAAATGAGTCAAGGGGGCCATTTAAGACGCCATTTTCTCCTTTAAATCTATTTTACATCACATGTTTCGATAGGATTATCATAGAAAAAAAGAGAGTAGTTTACAATAACAACCATGAAATTCTCTTTCCAATGATACCATATACGGCCCATAAAGAGACATAAAGAGAGAGAGAAAAAACAATTTAACTCCGGTCATAATACAGATCCTGTACGTTTTCCGCCAATGCAGTACACGCATTGTCTATGAGGCAAATCGGGTTCACGCTTTTGACCCCTAGAACGATCTTGATTGCAATGACGAACATGCAACTAATCCCATTTGTTTTTGCACGCAGTGCTTGCGAGCCCTTTCTAGGTTCTTTCCGCTATCCCAATTTCTTTCAAACATCGTAGGCATAGTCACTACCATCCCATCAAGGTCACTATTGAGGCCTTTCTTTCGCCCTACCTGTCTCCAATATTACAGAAGCAAAAGACTTCGTACAAATTGCTCTGGATAGTCCGAGAGAAGCTCTTTCGTTCGACACGTAGAAACACGGCGTCATTGCACGCACATCGTTGTGACACGATTGCATTTCTAGTATTCTCCTTATATTCCTCGTCCGAAAATCGCATTCGTTTTACACATGGTGCTTGTGATTCCTAGTTAGGTGCTTTCCTCATGTCCTTTTCATTTCAAATTTCATAGGCATAGTCTCTAGCATCTCATCAAGGTCACCTATTTTTTCGATTTTCAAAATCACTCATGCATGACCGTCCAGGCGCCATTTTGTCAGTTTCTGGTCCATTTTAAGGCCTTTCTTTCTTCCTTCCTATCTCCACTATCCTAGATCCTACAAACTTCTAACAAATTCCTCTAGATAGTCTAAGAGATGTTCTTTAATCCGCGACGTATAACCTGCCCTTCAAAATGCCATCTTCATACTCAAAATTCAAATCTGAAACCGTCTCCGTCAACAATCTCTCAAATTCTTGAAAAAATGACCCCTAAATAATCTAAAACTGCCATAACTTTCTCATATAAATTCCGTTTTGTATTTAAATCTTACAGTATCTTTATCTCATAATTGCACATAGCCATGCCAAATTTCACGCTCTATTGGCTTTGCAAAACGTAAATAGCGCCCTCTAAAGTTCTGGGAATTGGCTTTCTTTCTATGGCCGTATCTCCATTATGGCTTGGCAAATCCGTACCCTTTTTTGGATTTAGATACTTGAAGATATGCCCTTTCCAGCCATATACAAAATTATATACCCTTACACTGACTGACTTTGAGAAAAATGCCCTCCAAATTCGCCATTTTCAAGAAAATTCCAAAATAACTTAAACTTGCTCTAAAATGGCGATCTTTATACCTACACCAATGAAACTTGGCACTCGTATGTATCCATATACGTGACAACTGTCTGCCAAGTTTAATAAATTGTAATGCCCTCGTTGCAAAGTTATCGCCAAAAATGATGAATTTGCTATGCATTACGTAATAGCGCCTTTAATGCGTGCAGTACATTGCGTGCAGATGACAATGGTGTCAAACTGACCGCAATGAAGTGCCCTTTCGAATGATACCAAGTATGGTATATGTTTACACAGAAAATTGTGAGTAAATCGCATTTGAACAAGGGTCACTATACAAATTCCGCCCGATTATAACACTTATCGGCCATGACGTCATTTTTTCAGACTACTTTTCGCCCCCTAAACATCCTTTTTTTTCCTTGAAAATTTGCAATGACATTCCGAGATGCAATACGCAGGGCACCTCTTGGCCGGATTTTTTAAATTGGTCAAGGGGGCCATTTAAGACGCCATTTTGTCCTTTAAATCTATTTTACATCACATGTTTCGATAGGATTATCATATAATAAAAGAGAGTAATTTACAATAACGACCATGAAATTCTCTTTCCAATGATACCATATACGGCCCATAAAGAGACATAAAGAGAGAGAGAAAAAACAATTTAACTCCGGTCATAATACAGATCCTGTACGTTTTCCGCCCATGCATTACACGCATTTGTCTATGGGGGCAAATCGGGTTCACGCTTTTGACCCCTAGAACGATCTTGATTGCAATGACGAACGTGCAACTAATCCCATTTGTTTTTGCACGCAGTGCTTGCGAGCCCTTTCTAGGTTCTTTCCCCTATCCCAATTTCTTTCAAACATCGTAGGCATAGTCACTACCATCCCATCAAGGTCACTATCGAGGCCTTTCTTTCGCCCTACCTGTCTCCAATATTACAGAAGCTAAAGACTTCGTACAAATTGCTCTGGATAGTCCGAGAGAAGCTCTTTCGTTCGACACGTAGAAACACGGCGTCATTGCACGCACATCGTTGTGACACGATTGCATTTCTAGTCCTTATCCTTATCCTTATCGTCCAAAAATCGCATTCGTTTTGCACGTAGTGTTTGTGATTCCTAGTTAGGTGCTTTCCTCATGTCTTTTTCCTTTCAAATTTCATAGGCATAGTCTCTAACATCTCATCAAGGTCACTACTTTCTTCGATTTTGGAAATCACTCATGCATGACCGTCCAGGCGCCATTTTGTCCGTTTCTGGTCCATTTTAAGGCCTTTATATCTTCCTTCCCATCCCCACTATCCTAGATCCTACAAACTTCTAACAAATTCCTCTAGATAGTCTGAGAGATGTCCTTTCATCTGCGACGTATGACTTGACCTTCAAAATGCCATCTTCATACTCGAATTTCAAATCTAAAACCGACTCCGTCAAAAATATCTCAAGTTCTTGAAAAATGGACCCCTAAATAATCTAAAACTGTCATAACTTTCTCATATAAATTCCGTTTTGTATTTAAATTTCACAGTATCTTTATCTCATAATTGCACATAGCCGTGCCAAATTTCACGCTCCAATGGCTTTGCACAACATAAATAGCGCCCTCTAAAGTTTTGGGAATTGGCTTTCTCTCTGTGGCCGTATCTCCATAATGGCTTGGCAAACCCGTACCCTTTTTTGGATTTAGATACTTGAAGATATGCCCTTTCCAGCCATATACAAAATTATATACCCTATCACTGACCAAATTTGAGAAAATTGCCCTCCAAATTCGCCATTTTCAAGAAAATTCCGAAATAACTTCAACTTGCTCTAAAATGGCGATCTTTATACCTAAATCAATGAAACTTGGCAGACATATGTATTCATATACGTGACAACTGTTTACCAAGTTTGGTAAAATTCGAATATGTCAGCGCAAAGTAATCGCCAAAAATGATGAATTTGCTATGCATTACGTAATAGCGCCTTTAATTCGTGCAGTACATTGCGCGCAGATGACAATGGTGTCAAACTGACCGCAATAAAGTGCCCTTTCGAATGATACCAAGTATGGTATATTTTCACACAGAAAATTTTGAGTAAATCACATTTGAACAAGGGACACCATACGAATTCCGCCGAGTTTCCGCCCAATATTATAACACGTATCGGCTATGAAGTCATTTTTTCAGACTACTTTTCGCCCCCTAAACGTCATTTTTTTTCCTTGAAATTTTGCAGTGACATTCCAAGTTGCAATACGCAGGGCACCTCTTGGCCGGATTTTTGAAATTGATCAAGGGGGCCATTTAAGACGCCATTTTGTCCTATAAATCTATTTTACATCACGTGTTTCGATAGGATTATCATAGAAAAAAAGAGAGTGGTTTACAATAACAACCATGAAATTCTCTTTCTAATGATACCAAATACGGCCCATAAAGAGACATAAAGAGAGAGAGAAAAAACAAATTAACTCCAGTCATAATACAGATCCTGTACGTTTTCCGCCCATGCATTACACGCATTGTCTACGGGGAATATCGGGTTCACGCTTGGATCCCCAGAGCGATCTTTATTGCAATGACAAACATGCACCAAATCCCATTGGTTTTTGCACGTAGTGCTTGCGAGCCCGTTCTAGGTTCTATCCCCTAACCCAATTTCTTTCAAACTTCGTAGGCGTAGTCACTACCATCCCATCAAGGTCACTGTTGAGGCCTTTCTTTCGCTCTACCTATCTCGAATATCACAGAAGCTACAGACTTCGTACGAATTGCTCTGGATAGTCCGATCGAGAGAAGCTCTTTCGTTTGATTTATCGAAACATGGCGTCATTGCACGCACATCGTTGTGACACGATTGCATTTCTAGTTCTGAATTTGTTATTGTCTACTCCTTTCTTTGGTCAGTGTTAACGAATTTCAGCTGTAAGTCCCACAATTTTCTCTTTCTTTCTTCCCCCTTCTCTCTCTCTCTCTCTCTCTCTCCTGCTCTCCCACCCCTCCACTCCCACACACACTAATCATTTCACTCTCTTTCTCTCTCCATACTGTCCACCCTCGTATTGTACACAAACAATAGATAAGATATTAGAGGAGTACAGTGTAAATTATTGTAACTATTCATGTTGTCACGTTCATCTCATTGATGAGTTAAAGGTACAAGTCAATATTTAACATGATATGATGCAAAATCCTCTCCTGGCAGTGTCAGTAGCTACATGTAGATGTAGTGAAATGCCAATCTATCAAGCGTGTTTGCACACTTTGCAGTTTGTAATCTCCGTGTTTGTCAAATGAACCTATAAAATGATAATGCCTTCAATATAATAAATGATTTAATAATTGTGCTTAAAATATTTAATAATGTATTTTTCAATACAAATTAGACTTTGTTTTATAGCAGTAATTCAACTACATCAGTAATCGATATCAAATGCTGAAGAGTACATGTATATCTCCTACAACTTTATTCATACAATGTTCATGTAATCTTACAGTGTAAGTTGTAAAGTTTAGTGCACATAAAATTATACTCAGCCAAATTGTGATATGCATTATTTGTTTGACCCTTAAGTTTTCCCTTTACGAATGTAGGGCTTTTTTTCAGTTTCTTGTATCAGCTGTAACTTTCCAATATCAGGGGTTGCCATTTGTGAATTCCTTAGGTCGGTGATCAGTGGACTCTGCATTAAAGGTCATATCAACTATTTTCGAGATCATTAAATAGGATGCGACATTAACAGGAGCCTGGGACACAAGGGCACCCAGAACAGAAGTCAGAACTGCCAAAATTTGAAATGTTTCAAACAGAGTACAAATAAGAATGGGCCCTGCATTAAAATGTTGTTTAAATCACCCAGATTGACAGATGCTGATACCGGTACTTGTATACATGTAGCCTACAGTATACGTGAGGCATTATCTAACCAGTGGGTGTTTTATGCTGACAATTTTAATGTGCAGTAGATTGTGCCCTCAAAATGAATTTTGAGTTTCTTTACATAAAGGTCAAAACTTTAACAAACTATTTGACCATTTAATATCATGCCAGTGATTTTTCTAAATTGTGTTTACATGAATTAGGAAGTGCTCTATTCATGAAATTAATATCCTGTTTATCTCTTAATGTTTTGTAGCAAATAGCAATCATTCTGTCACTGAGAAAAAAGTGACAGAACCTGTCATCAAGATCGATGTTCCAACCGTTTCGGTAACGGTCCAGTTCAATGACCCCAATGACAAAACAACCACCGATGGTCAAGCCGCATCAAATGCAGCTGAAGCAGAAGATCAAGTGTCCGAACTGCCCTCTGCTGTCCAAAGGAGGGTCAAGGGTGGAGGTAGCGCAGATGAGAACAAGCGGAGATCCCTGATGCTGTGGGTGGATGCGGACCTGGTGCAGACAGTGAGACCGGATCAGGGTACAAAGAGTCCGCAGCATTCGCCCGAAGACATCCCGTCGGACCTGAAGAGGCTGAAGAAGGTCATACGCAAGGAACGATGGGCAAGCGACACAGAACATGAGGTGAGTAGATCTTAAAGCCCATCTGTACTAGTTTACAGGAGGGATTAGACCACCCTGCAAGGTCACTGACAGGTGGTTATCTCATCAAATCAGCTCTCAATTAACATAAGAAAAAGAGGATCATGGGATTAGGCATTGTTTTCTATATAGAGGGAGCAAGTAGCTACAAGTAGGACAGTGTGGCTTTAAATCAAGATATATTCTTTTGAGAGACAGAAGGGATTAACTTCAATATTATATTGAAAGGTATGTCCATTCTGGGACTCTGCTGGTGATAATTCTATGTAAATACTCATCTGCTATGTTTTCAAATTGTTTTAGGATAGTGACACTTTTTGGTAACAGTTTTATGAACCAGGGTCCTGGGCCCTTTATTACAAAGAGTCGATATCAATCACAACTTATTTGCGATTGATATCAATTGCAACTATGTACATGAGAGATGGGAGATTGCAAACTTGCGATGAATTAGAGGACTTGCGATTGATTTGGATCAATCACAGCTCTTTGTAAGACTAGGCCCTGGTCTCAGCAGATGTGATATTGATGTTTCAAAATAAAAGCACAGAACATTTGAACAACCTAAATATAAGTTTAAGGAATGCAATTAGGTCATGGGCTTTTTTCAATGTCTGGTAATATGGAAGATCTTAACTGCATTGATCAGCTATAATTCACTAAGACCATTGCTTAATTGTTAGATTGTAGATATGAGCTCCTTTTTTTTCTCAACTCAAAAGGCCTCTCTTCTTGTATCATTATCAGGTTCGCAAGGAGATGTGGAAGACGCTATGTCTTAAGAACAGCTCAGGAGCATCTGTTTCCCATGTCTACCACGAGGTAGAAGAGGGACTCTTTGGCAAAGAGACAGACTCAGTGGGTGAGTTCATCGTGTAAAGTCATACTTTGAGTTCCTTTATCTTGTCTATTTGTCTCTGTTTATGTGTGAGCGATGTGTGTGAGGGAGGGAGAAAGAGAGAGTAGGACAAGAAGTTCATCTGTTTGCCATGTCTATAAGGAAGTGGATGAGGGACAGACTCAGTGGGTGAGTTCATTGACGGCATCAGATTTTGAGTTCTTTTATCTTGCCTTTATGTGTATGTATGTGTGTCTGTGATGGTGTTTTTATGTGTGGAGATGAGTGCATTTGTATTTCTCTTCGGCAAGGGGACAGATTTAGTGGGTGAGTTCATCGTTTAAAGTCAGTCAGACTTTGAGTTTGTTTACCTTGCTATCCTGTGTGTTAATGTGTGCGTGGGTGAATGTGTGTGTGTGTGTGTGTGTCTTTGTAAGAGAGAGAGAGAGAGAGAGAGAGAGAGTGAGGAAAGGTTGAGCATCTGCTGTTTTTCATAGAAGTGGAAGAGAACTCTTTGGCAAAGAGACAGACTCAGTGGGTGAGTTCATTGTGTACATTCATACTTTGAGTTCCTTTCTATCCTTCATGTGTATGAATATATGTGTCTGGTGGTGTTTTATGTGTGGGGGATGAGTGCATTTGTATTCCTCTTTGGCAAAGGGACAGACTCAGTGGTTGAGTTCATTGTATAAAGTCAGTCATACACTCACACTTTGAGTTCCCTTACCTTGTCCTCCTGTGTGTTAATGTGTGTGAGAGAGAGATAGTGTGGAAAGGTTGAGTATCTGCTGTTTCTCATAGAAGTGAAGGAGGATTCTTTGGCAAAAGGACAGACCCGGTGGGTGAGTTTATTGTATAAAGTGAGACGTTGAGTTCTCTTTTCTAGCCTTTATGTGTATGTATACAAATTAGGACAGTGTATATGTCGGTGTTAGTGTTGTTATGTGTGGGTGATGAGTGGATCTGTATACATGTGAGAGTGAGGAAAGTTTGAGCACCTGTTTTTCACGTCTATAATGAGGTGGAGAAGGGACTCTTTGGCCAAGGGACAGACTCAGTGGGTGAGTTCATTGTACAATGTATAAAGTCAGAATTTGAGTTCCCTTATCTTGCCTTTATGTGTGTTAATGTATGTGGGTGTGGGAGGGATGTGAGGGCATGTGTTTTGACAGATCGTTCGGTATAGCTATGCAATAAATCTTGGTAGTGTAAACAGGGGGGGGGGGAACTGATGTGTACCATCTAGCCAAGAGAGGGAGAGAGTGCCTTTGGTAATTCTGTTGACTCCCTGAGCCGAGTCAGATCTCAAGTGCACATCGAGGGTTCAGTGACACAAAGACGTAATTCCATATTATGCCAAAATGAGTATTATGCCATATCAAAATGTTCAGAAAAATGTGGGCTTTCCAGGAAACACAATAACTTAACTCCACCCAACACCCCATTGAAGTCAATGGCTAGTGAAACATAGACTTAACTTCTTAAGGCGCAAGTGGATCTCAATCTGCTTTAAACCACTTTTTCTCAAAATGGCCAAAATGGAGTTATGTCTTTGTGTCACTGAACCCTCGATATGGAAAACTATTACTTCCTAGCGTGGAAGGAAGAAGTCAATATTTCACCTCTGTGATCTCTCCATTTCAGTCATTCCTTTGAATTGAATAACATACAGGAAAGCAAAGTATTTAGGAGAACTAGAGTATCAACAAATAGTGCAATCAAAATCTGGATAATTCTTTTTAGGGGATAATAGCTCTAAATCTAACCAATTTCATTTTTGTGTGGCATTTACCAAAGCAGCACAGAAGTTCTAGATATTTGCCAGTTCTTGCATATTGCCTTCTCACATTTCTTCTTCTTCGCATTCAGATATAGGGTTTTTATTAGGGGTATTATGTGCTGGCTTGGAAATTTGCTTCATGGTCAGTTTCTAACTCGAAACAAATTCCCAACTTCAAGTTGAAGCATGTGAATGAACCTACATGTACAACCTAACACTACACCTGACACTAAACCTAGCCGAAAGCCCACTCACAACCCACGCCCTACCCTGTACCATTGTAATGATAGCACCGACTTCTTACATAGTGATATTCACCATACAAGGTGCTCCACTATTACCCAGGTCTTTGCTAGGCTACTGATTTTGGTGCTCACAGCATATACGATATTCCTCCCATTCATTTGCTACATCTGGGTCAAGTTTAGCAAGTGCAAATTAAAGTCTTGGCCAAAAACATATTCAGGGAGGGGCCTGAACCCACAGCCTTCGCATCACCAGCCAAGTGCTCAAACCACTCATCTCATCAATTCTGTTAAAGTTGAACTTCAAAGAAAAATCACAAATATGTCAACTAATGTATGACTAGAAACTGGTAAGCTAACAGATGGCCATCGTACAAGTTTTAGGTCAACTACATATCGGGTGATTTATAAAAATACAAATACAACCACTGGCATAGCAGCTGGGATATACGAGAGATTCGCCGGAAAAATAAAGATGTTTTAATGACGTCACTATATGGACCAATACTGCCCAAGCAGATGACATCCCATAGAGAATGAACATAATTGCAAAGCTTTTATTTGTCAAATTATAATGAGTTTAGTGTATATAAATGTGATGGCATGTCAAACCATTCAAAAGGGGATATGACCCGATTCCGATAACTAAAATCTTTTGCTTGTAAATACACAGGATAGGGGTTAATTAACAGTCAAAGAAGCCAGACTTTCGAATTGAAAACCCCCGGAACGATGTTGAGGACGGCATTTGTTCCCTCTTGAAACGCCGAACATACCGCGGTGTGTCCAGCTGAATATTCAATGGCGTCTTATTTTGTTTACAAGCGACAAATTCCGTTATTTTTGTATCGCTGCATTTGTCATCAAAATAAAACCATGTGCGGGGTTAAGAGTGAGGACGATTATACATTTAGCCTGACGGTAGTGGAGTAAGAGAAAGAACTCAAGAAAAGATGAAAACACAGGCACTGAAAATGTGTGAGATGTCATGGGACATCGTCTGCTTGTGCAAGTCATGTCTATACTGTGATCTCACGCATCTCAGCAGCATTCGGGGAGCTCTTCAGGTGCTATGCCGGGGCTGTATTTAAGCGTTTTATAATTTATAATAATCATTATTTCGAATGTTTCCAAGCATTGAATTTTGATAACCTTGTCGAATCAACGTTTCAACTTTGCAATAATGAAATTAAGTTAGTTTTTAAAATCAATAAACATCAACTTTAATACGCATCTTCTTCTCATATCGTCCTTTTTTGGTTGGGTGCACTCTATTTCAAATACTCCTATTTACTCAACTCTATCATGACTTTTTTTTGGTTAAACAGTGACTTTTCTTGAGTATTGTTGCTCTGTTCTATTCATTCTCTCAGATCCGTCGTCCATCACTTTACCAAGCTTCGTGGACCCTGACCACTCAGCCTCTTCCTATGCCCTCAAGTCGGAGGGTCAAGCCCGCCTCAACCGTCTCCTCTGCGTCCTGGCCGACACTAGACCGGACATCCTCTTCTGTCCTTTGCTGGCACCCTTGGCAGGCATGCTCCTGCATTACATGAGTCCAGAAGAGACCTTTGACGGTTTGTCAGCGCTCCTCGGAAGCACCCGCTACAAGTTCTTGGAGGTGTCTTGGGTGGAACATGAGTCCTTCAGGATCAGTTTTGAGAAGCTGGCTGCAAGGTTTGCGGTAGGTTGATACTCATTACAACATTGACAAACTCAATCACGATCACCATCATAATCATGATTACAATCACAATCATGATCACTATCACAATCGTTTTTGTGCTCACAATCACTAACAAATTCACTGTAATCACAATCACGATCATGATTGCAATCATAATAATAATTACCTTTAAAGGATCTTTTGAAGGTGGCATGAAAAGTTATCTTTTGTTTATTATGGGCCAGTTTCTCTCAGAATTTATTTGTTTCACCAGAAATTTAAGCATTCAGATTGCCGAAAGAGAGGTCTGCATGTGTGCTACATGTATGTATTTGACATTGGTTGCGTTTATTGACCAAATTTTTGGCTAGAATCAGGTTTCTCAAACGTCTTTCAGGCAAATTTAGAAGGTGATAAACACAAAGCCTTTTTTAATGGTCTTTAGATATGGGCATATCTAAAGACGCAAAAAGGTGTGTTTTGTATGTGACATACAGCCAGAATCACGTTTCTGAGAGATGATAAATGCAAAGCTGTTTTGAACCCCACATACAAATCGGACCACCCAGGGTAATTTCCGTTTCGGAGGCTAGCGCGCCATGTGTTGTGTACAAGCATGTGTGTGTAGTTGACCTCCGACAAACTGTATGCTTCCCGGGTCAAAACAGCTGCGCAGACACAAGGCCTTTATTTTGAATCGTGAAGAGACGATAAACGCGACATCCCGCAAATCACTTTCGTATAGTGGGGTATGATAGTGGGGTACGATATGTACATATCTAGTGGCAAGACCCAATAAATGCATTGATTACCTTTAATACTGTTTTAATCAATCAAATGTATGCAGTGTTTCAGAGAAAACTCTCATTTTTGTAGCAACTTTTGTAGCACTTATAAAATTGTGAATTCCCATAGTTAAAATGTCACGTACCGTAGTTTAAATGTAAGCAAACTGTGATGCATTGTGTTCAGGAACTCTTCTTTATAGACCACCTATAAATCAACTTCGTTTTACAGCGCAAAATCAATCATTTGAAAAAATCACTACCAGTGGCCTGACCACAAATTGGCTATTGTTATATTATTTGCATGTTGATCATTTCAAAAGATCCATGTTTTGTACAGGCTGCAGTTATCTGTAATTATTGTCTAAATTGATCTTTAGGCAAACTGAAACTACAGTTTATTCCAACATCAGTAGGCTGATGATAAGTACTTCATTCAAATCTAATTAATTACTAGTGAGGGGGGGGGGGGGGGGGGAGAACAATGGTGAACACTGATTTATTTATCTCTTGCACGCTATACATGAAGTTGGGGCATTATATTCTTTTCTAATAATAAATTATATTTTAGAAGCGCATATCGACACAAATACAAATCCCTACCTGCAGGAGCACATTGTATCATACTGCAACCACACGCTCATAGTTTAAACTATTATTTGAAGGCTTCTACATAAGCTCTACCACTTTGTTGAAGACAAACTTGTCCTTTTGCATAATTCCTCTGAACTCACAGCAGTACAGTGTCTCCTTATAGTGACTTTTGTTTCCATTATCTCTTGATCACGAGTGCTGGTTTTGCACACCGTAGATGAGCAGAAAAAAGAAAATATTAACAGAAAATGTTGAGTCTAGTTTGAATGAAGTCTTTAGATTGGCAACACAGTGTAAAATAAAATAATCAATATATTTTTGTGTGAAAATTGGCATTTTTGGGAGGTTTAATTTTGCAATTTTATTTCTCATTGGTTCATCTAGTACACATTGTTATTTATTTCAAACTATGAAGGAGGGGAAAATATGATTAATTGTCGGTAGTTTGAGGAGGGAAAAATTATTAATTTAGAAATCAAGAAAACTCTTTTTATTACCGGTAAGTAGCACTTCTCTGATCTACAGGTACCAGTATGTGTTTCCAATGTAGAAAAGAATTTATATAAGGGAGTATCAGTCACAAATTATCCTCAGAAAGAAATATTGTCCAATAAAATTTTCATGGTTTCAGAGTAAAATTCAATGATACCCACTCATTCATTTTTTTAAATTATATATATGTTTCAGTTATGGATAAACATTACACATTGCAATAATTGTGGATCAATATCCAATTACATGGCACTTCAAAATCTAAAAATATGTCATTAAAGATTGGAGTCTAGTTACCCATGTTTCGATAATGATGAAATGGCTACATACTAACTTTGCGATCAATATTAACCTCCATGGCAACATATCACTCAACAGCCAATCAAATCTAGGTTTCCATGGAAGTTAACATTAATGGCAAAGTTACCATCAAAGGTAAGTTTTATACAGCGGGCCCTGGGTAATGGGCATCCACATCATTATAAATAAATAAATATATAAGTAAATTATCTAAACACCATTAACAAGGTAAATATTCTAAATTGAATCTGAAAGCTTTCCTGCAAGGTTGGTTTAAAGGTATAGACTAGTTTTGGAAACGCCCCCCTCTCAAAAAATGAAATGGAAACTCTTATTACCAATCATGTAAAAGAAAATGTGTTGACTAATACGTGATGATACAAATTTTGCCGGGAAACCGGCTTCTAATTGATATATTTGGTAAATTATCATATCAATCCGGCCTGGATAGATATCACGAATGCACTTCAACATTGAACATTTGGGCATATATTTCTGTTTTTTGTGAATTTAGGTTGAAGTATTGCCATCTAAATCTCTGAAGGCAATATTGAAACAATATTGAATGGATATTTTGAACCCAAAACCCTTGAACTGCAATTTTACCACTACCGGTCTACCGGTATATCTTTAAGCTTAAACTATATGCTCTGATTACTCTAACCAATGACAGTTATCTGTATTAGAGATTTGACATTGCTACAGATAAAGACTAATCGATATCATGATGTGGGAGTTTTAGCAAATGTCATTTATACCAGGATGTGAAACCAGATAAAGGAAAGTGACATAAATACGAGTCATCATCTCTATATTTATGTTTCAAGGGAATGAGAGATTGCGTGTCATGTTCTCATTCAGGGCCATTGTCAATTTACTGTCAATTGTTGCAAATTCTCAGTACTGGTATGTCAGTATAGTAGTATACAGTAATAAATAAGCATTTCTTTTCCTGCTATGACTGATCATGACATAGCCACATTGAAACTAACAATAAATATAATTATTATACAAATATTGACTGCTTTGAGGAACACGTTAAAACTATTATATATAGGATTTATTGAAATGAAAGCAAATCACATAAAAAACCAAGGACAAACAGTCCAAAGACTGACACCTGTCTTGGGTACAAATTAAAATTTAAATCAAGTATACATGATAAATTGGCAGTAACGAATACATAAATAAGTGATACAAGTTAAAATATCAAATATCTAATAACTATCATCATTAAATTTTGCAAAAAGGTCATATAAACAATAACAACAAGTACATCATTTGAGGACTCTCGAGCTGTGCAATAACTAAATCAGGCACAGACAGAGAGTTCCCCCCAAAAAAAATTGATCCCGAGATTTGCAATTAGTAGGGGAGAATTGACATTCTGTTTGGGGAATTAATTAAAGGATGCAGCTGAACAATGACAATATGCCTTGCCGAGTTTAAAATTGTACAGCTCAGTCATGCATGATCATTCCATCCTTAGGATTGCATCAAATAAAAGTTGAGAATACAGACTTTAGGATAATAATCCCAAATCAATATCCTTTCCTTTAAAGCCCCACTGCACTACTTATAGCTACTTGCGCCCTCTATATAGCAAACAATGCCTAATCGGTGACTATTGGTCCCCCATGGTCCCCTTTTTTTAAGGTTAATTGAGAGCTGATTTGATGAGATAACCACCTGTCAGTGACCATGCAGGGAGGTCCAATCCTTTCTGGCCAAACTAGTGTATATAGGCTTTAAAAACCATGCTGCAGCAAACATAGGAGCCGTTCACATACATTTACTTTGGATAATCAGATTTCTGACACTGCCTTTTTCAATCCCATGAAACCCATCATGCATGAGTGATTTATTGGTCATGTCATTTTGATGTCATATGAAAGAAGAAACAATAGGTCCGACTTCATCAGCTCGAGTTTGCCAAAATCCGCTATTTTCATACTCAGGATATTATCCCGAAGCTTGAAATTGCGTCTTCACCAGACCGATACGCTCATCACAAACTAGCTCGGACGGGCGCAAATTATCCCTCTATTTCCCAAATAGCAAGATATTTTGGAAACAAGGCCAAGATTTCTCGAGATATTTTCTCAACCAAATATCCTGTTAATTACAACTGCAGGCTGACGAAGACGCAAATCAACTGGTTAATTTGTGATCAGGATAGTTAAAATAGCGGGTTATTTGGCAAATTTGAGCTGATGAAGGCAGCCTTATGAGCTTTTCAATGATAAATAACAAATATGGAAAACTAATTTTTGATTAATCTGAAAGTGCCAAGTGTAAGTTTATATCCTCTTTCTGTTGATGGTATAATTTACAGCAATAAATGTCATTTTAAGTGTTTCTGCGGTGGAAACTGGCCTGGATGTGTACTTTTACTTTCAGACTCCACGTAGTACACAGTTTCATTAATCACCCACCATGCAGTGGTAAGCTTCCTTGCTAGGAAGTTGTTGATTATTAACAATGACTTCTACTAATTTGGAAAGGACAGGCACTTTTAGAATTCTCTGAAAATGTGTTTTCACCACCAATTAAGAGTTCTTAAAAATGTAATAATATGCCAAATTGGTGTAAAGTGACTTGATTGGTTAAAGTTCCACCTGTAAATTCCTCTTCCAGTTTAGCCATTGTTTTCTGATGACTTTTGACCAGAGAAGGAAAGCTTAATAAGTGTCATATATTCTGTCCTTGTGTTGTATGTGATGATGTTTAGTGTGCAAAACTAGTATTGCCCTTGTAAACTGGGTAATGAGGGATATGGATTTTATATTTTAC
This sequence comes from Strongylocentrotus droebachiensis, assembly GCA_035222895.1. Taxonomy (NCBI): domain Eukaryota; kingdom Metazoa; phylum Echinodermata; class Echinoidea; order Camarodonta; family Strongylocentrotidae; genus Strongylocentrotus; species Strongylocentrotus droebachiensis. The sequence continues at coordinate 88,065 of JAVYIG010000866.1, read as the reverse complement.
ATGACTGAGTGTAATACTTCATAGACTTAAACAAAATTTAAGGTATATCTTGAATAATAACCTTCACAAAGACCACAAGTAGTTTCAGTTTCAGTTTTATTATAATTTCCAACAGAACAATCAAGAAAACTAATTATGACAAGAAATCAATTTACATTAATATAATGCATTTTGCAAATCATTAATTGAATTACCAAAGAGAATGTCATAAAGAATACAAAATTTGATGGTGTCCATGCAAAATGAAGTTGGGTTATGATACCTTGTATGCACCCGTGATTGGTATGAGAACCACTCGAGTATTCTTTAAAGGGATTAATCAACCGTGATTGCTGCAACGCTTGGATCCATCCCAAAGTGTCATTCTAGAGTGATCCCTCATCTTACAGCCGATTTGACACCATCGGGGCTCCTTGCGATATAAAAAGGGCCTCTTCAAAATTGGGTTGTACTGTCTCCCTGTCTTATTTCAGGTCAAATTGACAATAGTTGAATGCATCAATTGTTGTTGTCATAGCAACATAAAAAGGCTAGTCATGGGTATGAATGCTTCATTGCTTCAATCCATCTAAAAAATGTCATGAGTTCACTGAAGGCCTGTTTTCACTAGCTCGAGATTGCAAAATATCCCTTGTTTGAACAATCGCGATCCGCAAACTATCCTGTTAATTTGCGTCTTCATCAGCCCGAAGTGGCAATTAGCAGGATATTTTGTCGGGATTGTCATCCCAAGATATCTTGGGATAGTTTGCAAAATATCCAGCCATTTGTCCGGTGCGTCTTCACCAGACCGAAGACTCGCACTATGCGCGAACGCTGAGCAAATATCTCGAGCTAATTTCTCAAGGTCGAGTTTCGAGGTCGAATCTCGAGCTGATGAGAACGCGATTTGTAACTTTGGGAATATTTCCCAAATCAGAAATAGCGGGCTATTTGGCAATCTCGGGATGATGAAGATGCGCTTTGAGAGTGATCCCTCATCATACAGCCGATTAAACACCATTTGGGCTCCTTGAGATATAAAGAGGGAGTCTTCAAAATTAGGGTGTACCATGTCTTGTTTCAGGTAAAATTGACCATAGTTACAGCTGAATGCATCAATTGCTGTTGCTATAGCAACGCCAAAAGGGGGCTTGGTTTTGAGTATGATTGCTTCAATCAATCTAAAAATGTCACGAGTTCACTGAGATTGATCCCTCATCATACAGCCAGTTTAACACCTTCTCGGGTTCCTGGCATTTTGGAAAGAAGACCTCTTCAAAGTAAGGGTGTACTTCATGTCTTGTTTCAACTCAAATTGACCCTAGTTGCAGCTGACTGCATCAATATCTGTTGTCAAAGCAACATAAATTGGTTTTGTTATCTAATACATTATCTTTTTAGCCCATTTAACACCCCCTAATTTACAATGTAAAGAGTATGTCAAATTGACCTTAGATGCTGCTTAGTGCACCACTGTTGCCTGTCATAGTACATTATAACAAGCATGTATCTTGAGCTCTTTTGAATCGGATTTCCATACTTTTTAACAGAGACTTGTTTTTAAGCAAAGTATTTACATTCCATTCATAGTCTGACTAAGGTGTAAATGCGATGAGAGAATTACGGGGATACAGCTCTTCCGTCGTGTTTAGGGAACGAACGCTATCATGGCCGCGTACGGTCATGAAAATCAACAGGACGGAGAAAATTCTTGTCTGTGCATGCGCAGACTGTTTTTTCGCTCGCGTTACCTTCGTCTTTGCCTTCCGTCGTCTTCGCGAAAGTGCCCTACTGGCAAAACATGACTGATCTCTGAGAACTTTGGAAAGGATATGATGGACCTATTTGTAGTACTTAAAGAACTCTTCTTTCAAGGCTTAATCAGTGTGTGAAATATATTTTGATAGGACTTGTAATGAAAAAGAAATTTCTTAGAACATTGATTTTTCTACCTTCAAACCTGTTCATTATGACTACCCTAGGGGAACACAAAAAATGGCCATTGTGGACAGATGGCCTTTCTAGACAGATTCTTCAACATACATCTCCTTCAAGAGGAATGCAATATGGGTGACCATTATAAAGAGGTGGCCTTTATAGAGAGGTGGCCACTAAGACAGGGTTGACTGTATATCATTCAAGGGTGAACGTACTTTTGCAAACTTTCATATGATAATGGATTGATGACTGCCATTAAGCAATATCAACTATCGAAAGTAAAAGTTTATTGTGAGCGAGTTTCGGTCATGGTTTTCATGATTTGCATAACATGCAGTACACATACACTTAAGATTTTGATATGGGAAATACCCAGTACTTGCAGGGTAATTCTACATCTACAGAGACATGTTTAGAATTAATTCTGCAATACTATTTACCAAAAAATAAAAACTGGTAAAATTATTAAAAACATTCTCCAGAAATTGTTTTGCTGAATAATTTAAACCAACTGTTTAGTGGTGAAAGAGCATTAAAGATAAAGATCAGTTCTGGTCATGCGATTGCATTGTGAAAGAAACGTTGTGGAGTTGATCAGAAAAGGTTGATCATCTAGCATATAAGTATTGGTGTGTACTGCAAGGTTCTGGATTCATCAAAATGAAAAGAAATTTGGCCCAGTCTTGGTGAAGTTACAAGCACAGTACACAGAAAGATGTATATGGGACTACGCACACATGCGTAACACATGCGTTTTTATCTATCACATCCCAATAGATTAACTTATTTAGCAAATATATCAATTAGTAGGCGGTTTCCCAGCAAATTTTAATCATCATGTATTAGTCAAAACATAATCTTTCACATGATTGGTAATAAGAGCTTCCATTTCATTTTTTTTTAAATTGGGGCGTTTCCAATACTGATCTTTACATTTAAGTCTGTATAAAATCACATTTTGATGCACCATGCACAAAATAGAGATGTACACTTCACAAATACACTTTAAAAAAAGCTCTTGAGGATAGTGAAGTATTTTATTTCACTGACAACAGTGATGGATAAATATCTTCTCCTCCCAGCTTGTAGCTTCCTGGCTGAAAATGAGTTTGTGTGAATAACAATGGTCTCTCTCTCTCTCTCTCTCTCTCTCTCTCTCTCTCTCTCTCTCTCTCTCTCTCTCTCTCATTCTCTCTCTCTCTCCCTCCCCCCCTCCCCCCTCTCTCTCTTTCTCTGTAGCATTTTAAAGACAATTTTGCCCTGGCTATCCATGTATTTGTAAGCAATCTGAACAGTCAAATAAATGAATTGTGGCTCATAACACATTGATGAATGTATGTTATTTGGTTCATGCAATTTTATTGCCCTACCCTCCCCCCCCCCCCTTGTACTAACTCCAATATTATTTGAGATTGTACCTTGAAATCCACTTAGTGACTGCTAATCATGTAGTACATGTACATATCATGTTGTTGTAAAAGTGAAATTGCTTACGAGGACTGTTTCAAAGATTAAATGCTGTTTATTACACATGGCCAGGATATTATGACAGGTTTCAGGGTCTATCAATCATTGTGTGGATGTAGTGCGTTTCACACGTGACCACGTTCAGAACCATTACACCAGACCTGCATGTGAGCCCAAAGTTGGACCTCAAGTTCAATCACTGTTTTTCCAGGGATATGATCTTTGCTCATTTTTACCTGGATTGTGGCGTACTATCCAGGATTTGCTCGAGAGCGAAGGGCATAGTGCTGAAAAACATGGATTGAACTTGAGGCCTGCCCTGGGGCTCACGTGCAGCTCTGGTTCAATGACTCTGAACTTGGTCATGACTCATGAATGCTTGTAACCCGCTCCTCTCAAACAATCACGGACCTTGAAACCGATCATAACGTCATGGCCATGAATAAACAGCATTTAAACATTGAAACCTTTGTTGTTAACATTTTTAATTTACAACAACCTCACTGATTAGCCCCCCCCCCCCCCCCCCCCCCCCCTCTCCTTAGAAAGAGACAAAGCAAGATTCTCACAGTAGCAGATCTAGAATTATCTTGTAAGAGGGGCAGGGGCAACTCTGAACTCTGAAAATTCTCTGAATATCTCCTACCCCCCCCCACCCCCCCCCCCCAAAAAAAAGTGAAAGGCAGGTTGTCACAATTTCAGACGCCTTTTTTTTGGTCAAGAAATGTTTCAGAAGCAGAAAAAACGTCTTTACTTTTTTAGTAAAATTTGTGTTCGGTGGAAGGGGGGGGGGGGGGAGGGAGTGAGGAGGTAGTGCATACTGGTATACATTTGTGGTCATCTTCTATGCTTTTCTTCTATTTAAAGTATACCAGATTAGGTTTTGCCAGAAGGGCACATGCCCCCATTGCCCCCTGGATACGCCACTGACTGTGCCATTGCTTGCTTGCTCAAGTATGATGTTAATCAGTGGGAGGCAAACAGTTCAATGTTGATGTAGAATAAATCTATCTTCTTTTCATCTCCCTTTTTCTTCTGTCCATCCTTCAGGCACCAGCTCACAAGATGTTTCATCATTCTCAGTATTCATTATACCCATGAATCTATCTTCTTTTCATCTATCTTTTGTTCTTCTGTCTATCATCTAGGAACGAGCTCACAAGATCATCATTCTCAGTATGAATCAGCATGAATCTATTCTTCTTTTCATCTATCTTTTGTTCTTCTGTCTTTCTTCCAGGCCCCACCTCACAAGTTGTTCATCATTATTTATTATACCTATGGATCTGTCCTTTTCATCTATCTTTTGTTCTTCTGTCTTTCTTCCAGGCCCCACCTCACAAGTTGTTCATCATTATTTATTATACCTATGGATCTGTCCTTTTCATCTATCTTTTGTTCTTCTGTCTTTCTTCCAGGCCCCACCTCACAAGTTGTTCATCATTATTTATTATACCTATGGATCTGTCCTTTTCATCTATCTTTTGTTCTTCTGTCTTTCTTCCAGGCCCCACCTCACAAGTTGTTCATCATTATTTATTATACCTATGGATCTGTCCTTTTCATCTATCTTTTGTTCTTCTGTCTATCATCTAGGAACGAGCTCACAAGATCATCATTCTCAGTATGAATCAGCATGAATCAATTCTTCTTTTCATCTATCTTTTGTTCTTCTGTCTATCTTCAAGGCTCCACCTCACAAGATCATTCTCAGTATTCATTATACCCATGAATCTATCTTCTTTTCATTTATCTTTTGTTCTTCTGTCTATCCTTCAGGCATCAGCTCACAGGTTCTTCATCATTGACATTATTTTAAGTTTCAAGTTTTATTTCAATTAAAATCCATAAAAACACTTAAAATACAGATTATATACAATATAGAAAACAGAGAACACACACAGAATGGAAACATGTCTACAGATATATAAGAATTATACAAAGTTAATCGGGAAACTGCAAATAAAACCGAGGCAGTCCCTGTTATTAAACCTATGAATCCTTTTCATTTATCTTTTGTTCTTCTGTCTATCCTTTAGGCATCAGCTCACAAGATGTTTATCAAGCAAGGAAACATTGCTGAGATCTATCAAGATTGGATCTGGTGGATACTGGAAGATCTTCCTTTCTCACATGTCGTAAGTAATAATAATAATAATATTTTATTTGTATATAGCGCTTAATACAAATGTCTTTAAGCGCTTTACAAATATACTATTACCCTGGGGGGTGTTTCACAAAGATCCTAAGTAGAACTTAACTCTAAGTTGGACTTAAAAATGATGGAAAGCCATTAGCATCCTTGAAAACATTTTGTAAAAGTTACTTTAAAAGACATAAAATGTTGATTCAAATCATTCATATTTTCTATCATCAAGGAGATTTCATGTTCTGGATGTAGAATTTATAAAAAGTCTAAAATACTTGAATTTCTGCTTTTGAATATATTTCATTTTAAGGCTCTAACGGCTGTCCATAATTTTTAAGTCCAACTTAGTGTTAAGTTCAACTTAGGATCTTTGTGAAACACCCCCCCGGTCATTGGATTCAGTGCTTGCCCGCACACACTGTGTGCTCAATCTCCACTCCCTGGGGAGCATTCCAGCCAGGCGTTACTTGTCGCTCAAAAACTGTTTGACCAACAATGACGGCCGCATTCTACCGGGTACCCATTTGACACCTGGGTGGAGAGTAGCAAGTGCAGGTTAATATCTTGCCAAAGGATATTAGTGCCGTGTCGGGATTCGAACCCTCGACCTTCGCATCTCCAGTCAATCGCCTTTAACCACTCGACCACGACACTCCTGTATTGAATGGAGTTAAACTGGTACGTTCGTTCATATCAGAAGGCTGAAACAAATTGAATTTACAAAAGGTAGAAAGATGCATTAAAATACAATACATTAAACATTGATTCAATATAATTGCAATGAAGCCACCATGACCTAATAAGACCTATGAGAGGAGATATGGGTTGCATTTTGGAGCATAAAATTTTAAGAAAAGAGCGTGCGAGTACATGGAAATCGTGATTGTTTGTTTACACCTCTGCACTCAAACAAAATTCACGTATGATATTCTCATCAACAATATTAGCGTAGCTGTTTACAAATGTGGTGTAGCGAGGTAACTTCCTGAGAAGCCCTTTGCGTATACCAGGGTGTTATTTGACTTTCCTGGGACACATCCAATCGCTGTCTTTCTGGTTTCATTTGTTAGTTGTACCCTTGATTGTTATAGTTTTTATAACCTAGCTTTTGTTGTTTTGAACCATGAAATATGTGGTCCATCATCCAAACTATATTATCCACTAGACCTCAACGCCTCTAAGATCATGTATTTCAAATTCCTCTGTAGTCTTGTGTTGAACATTTATGACTTTCACAGTGAATGAATTCTTTCAGTTGCCACAAGGCACTCGTTGCTGCGACAATCACTCCCCCTGTAATGCCTCAACTTAACCTAAAAACCCAGTTGCGACCCCAACCCTAATCCTATACTTCTCACACAATAAACCCTGCCGGGAGAAACGGTCAGCGGAGCAAATGTCAGAGCACTAATTCTTGCAGAAATGCAAAAGGAACATGGTTGTTTTTTTAACCCCTTAAACAAAATGGAAAGTTTCCCATTTGAAACAGATGCTGTTTACATAGTTTGACAAACTTTTAAATGTGTTATTCAAAGGAAACGATAGATTCATAGTTGGCATGGTATGAGAAAAACATGCATGCTTTGTTAAACTGTCAAAGTTACTTTCCAAAAACATTTAGTTTACTATTTCATCGACCTTGGCCTTCCAATTTTAAGGGAAATCAAAACAGGCTACAAAGTGATGAAAATTGTCATTTTAGAGGTTCATTCGTGTGGAATGCTTTTTGATGGGTTGAATTGTTCCCTTCTTACTTCATCTCTCCATCGTTACAGCTTTCATTATTCATTCTCCCTTCAAACTTTGTGCAATAGTAAAGGGGAGAGAGAGGGGAGAAGGGGAGAGGGAGAGAGAGGGAGAGAGAGAGAGAGGGAGGGAGAGAGGGGGAGAGGGGGAGAGAGAGAAGGAATGTACAAATACTTTAAAAATACATAACAGTGAAAAATACTGCTGTAATGATTGTATTTACCTAGTCTCATTTAACTGTATTAAAAATACATTTGGTGTTATTTTACACAATCTTAGAAAAATATATATGTCAACCCTAACAAGTGAGAAAGAAGAGAAGTGAACAAATCAATCATCTAATTAGAACATTGGTAAGGATCCAAACAAAACAGCTATTTCCATATATATACGAGCTCTTCATATGTCCGTGTATGCTATCCGGGGATCAAGTTTCAGAACATTAAAGTAATTAATATAATAAGGAAATACTTGAAACAGGGGAGTTAGTAATAGATACTTATATACATTTGTGAACTGTGAAATATTCATTTGTAGGTTGTTTACTTTTGTTTATTTTATTTTATTTACATAATAGAAGTATTCAATTATTCAAATAGCTATATAATATTTATATCTGTAAACTTGAATTTAAAGCGTCAATCCCATCCAGTCCAAAAGTAAAGCACAAAGTGCTTCACACATTGGTCAACATGTTTGGGCCACTTAAACAATAACAAACCATTTGAAAAAGACCCCCCCCCCCCCCAAGAAAAACAAAACAAAAACAACCATATCACTTCGCACACACACAAAATTATGAACTGAAAGTAGATTTTTTTTAAAATTACATCACAAAGGCTGAACAGAAATAGGTCTTATCAATATCACTATCATCACCAACATTATCAATTTATCATCATCATCAGGTATTGTAGTTGAGTAGTTTAATCACTTGAGTGGAAATGATAAGGTCGTGGGTTCGAGCCCTGGCACAGCACTTTTATAAAGGTATGCCCTTGAGTAAGGCATTTTTATCTACATTGCTTCTCTCCACCCAGGTGTCAAATGGGTACCAGAAATGATGAGAATGTCATTGTGGTTGGATTAGCGTGTGGAATGCCCGTAAAAAGACAATTAACTGGAATGCTTCCCAGGGAGTGAAGAATGTGCACTGTAATGTGCGGAATAGTCATTGAATCCAATGACAGGGGTAATAATGTACGCATTTTTCAGCTTATGGTAAAGTGCTTCATTAGAAACAGATGTTGATATTGTTAGCATCATAATTTTTGTTCCATAGGAGTTGCCAGTTTGAAATAATTTGCCTTCATGATGCTTCCATCATTTGGCTCAGTGTTTCAGGATGAAAAGGCATGACGGATATACAATAAGAAAAAAAAGATTTTTGTTTTGTTTTGTTTTGTTGTGGATAACAATCGTTTGTCAGTGTTGTACTTTGAATTGATATCTTATCATCTGTTATTTGACCTTTTGACCTTTATGCTCACTTTAGATCCGAGTGATGGACTGCTATCTATCAGAAGGGCTGAAGATCTTATACAGAGTAGGTCTAGCTATTCTCATGCTCTACAAGAAACATAAAGGTACAGTAAAAGTTAAGATTGACTGGAGGTGTGAAAGAGGGTGGGAGGGAGAAGGAGTGTGAGGAAGGGGGAGGATGGAGGGTGGGGGAAGTGGGGAGGGAGGGAGGGTGAAGGAGTGAAGGGAAGGGGGAGGATGGGAGGGGGGGGGGGGGTAGGGAGGGAGGGAAGGAAGGTCTTTACCTAAAAACTTTTTTTAGAGCCATTGTATGCAGAGAGAAACACCGAAACCGGCCAGAGTACTTTTTTTTTTTGCCATTACCCTGTAATTTGTTGTTTCAATTCATGAACGAGCCCACCACATGCCCACTTCCTACACATTGTGGGTGCTTGGACCCTTTATGTGTTTGTACAGCCCCTGGGTATTACTGCGCAGGGTATTGGACTAGTTACAGATAAGGTCATTGTCAGGGGCGTAATCAAGCACTTTAATGGCAATGTCATGACTGTCATCACGTTTGAAGCTCACGTGCATCGCAAGTTGTGATCATGGAATAGTATTAAAGGGACATACCTGCTGTACTGTCGGCCGTAAAGTTGAAACATATCTCTTAAAAAGTTATAAACTTTTTTTTTTTTGGGGGGGGGGGGGAGGGGGGGGGGGGTCCAGAGTGAAATTTTTTGGCCCACATTCACCAAGCCCCTGATTCTGTCAATACCTGATGTATGTCAGATCTATAAAAAAAATGCATCTGATATTAAAGGTACTATGTCCCTTTTGCAGCCAACCTCAAATGCTGTAGAACTTTGCAGGAATTATGAATATGTCATGTATATCCTATCTGTGAAATTTAAACGTTAGCAGTGTCCTCATATTCAAATTATGCAAGGAAACCCGTTTACTTGCTAGACTTCACTGTCAGACACTATTGAGTGACTGACTGGCTTTGTTTCTTCTTTGGTAATAACATACATGAAAAGAGTTGTAAAGGGTACATGAGCATTTGTCTACATCAATAACCCACTTCTTGCGATGGCCAAGATTAAACTGATTGAATCTTTGCGCAGCATAAAACGTACGACCATTCGGTACAATTGTCTGAAAATCAAGACTATTACTTTTGGGCTCTATAGCCCTAAAGTCAATTTGACAACTAATAGTCGTTATTTTTCCACTTGCAGACATTTTCAAGCCCCACCTTTTATAGGGAAGTTCTAAATTAGTATTATCTTTCAAATGCAGTTTGAATTTAACTTTTTCATTTTTGGGGCCTGCAAATGGGACACAGTACCTTTAAGTAAAGGCCCGGTCCCACTGCACTTACGGATGCAAAGAGGATGTAAAATGTAAATAAATCTTGCCATCCGTTGGAAAACGCTATGCATCCGTTGTGTACTCATTGCATACGTGTTTCATACGCTTTATCCATCGAGCATCTGTCCACTGTGATTTCATCCGCGCAAAATGTTTTGAGCTGCACAAAACTTTTAGAACGGATGAACTTCCGCCGTGTACGATGTAAATCCGCGACAAATACGAGCAACAAACGTTCTATGTCCGTTATCATCCGTTAAACGTCCGCTGTATCCTCTCTGCATCCTCTGGGCATCCTCGCAACTCACATTCGCTGCAGTTGAAAACGGAAAGAGGGAGGAAAGATAAGGTACATGGAACGTCTATACATCGTTAGTAGCACGGAAATAGAAAGGATGTAAGCGTATGCATCTCGTATATAAAGTATTCAAAGCTGTCATCCACTTCCATCCGCTAGGCTTCCGATGAACATCCGTTAAATATCCCCGCTACATACTACCCACGTCCGTTATTTTCCGTTCTGTTTTCGCAAATTTTCGCAAATTTTGTCCATTTCTGGAGCGGATGAAAACGGATGGAGCCACACCCGAAATTTTGCTCGTTCGCTTTATCCGTTATGCATACGTTTTGTGTCCATCGGCCAGTGGGACCGGGCCATAACATTGATGGTTTATACGTGTATCATATTGCAAAATTGTCATGAACATTTATATTGCAAGTAAACATATAAATTGCTATGTCTGGTCTGTTCTATTGTTAATGATCTTAGAATATCATTAAAGGGGCAATTCAGCTTCACCGTCACCCAGAGCTATTATATTGAATTGAATTGAATTGAATTGAATTTATTCACCACTTTCATAAAAATACAAAGGCAAAGAATACAATAGTTTCTTGCAAACATAGATAAACCACTAAAATTGAAAATACACTAAAGGAAATTACAAAGTGGTTGGATCATCAAAAAGTTACAAAAACTTATAGGTAGATGATCCTAAAAATGTACACACAAAAACAAAAAAGGGGACAAAGAAAATAGAATACTACAATGGTAATTACACACATAAAAATTGCGTTTGTCAAATTCAAATTTTCTGTATCAGGTGAAGTTTTAGATGATGCTTAAAACTGTTTAAAGATGCACACTGTTTATGTTTAGGGGGTAGTTTGTTCCAAATGGTGGGTCCTTTATATTTATAGAGAAACAGAGAGAAACAGCAGCCAGAGTACTTTTTTGCTTTTGCCGTTACCCTGTAATCTGTTGTTTCATGAATGAGCCCACCACATGCCCACTTCCGACACATTGTGGGTGCTTTGGACCATTTATGTGTTTGTAAAACCCCTGGGTATTTCTGCACCAGGGTATTGGACTAGTTTCAGATTGGGTCATTGTCAGGGACGTGATCAAACACTTAACGGCAATGTCATGATATTCCTCACGTGTGAAGCTCACGTGCATCGCAAGTTGTGATCACAGAATATTATTGAAGGGACATATCTGCTTTACTGTCTCCCATAAATTTGGAACATATTTCTCACTTATAATTTTTTAAATAAAAATAAATAAATAATAATTTATATTAATTATTATTATTTTTTTATTTTTTTTTATTACATTTTTATTCTTTTTTTTAAATTTGTTATGGGGGGAGGGGGGGGGGGTCCAAAGTGAAATTTCTAGAGCCCACATTTCACTAAGCCCCAGATTGTTTCAATACCTGATGTACATGTATGTCAGATCTATTATAAAAAATGCATCTGATATTAAAAAGTAACTTGCTTGTATGTGTAATGGTATGTATATTACACAAATTGTTGTAAACTTTTATATTACATGTAGACATATAAATTGCTATGTCTTGTCTGTTCTAGTGTAAGTCTTGTCTGTTCTATTGTAAGTGATCATGGAATAGTATTAAAGGGACAATTCAGCTTCACAATTGCCCATAAATTTGGAATAAATTTTCTTATTTCATTTCATGAAATGATTGTTCCACGGCGTGAAACTTTCGCGGCTCTCAAAGGTATAGACCAATTTTGGAAACATCCCCCTCTCAAAAAATGAATGGAAGCTCTTATTACCAATCATGTGAAAGAATATGTTTTGACTAATATGTGATGATACAAATTTTGCCGGGAAACTGCTTACTAATTTATATATTTGGTAAATTATCATATCGATCTGGCCTGGATAGATATGACATTGCCGTTAAGTGTCCCTGACAATGACCTTATCTGTAAGTTCTCCCGATACCCTGGTGTAGAAATAACCAGGGGCTGTACAAACACATAAAGGATCCCAAGCACCCTGCACCCACATTGTATCAGAAGTGGGCATGTGGTGGGCTCGTTCATGAAACGACAGATTACAGGGTGATGGCAAAACAAAAAGTACTCTGGCCGGTGTAATTTCTCTTTGGATACAAATAGCTCCCCCAAAATATAGTTAGGTAAAGACCTTCCTTTCCTCCCTCCCTATCAGGAATGCACTTGAACATTGAATATTTGGGCATATATCTTCGCTTTTTTGCGAATTTAGGTTGAAGTATTGCCATCTAAACCTCTGAAGGCAATATTTAAACAAAATTGAATGGATATTTTGCACCCAAAACCCTTGAACCGCAATTTTACCACTACCGGTCTTTACCTTTAACCCCCCGCAGGAAGAACATGCAAACATTTTATGCATGCAGAAGTCTGGTTTTAAAGTAGATGAAATACCGGTAATGCATTTGGCCTATCTGTAGATGATTTGCAGACATGGTTTTATCTTGAAGTTTTGTTCTTGTTTTTCTTTAAATTGTCCAGGTACTGCAGAGGCGCCCGACGGTGTGGCTGCTTCCATCAGAGAATTTGTCCGGTCCATTCCAGTCAGCCCAAACACTCTCCTAACAGTAAGTCGAGGGCTTCTCCTCTCTCTCTTTATCCTTCTTATTCATCCTATGAAGTGAAGCGAAGTGAAGTGATACAGCCATACAGCAGATATGCCAACCCTGCTCCCGAAAATTCACCCCAACTCCCGCCCTTACAATCACTATCCTTATCCTCCCGTTATAATGATTTTTTCGTACTGATCAGTATATATCTGCGAATTCAATGAGAAATATCGTCTGCTAACTTAAGAATGTGGTAATTCCACTATGTTCGCTGCTACCGAATTTTACGTAAAAGGCAAAGACAAATTAGGAACAGCAAAAGATTGGTTCAGCATATCGCATACGATGCAGCTGCATGCGATATGCCAAACAGGATTTTTTTCTGCGGTCCTGGTCGCGCGATGTATGAGCGGCCGCTGGAGTTGAAGATAGTCAAGTCGCGCGGTGGAACATCAAAGGACGATTTTGGTGTAACCAATGCATGGATATTGACACGGGATGGCAGAAAATCAGCAAAAGAAGACCACGAAATGGTCTCAGAAGTATAAGACCGAATCATTTAATTTGTTCCGTCTTTTCCAGGTAGGGTTCCAGCTCAGAGGCTTGTCGCGGTCCGTGATAGGAACGTACCGGACTCTGTGTGAGGATAACTTGCCATACAGAGCTGCTATTCAAGAGACAGAATGATGTCATAATCACAAAACAAAACCATATCATTTCTTTTTGTTCTGTCTTTCCTAGGTTGGGTTCCAGTTCCGAGGCTTGTCGCGGTCCGTGATAGGAACGTTTTAGACCAAGCAAAAAGAGACTCTACGAGAGGATAACTCACCCTACAGGGCTCCATATCATTTCTTTTTGTTCTGTCTTTCCTAGGTTGGGTTCCAGTTCCGAGGCTTGTCGCGGTCCGTGATAGGAATGTTTTAGACCAAGCAAAAAGAGACTCTACGAGAGGATAACTCACCCTACAGGGCTGCTAGTAGGAGACAGAATGATGTCATCATCACAAAACTAAACCAAATCAATCATTTTTGTTCTGTCTCTCTAGGTTGGATTCCAATTTCGAGGCCTGTCGCTGTCCGTGAAAGGAACGTACCAGAATCTATGTGAGGATAACTCGCCCTACAGGGCTGCCAGCAGGAGACAGAATGGTGTGATCATCACAAAACTAAACCAAATCAATTATTTTTGTTCCGTCTCTCTAGGTTGGGTTCCAGTTCCGAGGCTTGTCGCGGTCCGTGATAGGAACGTTCCAAACCAAGCATAAAGAGACCCTACGAGAGGATAACTCACCATACAGGGCTGCCAGCAGGAGACAGAATAGTGTCATCACCAAGCTCAACCCGATTAGCTCATCTATCATTACACACCAGCAGGTATGCAATACTGCGTAGCTCAACAGTAACTCTTTACCCTAACAGTGATATAAAGGGCTTGGGGAGGGGGGTGTGGAGAAAAGTCACGCCTTGTGTTTTCTATGATGTGTTTGTAGAAATGTTATGTTTTGGTGCTGATTTTATATGTCTGTGCAGCTTTGAATCTTACTCATCTTTTCGTACTATAGGCAATGCAAACACCAAAATCGTTATAACGGTCTGTTTCAAGCCAGAAGGGCATTAATTTGACATGTATGCTTTAATACAGAGTTAACATCCTTCTGGCTCGTATAAAGACAATATATGAATGTATAATCTACATTCAAATAGCAACTATCACTTTTGGTGGCTTTAGATTCAAGATTCATGAGAGTGAGATAATACTTACTTATATACAGTTAACAACTAAATTATTCATATCCTTTGTAAATTTGATGTTTTTGTGTTTTTTGATGAATTAGGGCTTGTGTAGAATACTTTTACATATAAGCTTTCATATCGTCACTGTTTTCACGAAGTGACGGTAGTGAAAAATAATTGCATTCACTTTGCGTGACGACTTTTCTCACTACCGTCACTTCGTGAAAACAGGGACGATATGTCACAATCTTAAGAAATGTTAATAGGGGCAAAACAATTTTTTACATAAAGGTACTCATAAAAGCACAAAACTTGGTATTAAAGGGTACGAATAATTCAGTTGTTAACCATATATTCCATTTTACAAATATGTAATGTTTTTGTTCATCATTTCTATAGCTGCATACTATCTGGAGCTGGGTACCAAGTCGATTCAGCATCTACCAGCCTAGCTTGGTCTTCACTACGCAGGAGCATGGTTTCTCGTTGACGACCTTCTACACCCGATGTGAATACTGTGAGCCGACCATTCTACTCATCAAAACCTCGGATCAAGAGGTGGGTAGCACTCAATCTAGATGGTTGTTGCTTCAGATAATAATGATCTGGATTTATATAGCGCTTGATATGAAATACTGTCTCTATTAAAGAGCTTTACAGACATTATTACCCCAGTCATTAGATTCATTCATGCACAATGTGCACCATCTTCACTTCCTGGGGATTATTCCTACCGTATGGTCATCGTGAGGGCATATGGCAATTACTATTAAACAAAAAGGCTTTCCAAGTCCCCATTTCTCTTCTGGGTAGGGAGTGGCAAATATACATCAATGCCTTGCCAAAGGACATTATTGCTGTGTCGGGGATTGAACCCATGACTTTCTGAGTTTCAAGTCCAGTGCTTAAACTACTTGACTGCGACACCTCTGGTATGAAGTAGAGGGTTGTGGGACAACAATAATGATGGTGGTGATGAGAAGGAGGAGTAGGAGGAGGACGATGACTATGTCGAGGATGATGGTGGAGATGGTGATGATGATGATGGTGATGATGATGATGATGATGATGATGATGATGATAGTGAGAATGATGATGATGATGATGATGGTGTTGATGAAGGTGATGATGATGATGATACTAAATGATAAATGATGATACATGACAATGACAATGACGATAAGGACAAGCATAATGAGAGTAGTAGTTATGATTGTGATGACTCTGATGATGAGGAGGTGGATAACGATGACGGTAACATTAACAATTTATTCCTCTTGGGCAACTGCAGATCTTTGGAGCCTTCCTATCATCGAGCTGGAGCACGAGAAACGACGGAGACCACAAGGGCATCTACTTTGGCACCGGTGAGAGCTTCCTCTTCAGCTTCGCCCCCGAGGAGAAGAAGTACCCCTGGGTGGGCATCCTTCCCAAGGAAGAGGCCAAGGAAGAGGCCAAGGAAGAGGCCAAGGAAGAGGAGAAGAAGGAGGAGAAGGAGGAGGAGGAAGCGAAGGAAAATGGAGGAGTAGAGGGGGAAGATGGAGAGAGGAGAGCCAGCGGAGCCAGTGGAGGAAGCTTCAAGAAGAAGATGAACGAGTTGTTTATGAGGGCGTCACCGAGTCTGGTTGCTGTCGGAGGAGGGTAAGTTGGTTCTAGGACACCTACCCCCGGGAAAAAACTGTTGCCCCCCTGTGATCCTCTTTTTCTTATGTTAATTTAGAGCAAATTTGATGAGATAACCATCTGTCAATGACCTTGCAGAGATGAGAACTTACCAAAATTTATTTTTATTTTGTCAAACATCTTTTTCCTTAATATGTCTGTAATATTGTAATCAATGAAAAGCTTCTTTAGAACTTGTTTTGCACATCTTAGAGATGAGAACTTACTAAAATTACTCGTTTTTCATCGACCGTTTTTTTTCTTCTGAATACATGTTTGTCTGTGTAATATTGTAATCAATGAAAAGCTTATTTAATACTAATTTTTCAAATCTTAGAGATGAGAACTTACTAAAACTTCTTGTATTACATCTACCATCTTTTTTCTTATTAGTGATGGTGATGGAATCCTGATCGAAGGAGACCTGACCAAGGGATTCAGCACGCACTGCTTGACCTTTGAGAATCCCGGCCTTGCTAAGGAAAGGTCATTCAACTGTGATGTCATCGAGGTCATCACTATGGAGGACGGGAGGAATCCACTCAACGGAGAGAGAGCGTAACCAACAAGAGAGGGCGCTGCAGCCACGTTGCATAAGGTGCTATTGATTAGGAGAGTTTAGCCAACCCCGGTTCACTTTGGGCACAACATATCGAGGGGTCAGTGACACAAAGACATAACTCCATTTTGACCATTTTTAGAAAAAGTGGTTTATGTGTCACTGAGCACTTGGGCCTTAAGGAGATAAGTCTATGTTTCACTAGCCATTGACTTCAATGGGGTGTTGAGCGGAGTTTAGTTTTTGTGTTTTCTGAAAAGCCCACAGTTTTCTGAACATTTTGATATCAAATACTCATTTTGGCAAAATATGGAGTTACATCTTTGTGTCACTGAACCCCCGATATGGTGAATACCATATATATTTGCCACGTAAGTGTATTTATAATTGAGTTGTTTGGTTTATTAAAATACTGAACCTGTCAGGCTGAATTACATCCAGTTTACAGTTGTGACCAAGTGAAACTAAGTTGGCCAAACTCTCTCTACAGATGGCTCTGGTTCGCATACACCTGTGTCTAGTTTTACCTTGCCTTGTTCATTCCAAGTATTGCGGGGCCGGTCAGTTTTCTAAAAGCTGACCAGAACCCAACATTGGTACTCTTGCTATTTATTTGACCATCGTGTTATTTGACCATCATGTTTAATTGACCATCATGTCTGATAGAGACATACATAGCTCGCGCAACAGAGATACTAAACTCTGGATAAACAAAAAGAATAGAACATAGAAATAGTTAGCATTAGAATCATCATACACCGTAGGTGGCTGTACATATTGCAAAAAGAATAATAAAGATGATCATGAAATAATGAAATGCAATTACTCGAGGTGATATAAAACTTGTGTCATACCTGTATACAAAGGCCAACCAAGGGAAACAAAAAGGGTGGCCAATGTAGACAGGTGGCCTTTATAGACAGGTTCTACAACTTGTAGTTCTTCCCAGAGTGTCACAAAATACATGTAGGTGACCACTATATACATAGATAAGTGGTCTTTATAGACAGGTTGTACAACTCACTTTTCCGGCCTCAAGTGAGATAATATGACCACTTTAGACAGGTGACCTGTATAGAACGGTGGATCATGGTCACTAAAGACAGGTTCACTATAGCTTTGAATAAGTCAATACCTAAATGCAACGAAAACAGTGCTTTCCTTGGAAAGACAAGAAGAATATGCACTTTGCATTGAATTGTAGGGTGCAATATGTAGTAAAATTGTTTTCATGCGTCATGATCTAAATTACAAAAAACACCACAACCTGAATCGTGGTGAGGATTATACAAAAGAAAATGCCTCCTCCTTGTATTGTGTTAGTTACAGTGTAGATGTTAGATGTAGCTTTGCCAGATCCTTTTTTGTTACAATCGTATAGAGTATTTCCACAGGCCATCATTCCTTACGTGGCTGAACTACATGTGTTGTCCCGTGTTCGCTATCCTTTGTGAATACGGTCTTTGTTCAGTGTGTTTTAGGCTGTGGCAAGCTCGTAATGCTGTATGCGAGCGGTGCACCTTTACCAGTATTGAAGTTGGTGTTGCTTGATATCAATGTAGAATAATGGATGCTTCACACAGATGTCTTGTCTAAGCTACCATGGTGGCTAACGTGTTAAAGTTGACAGCTGTCAACTCCACTTGCTTATTGTAGAAAAATGAAAATCAGAAGAAAATAAATTGCTTTGAAGATAGGTAGGTAGATAGGTAGGTAGAAGGGCTTTTTGTACCACCAACACATGTCATTTTTGGGGTGTAGTATGAATATAGGGCTGTCTTGTCCGCTTGTTCATAAAAAATTGAAAATCAGAAGAAAATGAAATTCTTTGAAAATAGGTAAAACTGCTTTTTGTACTAACTTCACATTTGTTCCATTTGTGCTGTAGTCTAAATGTAGAGAGGACTTTAATGTCCGCTTGCTCGTAGAAATTGAAAATCAGAAGAAAATAGAAATAAAAAATAGGCGGCTTTGAAGATAGGTAGAAGTCCTGTTTTGTATCACCTACCCATGTTCAATTTTTGATGTGATATGAATATGCAGGGCTGTCATGTGTTCTGGTTCATAGAAATTGAAAATCAGAAGAAATACCGGTAGGCGGCTTTGAAGATAGGTAGAAATGCTCTTTGTACTACATGTACCTACACAGTTGCTGCACATTTGTCGAACAAAGCAATACATGTCTGTTTTTATAGTTGATTCAGTGCAAAGTGCTTTCATATTTGTAAAAAAAACAGTTGAAATATTAAAAGAAATGATAAAAAAGCTTGGTAGATAGAATAGGCACTTGTGTATGTATTGAATGGATTACAAAGTGTATAACTGTAGTCAGTAACATGTAGTCATGCTAGTCCATACTGTTTGGAGTCTAATGGCTATTAAAAAGCTAGAGCATAGCTGTGAAATTAGATAGAGTCAATAGATGCTTAATAGTAAACTAGAGTCAGTGCTGTATGGAATTTGTGATTGCTGGATTATGCCGGATAGGTCTTTGAATGTAGTAAAGCATCGTAGCCTATTTCTCTTGATAGTTGCATCGCTAGATAGCATTTAGGAGTATTGTCATAAACGTAATTAGCTGCATACTGATGGCTTTTTGCAAGAAGGTGTAAAGTCTTTTGTTAATGCCATAAGAGCTCTTTGCGGGCATCCGTTAATATTCTTTGTTCATGTATGATGCACTGGTATCTAGCACAAAGTTTTTTGACGTCAGTTTAGCCTGTCAGTGAATTTGCAAACTCAGATTTCTGTACAATCATTGTGTGTGTCACTCCAGCAATAGCTCACTCTGCATGTCCTTTTTGTGTACAGACGATTCCAAGCACATTTGCACATATTTGCATATTATTAAGGTACAGATTTATTTTGAATTCCATCCATTGTGTGTTTGACTTGCGACATTGTTCAATTTCACTGTGTTATATTTTTCTGCGAAGAGATGTATATATTTGGCCATTTTGTCCAGTGAGAAATTTGCAGAGCTGCGATTGAAAGTTGTGAAGTGTAATTAGTTGTCACCAAGTGCTTAGGAATAGGGGAGAACCCTTTTGCTTTTGCTGCATGGATTAGTTTGGGTAAAGATGAAGGAACTTTCTCTTTCCTTTTGCAAGTTTGGAAGAATATCATAGTAGAAATGTCCCCTGAAAAGGTTTGCTACTTTTATTAAGATGCTTTCCTATTTAAAATTTGACAAGAAATAGCTGAGAAGTTTGAATCCCACCTTCTAACGTTACACATTGTTGTGTGTGAAGTCCCGCATACCCAATTCCATGTGCAGAGCATGTGATTTTCAGCACTGAAGATTCAGTTCATTTTTTTCATTTTGATCAATGCAAAACCTCACAGTATACATCCATTTGCTTGTACCGCACAATCAATCTTTCCTCCCCAGGGAACGGAGGGTGTGTACTATCATCTCAACAGGTTTTTAAAACTTTTTGTTTGTTTTTGCATTGCATTGCATTGCATAATTGCTACCTACTCCTGTGTATAATAGGGATTAAAGAAGGAGAATTGCTGTTTTGGATGTTACAATTTTATGCAATTTGTGTACCGGTATGCTTGTTTTGTGCTATAACTACAAATGAAATATATTCAGTTACTATGATTTGAAGAATGTTCATCTTTGCCATCTTTGCATTGTTATAAAAGTACATATCAGAAAACACTGTGGTGAAAATGTCTTTTTTAAGCAATATATCATTTGGCTAATTGCTATATATATTTTTGAGGGATATGTACAATTACTCTAGAATTATTCTTGAATTTGTTAAGGAATTTGTTCCTGTTTTCTTACATTTTGTTCATATATTATTAGGAATATATAACATTGCTCAATTTGCTATAGATTTGTACTTTGAGGTTAGTATATTGATTGGTATAATAATAATTTGTTTTTGGTTTTAATTAAAAAAATCAAATGTTACTCATCAACTATATCTTAAGGTCTGTTCAGGAGTTTTGACTGCTAACATTTGAACACCGGCATTGAAATGAAATATGGAAATGGTATAACTGTAATAAGAACAGTATGCAGACAAATTGATTAATACTTATTGGCCCCTGTATCAGCTTCGATATTTGTTTTCAACATGTTCCCATTACCGGTCGTAGACCTCAGGTATATTCAGTTGTACATGTTAAGCGTACATGGAAACATGTCATATTAGCTTTACTATATATTTTCTTTCTTTAAAAAAAATAAAAGAACAGTTTAGATATATCGAATGAGCTTTATGTTATATTTTGCTTCTTGATGAATCAATTATGTACATGTTTCAAGGCGACCTAGTAGCAGTATGTTCTGTTTTTTTTTTTTTTTTTTTGTGTGGGGGGGGGGGGGGGAGGGGGTGTTATTGTCCCGTAGTATACAGTTCAATTGAGTTAAAGGTCATATACTGAAAGCAATAATGCAGTGAAACATAATTAAACGATGTGTTTATATATATTGGGTAAAGAGAAGCTGTTTCTCTGTTGAATGTATTGTTTTATTGTTCATCTTAGTAATAGCATTTACATGAAATTGTAGAGAAATACAGTTAACTCACTTCCAACCTATTAAAGACATGAAATATCTCCTTTATCTTGATCCTATTATGTTCATATATAACAAAAGTGTATATTTCAGTTGTTTATGGTTTGTATGATAAATATTATAAGCTACAATTCCACAATTTTGCCTCTTATGTACATGTTTTTCTCTGTAATCTTGCCAATTTGAAAGCTCTATGAAAATATTATTAATATGTAGTAAAATTTGACATTCCATATATATATATATGTGAAATTGTTATTATTTTCTTATTCTCTTTGGTCAAGGTATATTTTCTTCTCATTGTTATATTACCATTCTGATTATATGTACTATTAATAAAGCTCTGGTACTACATCTGCTGCTGCTTGTTATACTATTATTACAAACTTTATATCCCTGAAATAAGAATAGTTTGTGCTTCAAAAAGGAGGCGCGATGGCTCAGTGGGAGAGCAATGGTCTTGTAACCGAGAGGTCCCGGGTTCGAAACCAAATCGATACGCTCGTGCCCTTTGGTAAGGCATTAATCTGCGTTACCAAGCCCCTTGGACCGGAGATAACTTAAAGTCGTTGGTCCCCTTGATTGTTTACTTACAAGCATATATATGCTTTCTTAGCAGTTGGATAAAACGATAAAACAAAAAAAATAGGGGGAGGGGTATAATAACCTATTGACTACAACAACTAGATGTATCATTAAGCCTATGTGAATAAATTGATTGAGGAGGCAACTGGTTCCCCCCCCCCCCTTTTTTTTCTCAAAAATTGATATGATGATTATCTAACCCTAGTATCCTACTTGTTTTTTTTACTTTGTATTCCTCCTTTCACCTTATAATTCTTGTATAATACCAGCATTATATTATATGATATCAACGAGAGGACTAATATTTTCAAGTAATTTCAGTAAAGGTGTATCCAATTTCATTTAATCACCGCTAAAAGGTGACTGAGAAAAACTGGATGTTAGCCTATAATGAATCTATGAGAATAACGCTTCACAGTAAAATTATCATATGCAATATCCTCCCTACACGTAGTTGAGGAAATTTGTTATTAACATTGTGTACCCCGTGCTACTTTTGGAATGGATTCTTTATTGTATAACTTGTTTGTGATTTCCTCCTTAATTCAGGAAATTGGTTATCAGTGTACTTGTGGATAAAAGTTTCAGTAAGCATCTTTTGATGTGTGATTGTTGTGTGTTAATGACCTTTGACCCCCAGCAAGAAAGCAGAATTATAGAAGGAAATCTGTTATTAACAAAATTTGCCTCTTAAACAATGACTTTTAATCTCTCATTGTGTTGCAAATTTAAGGATTTTAAAGATCATTTTCCTTTCTAAAATTCCTAGCATCAAATGCAAAATAGTCATGAAACAAAAATGGATGCAGTGTGTGCATACATTTTTGCCCTTTCTTCTCCTGTACTGGCATATTTTTAGGACTCTGAATTACAAGTTATTGATCCAAACCACAAAATGTGGAATGATTGTCGCGAAAGGGTTGATAAATCATGTACATGTATAATTGATATCACTGTGAATTCATAATTCGTCTGCTTGTATGGTAAGCTATGGAATCCAAAAGTTTTTCAAAACTACTGCATGGATACAAATTGTTATGGGATATTACCTCGTGAATCATCCATCTGCATTGTTGTTTTACCAATGCAATCTTATTCTTCATCAGATTTTCTTTAATAGTTGTTGTGCAATCATCATTTGTGGTGCTTCAGATTATATCTCATTCATCGTCTTATTTGTCAAACCTCATTTTTAAAGCCAAGATGTGCTAGTAATGCAGTGTTTAATACCTCAACTATAATTCATGATTAATTGCAAATGTATTGTATGAAAATTGATTTCTATCATTTATGCTGTACAAGAAGTAGATAATAGTTAGTGAAATGAGAATCGTACTGTTATTATGAAGTACAGCCGCATGGGGTAGGTGTTCACTCTTATGTTATAGAATGTATGTATTTGGAATTCACATTAACGAATGGTAGATGCAAATGAAAGATATAACACAAGCCAGTCACAAACTTTTTTCATTTCTTATTTCTGTTAGCATACCATTGCAGAAGTAATAGTGATTTTGCCGTTTGATAACTTGCACTTTTTTTGTTGATATTCATATTGTATTTCTGCTCACCCTTCGACACAAGGAGTTGTATGTTTATGTAAATGTTTGTTATTGCTTCTACCCATATGCTTCCAACAGTTATTGCTTTAATAAATAACACTTTCAAAGCAAATTATGTGATCAGTGTCTTTTGTTATGAAACAGCAGGTTGTTGTTTTCTTTCTTATAGTGTAATTTCCTGATTAGATTTAGTTTTCCTCTTTCCCTTTATACAACTTCCTTCTTGAAATTTGTTTTATTTTTGTGATAATTTCTTATGTTTTGTGTTCGCTGGTCGCATCACTTGTTATCACTATGAGAGTTCTAAATAGGCCAATCCCTACTCTCCTTCCCTCCCCTTCTCTTCCTCCTTTATCTCTCCTTCCCTCCCCTTCTCTTCCTCCTTTATCTCTCCTTCCCTCCCCTTCTCTTCCTCCTTTATCTCTCCTTCCCTCCCCTTCTCTTCCTCCTTTATCTCTCCTTCCCTCTTTCATTTCTGGTTCTCCAATTTCTCAACCCATCTTTCTCTATTGTCCAATAGACTAATTTACCAATATATCAACATTTGATGCATTTTTTAAAAACAAAGGTAATTATTGACAACCTTGAAGCCTGCACAAGGCTCGCCTGACATAGCAATTAGCAACATTTGCGAACTGAACTCCAAGCATTGTAGTTCATTCATTAATAACATGAGAATGACTAGTCACTAGGTCACCAGGAAGAAACATCTATAACATTTGAAAATGTCAGTAGACTGGTCTATTTGCTTATTCTCTCTCTCGTCCATCTGTTTCTCTCCATCTCTCTCTCTCTCTCCCACCTCTCTCCTTGATGTCCCTTTCTTTCTCTCATCACCCCCTCCCATCATGTTGATTGTTAATTTTTTGTCACAATGAAAGTTCTCCCATTCACAGAACATATCTGGTATTTTGTTTCAGTAATGGACAATATTGTGCATATAAAAGATGTTACTATATCATTATGCAAAAGATAGTCACATCCAAAGTTTTGCATTTCGTTAAATATGAATTGATCCTGAATAATTAAACAAGTGCAATTTACATTGTAATCATTTCTTTATTTCAATGAACTTGTACAAATTTTTACAAATGACCAGGTCAATTAACCTATTTGAGTTAAAGGCAGGTTTGTGCAATACATCTTAAAATACAAAAAGCAAATATGTCCTTGTAACATGATGAAATTTTAAATGTATAATCCACTAAACATTAATTATGGAAATGATTCCAAAATACAAGCAAAACAAAATGGAAACATAAACAAAAGTTTACTATGTTGTAATAAGGTAATATTATGTTGACAAATACCTAACACCATACATTCTTATATCAATATAGAACAGCTAAAATGCAACAGCTTCCCCCCCCCCCCAAAAAAAAAAGGTAGACAAACCAATCCAATAATGAAATGCATTGAAAATACTTGCTCCAAATGTAATTTTTGTTTTTGTTGTATCGGCGCTCTGATCAGTATTCTGCAAAAGCGTTTACTAATATAAACAGTTATTATTATTATCCATTCCAGGACATACATCTACAAAGACCCCAAATGAAACCATACTGTAGCCCAAGTCACTGGTTCACACACTTGAAATGTTTAAAGTAATCATATTCAATAATTTTCTCAAGCTTCCATTATATGTCTATTCCATTAATTTATCCAAGTTACTTGATTTCAAGGGTATTCTTTTATATTATATACCTCACTTAAGAAATCCAGCCATCTGATTGGTCGAATTGCATTCATAAACTTCAACTGTTCCTGTAAAATTCTCGGTAACCATGCATAAAACATTTCAATATTTTTAATAACCATGGTTACTCCATGGTTACCCCATAGGTTTACATGTTAAAAAATGGTTTGAGCGATGGAGGATACCGTAATGTGTGCGAAGGATACAATTGAATCTCTACGTCTACGTCTACGTCTCGTCAAAAGCCTTTTCAGCAACTTATCTCGATCGATCTTACCGACAATTTTATCTTGCATTGTTGACATGAAGACGAAAATAAACTCTCAAAAACAAAAAAACAACATCTGCCGATAGATCTTGATCTAAGTTCGTGCCAATATGCATTGCAAAAGTAAAAGAAGGGCCCGTTTCATGGAGCTTTTGCGAAGCATCCCTCACGCAGAGCCGTTTTCAATCCATTTTAATGTATATATGGGAGAAAACTGCCGAACATGTTAACGACGCGCGATAGCCTAGTGGTCTAAGCGTTGGTTTTCGATACACCTCTTGTTGTACGCAAGAGTTCGAATCCCGTCTTCGACAAAATTGAAAAATATTTTTTATTTTTTATTTTTTATTTTTTAGTCTATTTTTTTCGGCATATAAAAGTATTAATGACTGCTTTAATATTCGAGAAATAGTTGTTTTCATACGCTCTCGGGAAGGTTACAATTGGGCTATTCCCCTCGGCAAGCCTCGGGGAATAGCACAATTCTAACCTTCCCTTGAGCGTAATAAAACAACTATTTCTCTCAAAGCAGTCATTAATACTATACTATTAATGAGACATTTCAGCTGATCTAAAATGCTGGTGATTATTGTCCTACAGCTTTACCTAAATTTTGTTTCTAAATTTCTCCATTACTGATAATGTGCATTGCTCTCTTCACCGCCTTCCTGATCTCAGCTACATCATCTCAAGAATAATACTAAAGCCAAAATTGAACAAAGACTAATGGAAAATGATCATAATTTGAAACACAGACCAAGAACATTGAATTTGTGAGGTATTGAAGAGCAAGCGCCCATCAGAGGCGGAGACTAACGCTTTACAAGAAGCCATCATCATCATCTTCATCATCTTCATCATCCAAACACTGTTGTCTGTTTTTACTTTAGAACGTTGATCGTGACCATAATCAGTTTGTAGTCACTTAATCTGGTTCGTTAACTCTTATCGTGCCAAAAACACTGATCTGTGCATGCGCCGGCGTGCCAAGCTCACATAATCGGTCTACTGGTGACTTGCCATGCACACATAAACTCTCATTCGCTGGCATGCCACGGACACATTTTCGTGCATAAGTACACACGCTAATTGTTTATGCCTATTGTGCGATGCGCATTGCGTGGACGCATGAATGCTTATTGTATTTGTGTAGGGGGTTTATTGTTGTTTTGATTTTGCGTGCTTCACATATACCGTTACATTGGATTTTCCTGAGAAAATTGCGATAGTTTATCATCAAATTTGTCAGTTTTGATCATGGCCCCTCAGATTGTGTGCGGGAAATGAGACAACGGATTGGTTTGACAACTCACTGATAGTGCTTACCGGTATTTACTTTACCAAAATTAAAGATTCATGAAATGATATTGGTATCAACAGAAAGAAGGTTTAATTTCCTACAACTTAAATGTACAATTTTTTTTAATACAATTTTGCGGATGAGATGTTATAGTGGATCAAACATAGTAACAATTTAAACTACACGCACTTGAACCAACCCTAAATTAATTTGGCACTCAGGGAATTAGTGGCTGGGCACAATGGGGATTAGCACTGTGGCACTGGGTGAATTGTATGGGGGCAGCTTAAGAGTTAAGTAGTATGATAATGAAAAGATATCAAATATCGAAATTTCCTTTCATTCTAAAAACAAATTTAATTCCTCAACCCCCACCCCTTTATGAGGCGACTTATCTATATGCACTCAATTATGCAGCGGACTTTGACATGCAAATATCCCTCAGTATCCGGACTTGTGAGTGATTTTTCTTTTGAATTTCAAGTTATTTTTAGGTATTAAAAAGTGGTTTTCTCTTCTGTATTTTAAAAGGCTCAAGGTACCCTTAAAGTGGCTCGGTAACATTGCCTCAGATTCTGAAACTTTCATCATCATCATTATCTTCATCATCATCTTCATCATCATCATCATCAATGATATTTTATCATAAATCCATCTTAAAGGTATTTATGCATGTACATGTCCAGATTGTCAACTGCAAGGCCCGTTGCATTTTGAACTCTAAATGATATCTCTTCATCACGCCATGCTCACATAAGACGAGGTTGGTTTGATCCTCCTTGTCACTTCTCATGAAAACATGCAACGTGATGTATCTCAGCCAGCGGTCTTGTAATACTTGTCCGATAAGGCAGGGGTTACTCGAAACATGGAAGGCAGTTCCCCCCATCAATGTGAGGTAATTAGTAGCTTCTCAACGCAGACGAACTGTTGTCAACTCTTGGTTTCAGCAGAAAGTCTACTGATAAGCTCCTCGGTCTCCTGGATCTCTTTGCGGACGGACGCTTCGGACTTGATCTTCTCCAACTGCAAAAGAGAGTTAGAAGACAAAATCAACAACAATTAAAAAAATAATAAATAATAATAATAATTTGTGTGTATTCATTTATTTATTCATATTTATTTATTTGTATTTATTTATTTATTTATATATATATATATTGGGGGGGGGGGAGTAAAAAGTTGGTTAAATTTTCTTTCTAGGGCCCTGTTGCAAAAAAATCTTACCATTGATGGTAACTTCCATGCAAACCTTTATTTGATTGGCTGTTGAGTGATGTTGCCACGGTAATTACTATTAATAGCAAATTTATCACCAGTTGGAAGTTTTTTGTAACATGGTCCAGGTACAATCAAAGAAACTGTTAATGTAAACAACAAATTTAAATATCAAATGTGAAATAAAGTTAATGACATTACTGGTATACTGTAAAATGAAAAGATCATATCGAGAGGTCAGTGACACAAAAACGTAACTCCATTTTGGCCATTCTGAGAAAAAGGGGTTTATGTGTCACTGAGCACTTGGGCCCTAAAGAGTTAAGTCTATGTTTCACTAGCCATTGAATTCAATGGGGTGTTGGGTGAAGTAAAGTCTTTGTGTTTCCTGGAAAGCTCACATTTTTCGGAACATTTTGATATCAAATACTCATTTTGGCAAAATATGGAGTTACGTCTGTGTCACTGAACCCTCGATATATAGAAACTTGATAGAAATACAGTTATAGAAATAAATACTGTTATAGAATATGAATCAAACGGAAGGAGGTGATGAAGGAAAAGGTTTCAGGAAAAAGGGCAAGATAAGAATGATAACCAATAAAACTGGGAGTAACATTTTAACACATTAGTCACATTGACAAAATCTGCACAAACCTGATTGGATTCTAATTTCTCTCCTTTCTTCTGTTTCTCCTTGAGTGTCTCAATCTGCTTCAATTTCTTTTTCAAGTTTTTGAATTGCTTATCTTCTACCATCGCACCGCCAGCTACGGGAGTGAAGAAGACTGGTTCAGATTTGTAAGCCTCTTCTTCTGCTTTCTTAGCAAGGCTAGCTGCATCGTTGGATGGAAGAGATATGATACCAGTCCTCTCAAACTCCTCCACCATGGCCTGTCCATCTTTATCATCTTCGTCTACTTTAGGTCTGTAAACATGAATGATAAGAAGATACATTAACCTGCTGACTCCTGAATTCTCTCATTTACATAGGCTTAATACAGGGCCATCCGGTTCCAGTAGGCAATGAGTTAAAAGCGATCTGGTTCTGATTATGAATCAAAAATAATATGGCTCAGCACACTTGCAGAGTGTTTCACAAATAATAATAATAATATAACTTACTTATATAGCGCATATCACAATATGTCTCTATTCGCTGTGAGAAAGAGTATGAAGGAAAGGTGGATAGAGTAGCATATGAGTGAGGTATGCTCAACATACTTCCTCTCGTTAACATTGGAAAGTATTTTTGAAAAGAAATGTTTTAAGACACGCCTTTAAGTTGTCAACAGTCCTTAAATTCTTTAGATTTTCCGGCAATTTATTCCAAAGTTCGGCAGATGCAACCTGAAAAGAGTGAGACCCGCAGAATTAAGTATTTATTTATGGAATGGTGAGGAGAGACTTTGGGAAGATCTGAGGGTTCTGTTTGGAACATATTGGGCAAGTAATTCCATTAAATAAGTAGGAGCCAATCCTTTGAGGCACTTAAAAGGATAAAACAAGGTTCTTGAACACAATTCTATTTAAAACATGGCCTTCAAGCAATATTGAAGGGCAATCTGTTTGGCGAAATATGTTAGGATTACAATTCTTTACTCACTTCACTCCAGCTGCCAAGTCTTGCACAATCCAAAGTTGTTGTCTCAGTTTTCCTGCAAGAGTGTGGTCCTACAAGTACCAGTAAGAGAAAGAAAACACAGTCATCAACACGACTCATCAAAAATGTATATAACATTTCTAGTGTGATTTCAGGCTTATCACAGGTATGTTACATTTTTGTTTTGACAACAGCAGTGATTCACTTGAGGTTGTGCACAATAGAAACCGTCAGTATGAACAGGCCCATAAAACCTGCGGATGCTAGGGGTTTACGTGACCCCTGCCATTGCCCCCTCCCTAAAATTCGTTTCCACCATTTTTGTAATGAACAGGGGAACCCCTTTTTTTTCTCAAGATATTTTTAAAGTGAAAAGGCAACCCCTTTTTTTTCTCAAGATATTTTTAAAGTGAAAAGGCAACCCAACAATGTGGGACCTTTTATTTTCCTTTCTGTTTTTGATAAGGTGATGGTAATAGTAATGTCAAAAGAAACATGAGAAAAAATGAAAAGGACTTGAGACAGATCCAATCACAAGGCCAAAAATACACAGAACCATTGAACTGAAATCTAAGATTACCTTATTGATTTTG
Organism: Strongylocentrotus droebachiensis; assembly: GCA_035222895.1. Lineage (NCBI taxonomy): Eukaryota > Metazoa > Echinodermata > Echinoidea > Camarodonta > Strongylocentrotidae > Strongylocentrotus > Strongylocentrotus droebachiensis. The sequence goes on along the minus strand of JAVYIG010000866.1, from coordinate 57,756 downwards.
GCATCTGCCAGCCTCTGTCGGATTTCTTCAACTGGGTCTACTTGATTCTCTTGAGAACTGCCGCTTTTCCCCTTCTTAGCCTTGGCTCTCCTCTTCTGATTTTTCTTCCCAGATTTTCCTCCTTCTTCTCCTCCTGCCTCACCGGAAAACCAATCATCGTCTAGGTACACATAGATAAAGAAAAATACATCATTTCATGGAAGGGTACAAGTAGAATTAATGAGTAACTTCAAATAAGTTCATATCTGTCAATAATTCATATTAGCTGTGTTAGCAATATGCACAAAATGACCCAAAAAAGTGTGAATATTCATATATGTCTGACTTCATTGATCGCCCAGGACTGAAGTACATTGTACGGGTGAGTGAGGAGAGGTTTTCCAATGCAGTTTGTGTGTGATCACCGATCCAATCGTGCGCCGTAGCTTCTAGAAATTGTTTTACAATGACTTTTGATGTTATTTTTATTTATAGTATATTGAAAATTAGATCCATTTTCTTTCCAACCATCATTTTGTTTCTAAATCAAATTGTTTAGTCTAGATAAAGAGAAACTGAGGGCAAGCTTTTTCCGGATTCTGGCGAGAATCCCCCCCTCCTTGTGCGTGTGGCAAGGGTTACAGTCGGACGTCTGTGTATGGGGAAGTTTAACAAATATCAGTTTTATTAAAGAATTCCTGGCTTAATTGCAGAATTCCTTATACCAGACAGTTAATTCTGTCTAGAATGCTCATTGCTAAAAAAAAAAAAGCATGCACATCTATGCATCTGCATCTGTATTAGACCGAATTTTCCGTCTCTTTCGTTCGTTAGCCTCTTATTGGGGTAGGGTCGGCCGGCTCTCTCTTTAGAGACGGAAACCGTCTATACACATTCCCTTGATAACGCCACGGCCATTTCAGGTCGTAGCGTTTTGCCCCCCAAATCCCCCAAAATGTCATTTTACCTCGTGCATGTTATATTTTAAATTAGGCCAAGGCTATAATAATTCAGTTCCACTTACCAACTTGACTGAAATAATCCGTTAATGGTCCCTTTTAAGGAAATTATGGGTCAAAATCGACATCCATGTTGAAAATCTTGCAAGCCGGAGTCATCTAAATCAATCTCATCCCTTCTAGTCTACGCCGAAAGCAAAATGATTATGAAGGAAAAACTGTGATAACGCCATTACGAACGTGTAGATGGCGCACAGTTTTTTTGACGGATTATTTCAGTCAAGTTGGTAAGTGGAACTGAATTATTATAGCCTTGGCCTAATTTAAAATATAACATGCACGAGGTAAAATGACATTTTGGGGGATTTGGGGGGCAAAACGCTACGCAGGGGCGGATCTAGCTTTTTGCTAAGGGGGGGGGGTTTGACCAAAATAATGACGATGCAGAGCATCATCCACGAGCCGCGAGCCGATTTTTGTTGGGGTGTTTATTTGAACCCCGTAAGTGATGTTTTCCTGGCATCTATTAACACAATGGAGACCATAAAAAGCAGTGCATGATAACGTCTTTTTAAATCAAGTAACAGTTAAATACACAGTTATATCCAGAGTTATCATGTGTTTGGTTAAGTTACCAGATGAGTTGAATATCTTTTCACAATATTTGCACTTGAAAGGGTTTCTCTCCAGCGTGCGTTTTCCTTTTTTTTTTTTTTTGGGGGGGGGGCCGCTCAAGGGGGGGGGGGGTTTAAACCCCCTAAACCCCCCCCCCCCCCCCCCGTAGATCCGCGCCTGCTACGACCTGAAATGGCCGTGGCGTTATCAAGGGAATGTGTATAGACGGTTTCCGTCTCTAAAGAGAGAGCCGGCCGACCCTACCCCAATAAGAGGCTAACGAACGAAAGAGACAGAAAATTCGGTCTACATCTGTATCAACCAAATGTAATTTTATGCTCCTGTCTTCTTCTTGTATACATTTTCTTCTCCCCTTCGTCTTTTTACTTTTAGACTCTTTTTATTTTATTTTTTTCTTCCTTTCTCCTTCTCATTTCTCCTCCTTTTCTTTTCTCTCATCTGCTCCTTCTTCTCTTTCCTCCTTCTTATTCTTCTTCTTCTTCTCCTTCTCCTTCTCCTTCTCCCTCTTCCCCTTCTCCTTCTCCTGTCTGTCGAGTTAAAAGGCTCAGGAGTGACCAACATGAAAGTCGGTACATGGGCTCACATACACAATTATAATGGATCTATTTCCTCAAATTTAGTTGATAGTTCTTGATTAATTGGGTCAATTATAAATTAAAATGGATTGAACTAATCTTACCTGCCATACTTCTTCGATGACACACGAGGTGAATGTCAATTCGATGAATAAATGAGCCTAATGAAAGTCAAATTCGATAACAAAGCAGCACAAGCTTTGTAGGTTATGGTGTTTTCTATCTAGCAAATTGACAGAGGAAAAAAAAACACAAAATCTGAGCCACTGGCAAAAAAACCTAATATGCGTGGAACGGGAGGGGGGGGGGGGGGGATAGTAAGGTCGTACATGTCTGTCTATCCCGATCTCTTCTTCATTTGTAAACGTTATGATTTGATTTTGATAATTTTTTCATTTCTATAGATCTATGGTTCACAATATAAGTGATGCTGTATTTTTTTGTGAGAAAAATTGGGGTCATATAAAAAATCGCAATATATGTTCTATAAATTTGTAATTTTGAGAACATTTCAATTCAAAACGAAATTTTAGCATCCAAGTTTTGTTTTGTTAGGCTTAAAACTTTAGTGCAGGAGATACGTACGCGAATCTATTATTCCCTCTTTTCATTTTTTGTTGTTTTAAATATGTTTTCATAACATATGAGCTACTTGCCATTACTATGTTGAGATGTAAATAAACAAACGAAATATCCATAATTTATGATGTTTCGGCTTTAAAGCAATTTAGTGATCAGCCTATTTAACCTGTAACAACTTGAATCGAAATCAAATTGTTACAGGTTAAATAGGCTGATCACTAAAAAAAAACACACAGACTTTTCCTTTGAAAGAGGAATCCTCTTTTAAGGAAAAGTCTGTTTTTGTTTTTCTTGGTTAAAAATTTGTCAGGGGCACACTGCCCTCTTTGATTGCTATTATCAAATACGCTTTATAATGCGACAGACAATTAAATAATGATAAAAAAGAAAAAAGAAACCTAGCTTTGAGTTTGAGAAGACATCCTTGGTATTTTAAAAGTCGAAAGGCCTTGTCTTGTCATTTGGGAATACAGGGGAAAACTGCAATGATGGAGCAATTAAAGCACCCACCCCCCCCCCCCCCCCCCCCCACACACACACACACACACAAATATGTATAGTGCCCTTCTCCTGCTGAAAAAACAGCATTTGTGTTGTCACGAGTAAAGAAAAAGGCACATTAAAGTGGACATTTTATTATGAAGTGCACTAATTTCTTCTACTTATTGTGTTGCGGGAGGGGCATATACCACATGTGGCAGTTAGAATGAAGGAACATGCTAGCTGGCTAGAAAAGCGTTAAATTGATTTGTTATAGGCCTATTAAAGGTACTATGTCCCATTTGCAGGCCAACAAAATGAAAAAGTTAAATTCCAACTGCATTTGAAAGATAATACTAATTTAGAACTTCCCTAAAAAAGGTGGGGCTTGAAAATGACTTCAAGTGGGAAAATAACGACAATTAGTTGTCAAATCAACTTTAGGGCTATAGAGCCCAAAAATAATAGTCTTGATTTTCAGACAATTGTACCGAATGGTCATACGTTTTATGCTGCGCAAAGTTTCAATCAGTTTAATCTTGGCCATCACAAGAAGTGGGTTATTGATGTCAGAGGCGGCGGAGCGACTTCCAAAGTGGGGGGGGGGGCACCAAAAAAAGGGGCACTTTCTGGAGAAAAAGGGCACCTTTAAAGGGAAATCTCAAAGGGAAAATATACAATTTTTTAGACATTGGTATATACACCTATATTGTGATTACATTATCGGGGATGATTTCAATATTTGTTTTTATTTATACATCATATAAGATTTTGCGTATCATCTTTGCAGTAGAGTGTGATGGTCTACATATTCATTTGCGAGTGAGCAAAGCGAGGAAGATTTTTTTTTAAAGATTTAGAGGTCGCAGTGCAAAAAAAAAAACATCTTATAAAGAGGAATGACCCAATCCTGATGGGGTTATATAAGCACATTCTCATAACGGAAGACTGAAAAGATATTTGATAGGTTACATAATTATAACATATATAACTACGAGCGAGCGTAGCGAGCGAGCCTTGGGGGAAATTGCTTTTAGTCGCTTGAAATTAGGGGCACGTTTGATGATGAGAGGAAAAGGGGACACTTATCGAAAGGGTTAAGACAGTTATTAGAAAAGAAAAGGAGCACGTGTCAGAGTACAAAGGCTAATTATCAGAGGTGAAAATGGGGCACTTCTTACACCTAAAAAAAGGAGGCATGCACCAGGGATGAAAAGGAAATGGGCATTTGTCGATGGAAAAGAGGCGCCCATTAGATTTTGATAGGGGGCATTTATAAGAAGTGAAAAGGGGCATTTATGAAAAAGGGATAGGGTCTTTATTAGAAAAGAAATTGGGCACATATCATTGTTAAAAGGGTAATGAGAAGGGGAAGTGGCTCTTATTAAAAGGAAAAAGAGGCACATATTAGAGCATTTATTGGGAAGGAAAAGGGGGACGTGTCAAAATAAAAGGCATTTATAAGAGATGAAAAGAGCACTTATTAGGAGGGGAAGGGGTACTTGTCAAAGTAAAACGAGTATCTCTCAGAATTGAACAGGGTCATTTACAAGGGATGAAAAGGGGCACTTATGAGAATGAAAAGGAACTATTTTCATAGAAGAAAAGGAAAAGGGGCATTTATGAGAAGGGAAAAGGGCTCTTCTTTAAATGGGGGCACTTATCATAAGCAAAATGGGCACTTATTAAAAGGGAAATGGGGCACATGTGAAAATATAAGGTGCGCTTATCCAAGTTAAAAAGGGGAAGGGGCACTTTTTACAAAGGAAAAGGGGCACTTGTCAAGGCATAAAAAGGGAACCTCTCAGATTTGAATAGGGCAATTATCAGAGGTGAAGGGGGCGCTTATCAAAAGTGAAAAAGGAGCGCTTATGAGAATGGAAAATGGACACTTATTGCAAAGGAAAATGGGAACTTTTCAAAGGAAAAGGGGTACGTGTCAAAATAAAAGGGGCACTTATCAGAAGTGGAAAGGGGAAGGGGCACTTTTAAAAATGAATAGGGGCACTTTTAAAAATAAAAGGGACACTTTTCCTCTGTAAAAAGGGGCACTTGTCAAAGTAAAAGGGGCACTTTTCATATGCAAAAAGGGGCACTTTTAGGGTACTTGAAAAAGTGGGAGGGCACTGTGCCCCCCCCCCTCTGCCCCCCCCCCCCCCCCGGGAGCGCCGCCTCTGATTGATGTAGACAAATGCTCATGTACCCTTTACAACTCTTTTCATGTATGTTATTACCAAAGAAGAAAAAAAGCCAGTCAGTCACTCAATAGTGCTTGACAGTGAAGTCCAGCAAGTAAACGGGTTTCCTTGCATAATTTGAATATGAGGACACTGCTAACGTTTAAATTTCACAGATAGGACATACATGACATATTCATAATTCCTGCAAAGTTCTACAGAATTTGAGGTTGGCTGCAAAAGGGACATAGTACCTTTAAGAGAGAACTACAATGATGACACAAAATATATTGGCCTGTATATCAAAAGATGCAAAAGTGCGTTATTTTCCTTAAAAATTGTAAACTAATTAAGGGCAATACTGAAAAAATAATATAAGTGGCCATTTTACGAAAGGAGCGCCTCACCAGATGCAGAGGGACACTTCCCGTTGCCACTGACAAAATTGGAGAAGGGCATATGAACCCCTTGCATGAACTCCACCCAGTGGCGGTTCTAGAGGGGGCCAGGGGAAGGGGCCCGGGCCCCCCTCCCCTGGCCCCCAAAACGGGTTAATTTAACCTTTGTTTTAATTAAAAAAGAAGACGTGCCCCCTCCCCTGGCGCAAGGGGGGGGGGGGGGTGGGTGTTGATTAAAAAAATAGTGCTCACAACCCCCTCCCCCCAGGCGCGTTGCCACGGGAGGGGGGGGGGGGCACGGGGGGGGGGGGCACGTGCCCCCCTAAAATTTCCAAGATCGGTTGATTTTTTTTAGACCCCTTTTTTTTACCTCGATCGATTACATGTAAGTGCCCCCCCCCCCAAACATCGAACTCTGGCTACGTGTCTGCCCCCCCCCCACCCGTTCAGCAAAAAAAAAAGCTAGTGCTCCTTACCCCCCCCCCCCCCCGCTTAACATTTCTCACGGATTGGGCCCCCTATTTGGCCCCCTCACTTGCCGCCGGAAGGATCCGCCCCTGACCCAACCTCCCCCTCCCCATTCGATTTTGTAATTCTGTTGCCTTTCGCTCCCTGTACGTCTCATGATTATCGATGCCGAAAAGTATAGAGGATATAATAAAAATAGAGGATAGCCCGGCCCATTGGCGATAGTGAACATTGCATGGGTATTGGAAATTATTGTGGAGAATCTTTCGCTTTTGTTATTTTTATATTGACAAATTGATAATAGCTACTAAATATACAATGTATTTGTCTAAAATATAGCTGGAAATTGGATTTGTATGAAGTATATTTAGCATTCTTTAGGTATACACCCCTACAAAATAATGTAGGAATCTGGTTACTACAACAACGGATTTAGCGTGAACAGGTGCAACGGACCGTAACACAGGTGAAGATAAAGATCGACTGTGACCGATCTGGTCTGAGAAAATGGTGATGTATTGTTGATAATCGTCGTCTGCGTGTAGAACTCAGGTGGGACTGGGAAAGGAAGGCCCTATTAGGTGGTTTTCTACCCGATACTAAAGTCCTTGATCTTGACAGCTTAATGAGTAAGTTAAGGTACATCTAAAGCCGGGATTTTCATTGAAATATACGGGACAATTGAATATTTGCTAGTGTAGTGGATGGAGTAGTGCACTTTGCTGATCGTTGTTGTACATGGAAGAGGGTGTATTATTTATAAATGATACACCAGGCCAGTGGCAGTGACCAGGCTCACTAACTCCGGGAAGCTCCAACCCCTGGCGCGCCGGGGTTGGAGCTTCCCGGAGTTAAGGCTCACCAGCTAATTAAATCGCTCGTGCAGTCACTAGCTACACGAACGATTTGTATATTTCATGGTGTACTATATATGTTTGATGGCCGGTTTATATGTACCAATTTCAGGCAACTCAGCTGCAGCCTATATTCAAATTACAAAGAAAATTAAGAGGGGTTGTCTCTGTCCGACTGCATGTGCTACATAGTCGTAAATCAGAACTCAATTACAGGGGTATGTGAACCTATTTGTTATCCTGAGATTGATTTGGAAAGAAACAACTGTCTGATATGGGGAATTTTTTATGAACAGGATAAAAGGGATCTGTTAACCTTCAGAGGCGATCAGTGGAGCCTGACGTAGTCTCAGTGGAAAAACTGTCAATATCAGAGTCTGATTCCTTTAATCTAATCCTGTGCCTATATACCCTTAGAGAATGGTTGTTTGAATATATTATGAACACGTCTGCAGATTTACATGTAGCTCAAACATCTTTAAAATTAGTAGCATCTTCGCTATGAAATTACCCTCTACCTTAGAAGAAGATTATGTGTTTCTTCAATTGTTCTATCCCCACAGATCAGTGAGCCCATGATCTTCCCTAGCCATGGTCCTGTTCATCAACATCAACATAGGTCAAAGGGTAGAGGTCATATACAAGGGTGAAGTTCACGAGGCGATCGTAAAGTACAAAGGAGGCCTCACAAACACTACGGGTGACTGGGTTGGACTTGATCTAGATGAACCGGGTGAGTAAGCAAAGGGGATGAAATTATGACTGCTGTTTACTTATAGGGCAAGGTCAAACTTCAAAGGGTAGATTTCCACCTCTTTAAAAGTATTTTAATGAACACAATTTTTAACACATATTTATGGCATCCACTAAGCTTTGCAAAGACGATGTACTGTACATGATAAATACCATCAATACCATAATTTGAATAGGCCTTCTTATATTATGAGTATTATATACAGATAGCGAGAGAAAAAGAAAGAAACATGGTCGTGAGACGAAGTAATAAACAGATTACTGGAAATAGAAATGCTATAAACCAGTCATAGACTATCAAAACATGTTTTGCAATATAGAGAAAAAAGAGCAATCATGTTTATTAAAATTTCAGTTACTCTACTAAGTTGACTGTTATAAAGCTATGAGTTGAATATGATTCCCCCTGCAGTTAAAAGGGCAGGCAGTACTTCAGCTGTAGATACAAACACAGTATTTTCATCGATCCATCTAGTGTCGGGTTCACCTTTACTAAGAATTATGATTGGTACACTTTGATACACAAAGATTCAGTTAGTTTACTCTGTAGTAATTAAACCTAAAAGAGATGAATATGATTGTGTTTTTCTGCAGTTGGTAAACACAATGGTTTATACAAGGGAAGGCAGTACTTCAGCTGTAGGAACAAACACGGTATCTTCATTCATCCATCTCGGATAAGGTTCACATTCGCTAAGAGAGGGTAAGTTATCAACTTCTTTAATGATAATAATAATGATAATAATGATGATAATAATGATAATAATGATAATGATAATAATAATAATAATTATGATGATGATAATGTATTAATAACAACTATTACAATAATAATAATGATTCTAATTCTTATAGTGATAATTATAGTAATGATAATGATAATAATATTAATAGCTACATTTGTATTGCACTCATATTCATCCCGGGGTATGCTCAAGGCATGTACAAGGTTGTATGAGTACCCTGGCTTTAGCCCAACTGCCCTAAGGTGCTCAAAGCATTCAAGGAATAAATTCATACCAGGTACCAATGTTTTACACCTGGGTGGAGAATGTGTAGATATAAGTCTTGCTAAAGGACATTAGTGTCGCGGCTGGACTTGAACTGCAAGCCATGTGATCCACCTTCCGGTGACGTACGTACCCACTCGACCACGACATCTCTCCCTCTCCCTCTACTCTCTCTTCCCCTCTCCCTCTACCTCTCTCTCTTTTCTTTTCTTCATCCAGCAAAAAGTGTGGCCATACGAAGTAACAAGTTCCATTTCAATCATCATTGTTTTTAATTCTCAGGATACAATATGAATTATTTATAGATATTACATTCTTAGCAATCAGCCAAAAAGGTCATTACATGGAGGTATACTCTCAAAAGTATATTGATATTAAATGATTCATAATTACAAATATATGCATTTAAAAAAAGTGACATATGATAGCAAGCAGGCAAAAAGGTCATTACATGGAAGTATACTCTCAAGTCTCAAAAGTATGTTGATATTAAATGATTCATAATTACAAATATATGCATTTAAAAAAAGTGACATATGATCAAAATGGAGTAAAAAAATGACCGAATATATGTTGCATAACTCTGATAATTTGATTTCGACCTGATGGAAACAATATAATTTTCTTTTCTAACAGGTTTCTTCCCAAGTTATCTTGATTTCAGAATGTATGTCTAGTTGATATAATTTTGTCGGTGCTACTCTGCCTCAAATGTTTATCACACTTGAGGAAGTCAAATAATGTGTAATAATATTGATTGATAACTGTTGATTGATTTATACAATTTGGCTATAAATTACAAATTTTAATACATTTTTGCCAAGTTCTGACAATTCAATACCGGTACTATCTTTTTTCTGCAGGCTTTTTGATACATACAAGTCAGTGAGTCCAGAATCATCGGTTGAAGGCACACTATTCACCACACAGAGTGAGTCAAAATTACACAGCTTATACAGTGCATCCCAGAAAAAACGAAACCGTGAATTATCGATGTTTTATCATAACTTAATCACAATTATAATTAATAAATGACTCATATTTGTAAAGCATAGATCATCCTCTTAAGTTAAAGATCCAGGATAAATATTTGAGGTATTTTGTTCTAAATCAGACATAAGTGGAAGAGATGAAGGGCTGCCAGTACATATTGAGCTGGATTTCTAAACATTGCCAAATTCAATTTAAATGTATCAAACATACATGTAATGATATATTAAACATTTAAACTTTGAAAGTAAATTGAATATTCGCCTTTAATTGCAGAGCCCAAGGTGTTGGACTACTTTGATGGAAGATCGGTTGGCGAATCATACATGGATACAGCAGGGAAAGGGTTTGAAGGTGAGATCTATTTTTTCAGTGTTGTCCATTAGTTGTAGGTATCAGTAAAGAAAAGAATAAATTCTAGATTGCAACATTTTTACAGAAAAATAATAAAATGTTAAAATAAAATGTTTGATAGTTCTCAAATAAAATTATGCTGATTGCTGATGTTTCCCATAATTTATTTATGGTGCAATTTATTTATGGTTCAGACACTGCTATTAAGCCTTGAATAATGTTAACAATGCATTACGTGGTTAGTAATCTAAAGATACCGTTGATTGCTGAATATAATATTCTGTCACACCCTAACAGTTAAGTTTGGGGTATTCAAAAAACAATGGCTATGGTACTCTTTTTTAGAGTACCATTTTGACTGCACAACCTAGCATACAGGAAAATTACATGAGACTTTCTTCCTTTAAAGGTAATACAAAGTTTGGGAAATTTTGAAAATTGGGTGGATAGTGAATCTTTACAATTTTTATATATTTTGATGCCCCTGTGGATTTTTTATAAGCACTAGAAAAATTAGCCCCTAAAACACTTTTGCTTTCGAGAAAAATTAAATATAAAAATTTACAGGTGCTCCCGGTAAATTTCGATAAATTTCAAATAGCACCTACGGCCGTGCAATGGTAGCTGCGACCATGAAAGTCTCAGAATATGTTGTTGTGATATATAATTTCCAAATGAGAATAGCTAATCGGTCAATTTTTGTCAAGAAACATTGTTTTATAGCTTATTTAATATCCTGACCTTGAGAGGGAGCTATACAACAAGAGTTATTTATTTACAATTTCATAACTTTAGGCTCGATTTCAACCGCGACAACGATCACTGAATATTTTAGGATCGCTTTTGCTTCCAATATGTTCATTTAAACCTAATTCATGACCCCATACCAAAACTTTGTAATACCTTTAATAGTTTTACCTGAAAACTAGGGTGACTGATTTCTGCCAACAAATTTTCCCTATTTATTACGGCATTAAATAACGCCCTGATACAACATAAAATTCCCTAATACAACAGAATTACTCCCTTATACGGTGTAATAACATTTATATATTTGTTTACAATGTCTATTTTTCAGACGGTTCAGATACGTGGTTCGCAGGCAAGTCAAATAGACTCCATACCAGGAGTTACAGTGAATCGGCCACCCCGACCTATAACCTAGGTCACCCCATCGGAGGTCGTGTCAAGACCAAGAAAGACAACACTGACGAGAGGGATGACCGTCTAAGGATACGTCCGAAATCGGCACTGGGGTCGACGACAGCAAATCTGTCGGCGAGAAGCCTGAATTACTCCATGCTGGGCCACACGAGGCCCATGTCGGGGAAGCTGAGCGCCTCGTTTGATAAGGAGACGGGAAGGGCGTCGGTTCTCGGGAGGTCGTTTGGAGGCGAGGAGGATATACCCTTCATCTCGACGCCTTCCATACCCAAGTCTCACATGCCGCACCTATCGCTGATGAAACAGGAGGTTGTTGGGTGGGGTCTGACACATAGACCAAGAGAGTGGACATTGTAGGAAGAGAACTTGAAAAGGGTGTGATCGAGATGAGACCAAGAGAGTGGACATTATAGGAAGAGAACTTGAAAAGAGTGGGGTGATCGAGATGAGACCAAGAGAGTGGACATTATAGGAAGAGAACTTGAAAAGAGTGGGGTGATCGAGATGAGGGTTGTTTGATACATCATTTGTATGGATCCATTGTAAAGGGTGTTCATTCTGGTGAATTGCTGTTTGGTCTACAACCAGTTTGTCTACTGCCCATATGGTCCAACAATCAATTAATCTTAATAATTAACAATAATCATCAAATGATTAATAGACATTATGGATAGTAGACGACATGGACATTAGACAAACTAGGAATTAAACCGACTGGGAATTAGACCAAATGACCATTAGCCTAAATGGTCAATGGACCAAATGATATTTATGATTAAATGATTATTAGACTATGTGGATAGTAGATGGGCTGGGCCGGTGTAGACCATTTGGAAATAAACCTTTCACTATGAACATGACGGACAAAGAAAGCGGACAAAATATACAGTTCCTCAGGTAGACAAAGGAACATCCCTTCACTGCTATTATGTAAAAAGGTGAATATGCATGTGACACCTGTTCTACACATTTTTACATAATAGCAGTGAAGGGATGTTCCTTTTGTCTACCTGAGGAACTGTATATTTTGTCCGCTTTCTTTGTCAGTCATGTTCATAGTGTTTATTCCTTGTTGAAATATATGAGTGGGTGTCACCTAATGCCGATGGTGACTTTGTGTACGCATAATAGTTCAATTTTTGTGCGCAAAAGGGGACAGTTTTCAGGGATGTTTGCAACTCTGGCCTGTTTGTGGATTTGAAAAATCAAGGGTTTCTTTATATTACGAACAAGAAATTGCACAATAAAGGGTCGGTCAGAGAGACTCGAATACCGTATTTGCCGGCGATAAGGCCGCAGCGCCGTATAGGCCGCACCCCCGATTTTGACATTTTTGTTGTTTTGTTGCCGAAAACCCACGCGGGGAAGGACCTTCATTTAACATCGAGGTGCAGTTAAAGGCGCTGATTTGTGCTCGTAAACTTGTCACAAATAATAGTAACAATGTCGTTTTTAGAAGAATGTGTAAGATCATTAATGTGAATTAAAAACAATAGAGTACTAGGTCCTAGGATAGAACCTTGTGGTACACCATTTGTTATATAAAAAAAATTGAGGAATTATTATCATAAACTACATATTGAGATCTATTAGAAAGATTACTTTCAAACCAAGATGACAGACAAATTTAAGTGTTGTTGTAGTTTCCGAGTGGTGAGTCAACACACTGATTACTGAGCTGGGAGACATTGCCAGGCATAGCGCCATAAATCGAAACAAAAAAAACAAAACAAAAAAAATAAATCTTTTTTTACTCTTTCGCCGCACAGGCCGCACCCCGACTTTTTGATATTTTCTCTTCCAAAAATACTGCGGCCTTTACGCCGGCAAATACGGTAACATAAAGGCGAATTCCGTAAAAATAGGGTACTATGTGTAAATTTGTACTGGTACCCGATAAGCCAAAATAGAGTTATATTTAGAGCACATTGGGTACCTGGTTGGGGGGGGGGGGGAGAAGGGGTCATAATTTGTGGAAAGTGTTCTTGAAAGTCCACTCAAAGGGGATCATTTTTTTCAATCCACCAATAATCCTTTGTTACCACTTTGTATATGAAGTGACACCACCATGGGAGAGAATTAGAGTTACATAAAGCTGGAGGGATAGAGAAAATAATATAATGAAAGAGGACTATATTTTTTAAGAGAAGATGAGAGGAAATTGAGAGTGAAAAAATAGTTTGTTATGTGTGTTATTCATTTTTAATTGTAATGTTCCCTTTCCTGGAAGAATATATCTACCTGCAATGAGGCTTATACACATGTATGTGTATTTACAATAGAAGTATAATATGTAATGGCCTTCTTATGGAAAACTGATATCAAAGTTCTATTGTTTTCATAAGAGGGGGGGGGGGATATGTTAGGGCATTTTTTGTTTTAGAAAAATAGTGAATCGGAAAACGAAAGTAATTACCCTACCAGTTATTTTGTGACCAGCTGTCTTTCACTTTTATACACTAAGAGCCTTTAAATAATCTTTTGTACTATCATACAAATCTAACATTCTTCTACTGTGTAAATGCATGTTCTTTAGAGACCCTGACCGATGAAAACTTTATATCAATGGAAAGCTATTTATAGGTCTCTTATATTCAAAGCATTTGTAGATGAAATTTGTGTGTGTGTAGTTTACGAATGCCACAATTTGACATCAAGTATTTAGCATTGCGTCTGTGTGTTAGATCATAAATTTAAGATTTTTATTGGAAACTAGGTATTCTTATATACCACAACATACTTGTGCTATAGCTGACAAATGCCGGAACAAAATGATACAAATATTCAACAGAAAGAACACAACATTTTTGTCTCGCACATATCAATTGTTTATGTATGTTAAATATAACTTTTTTAATGATGTTATATCTTTTGTGTGAAGTCAGTAGAGTGCTTATTTCTAGCACGAAGTCAGTTTGATGTAGAAAATTCAAAACTGCATGAAGCCTTGTTTACCGGTAGAGTGCTTATTTCTAGCACGAAGTCAGTTTGATGTAGAAAATTCAAAACTGCATGAAGCCTTGTTTACCGGTAGACATCCTGTACCCGAATACAGCAGGTACTGCCTTAATATCTATTTTGTCAAATTTGAAATCATACAGGCACTTTGTTTATAACAAAAGAGTTCCAAAACAACAGGTGATGCGACACAATCTCAATCGGAATCCCTGAATAAAACTGTTTACAGTAATAGAGTGCAAAGATAGTGGTTATAGTTGATACCCATGATATTTGACATTAAAATGTTTTGTGAGATTGTAGTTAAACTATTAATAATAATAATCTTTTAAATAAGTGTAACTTTTAGTTCCTTTCTAGCCATCTAGCTATCTAACCATGTTATATGTATATCAATAATGTTGAAAGATTTTTTTTTTTTTAGGGGCGGGGGGGGGGGGGGGGGATTGGCTATTCTATTCTAATTAGGGGTACATAGAAAGATAACTGGAATGCATGATATTGCAAAGCGACTGTAAAATCAGTGGAAAATTATTTAGGAGCTTTCACTGTCAGAGTCTGATTTTACTCACATTACATTAGTATGTGTCTATAGCTTTATGGGACAGTGTATAAATGTTCATGTACTGACGCTACAAACTTTAGGAAAATTACTTTTTTCAATCCATGTGTTCATTTTTACTGTGAAATCAGAAATTTTTGCATGAGTGAACTTTCATCAATTTTTGTCAATTTCACAAGTGTTTCAGATTCATACAGTGAAATGGTTGAATTTGAAAAAGTAGCCTGGAATATTCACAATTTGCAAGTTTCGGGCTGTGAAAAATGCTGTTATTACGAAAGCTTCAGATCGTGAAGTTGCTGTTTTTTACATTCTTTGTATTGTATCATTTTCTGTTGCATGTGATGTTTGAAGTGTCAATACTTTTCTACATTCCGAATGATTGTACAATGATACGATCGTAAAAGAGTCTTTTAATTTTTAATAGCAATAAAAGAAGTATAAATATCTATCTGAATTCATGTCAACTGTATTTTACTAGTATGTTGTAGTCAATGGCTGGTTATCTCTTGGTATTCTTCAAAGAGGGCTTATCTACAGTGTACCAATAACCAAAAGATGTTTTGCTCTTGATGTGTGTGAAGGGGTTCCATGACGATATACTGTATTCAAAATATGAGCTTCTACAAAGAGTTACTGCAGTTAAAACACTTAAACTTTTTGTTAGGTAAACTAGTTAAAGCCAAGTCGGACTTGGATTTAGTGCGCACCCTATATGCAGAGTTTTATGTTATTCTTTATTTTCTTCATACTCCTTTACAGTTTACTGATGAAATGCCAGGTAAATGCTTTTTAGGTTGATTTTATACATTTCATCCATACACAAATTATTTTTTTAGGTGATAGGTACACTTTAAGGCAATGCTTTAATTTCAAGTAAGTGGGTGAATTTAACTACTAATCATTAAAGGTAAAGACCAGTAATGGTCATGCGATTGCATTGTGAAAGAAACGTTGTGGAATCGATCAGAAAAGGTTGATCATCTAGCATCTAGCATCTGCAAGGTTCTGGAATCATCAAAATGATAAGAAATTTGGCCCATTCTTCGTAAAGTTACAAGCACTATACACAGAAAGATGTATATGGGACTACCCTATCTCTCTCACCAGACCATGAGAGAGATAAATTTACCAAATATATGAATTAGTAGGCGGTTTCCCGGCAAATTTTTTATCATCATGTATTAGTCAAAACATATTCTTTCACATGATTGGTAATGAGAGCTTCCATTTCATTTTTTGAAATTGGGGCGTTGCCAATACTGGTCTTTACCTTTAACCCTTGAAACTTTTCAAAATGTTACATGTTCTAGAACTTTCTAAAGACCTTGACTCCCACTTGTGACACAAGACAAATGATTGCAATGACTTTTCATATCAAATTGTGAAATTGAGTAACATTTATTGACAAACAAAACAAATGTACCACACTCTTGTAAACATGTATGATGTACAAATCTTGAGCAATGTAGGTTTATGTAAATTGGCTAAAAACAAAAAGCTTTATTACATGACTGCTTGCCTTATTTCCATCATATTTTTTTGGGGGGCGGGCTGGTGGATACAGAAAAGGTCAATGAAAGTCTGATATGACCTTCAGGGCAAGGTCAAATGTATTTCCTATTATCAAAGTGAGGGAGAGAGAGAGAGAGGGGGAAAACTCATCCACAAAGATAGCCAACAGCGTACTTGGTAATTGTTCGTACCCAAATTATGTGAAGAAATATCCAAATAGTAGTCTACATAATCATGCATAAAAATGAATTAAAATAGAAGAACATTTTCTACACTATGCTACTGTGCTATCTGCATGTACCCTATTTTAGCACGTATGAGATAAAATATCAAATTCTGGATGATTTCTTGAATAGTTTCTCTCCATTGTAACCTTGTAAATCATACAGGAGCAGGCATCACTAACTGATTCAAATAAAATGCCAATGAGTGGCACTAAAGGGGAAGTCCACCCTGATATTAATTTGGTTTTAATAGAAGCAGAAATAATGAGAGAAACAAATTTTAATAGTGAAAGTTTGAGCAATATCCGATTACAAATAGGAAAGTTAAGAATTTTTAAAGTTGTCATCAGTGATCGCCCCTTTAAAATATCCAAAACTTTCTTATTTCTAATTTAGAAATTGCTCAAACTTTCACCGTCATGTTCCTTTCATTTTTCTGCTTCTATTAAAACAAACTTAAAATCAGGGTGGACTTCCCCTTTAAACAATACATGTACAGATATGTCAGATATGAGAAACATTAAATTCAAAATATGAACTGAATATGATATAAATGTGGAATATTTCATGATGATTAAAATTTGAAGAAAAAGAAACCACTTATAACTTAACATAACATTTACCTCAAGTAACAGAAAGAAAGAGAGAGCAACCATAACATCATCGACATTCAAACATGAAATTCACCTTTGCATCGACTGCCGAAATGGCATATTCCTATATGCTTAATACTGGAACGACTCAGTTCCCGTTGGCAAAGGGTCAATATGAAGAAAAAAAAAGAAAGAAAGAAAGGAGCACTACTTGTCTTTCTTCTCAGCCAGTAGACTACCGTGCAGCTTACAAACATCATTTTGGAAAAGCTCGTGAAGAAGCAATCCGTTCTCGTCAAACCACGAACCGACAGATTTGGTGATTTGGCTTTCTCTCTTCTCCTTTGTTTTGCCGTCTTCAAACTGGAGAACCAGATTGTATTCATCGTCGAACCTGAAGAAAATCAAAAGAGAAGGGAGAGGTTTGGACTATATATCTTAGTGGGGTGATGCATCGGTGAGAAATTTAAAGGTATAGACCAGTTTTGGAAAGCACCCTTCTCAAAAAATGAAATGGAAGCTCTTATTACCAATCCTGTGAGAGAATATGTTTTGACTAATTAATACGTGATGATACAAATTTTGCCGGGAAACCACCTACTTATTGATATATTTGGCAAATTATCATCTCGATAGATATCACGAATGCACTTCATGATCATTGAACATTTGGGCATATATTTCTGCTTTTTTGCAAATTTAGGTTGAAGCATTGCCATCTAAACCAACCTCTGAAGGCAATATTTAAACAATATTGAAAGGATATTTTGCACCCAAAACCCTTGAACCGCAATTTTACCACTACCGGTCTATATCTATAACAGAACCACGTCTGGCCGGCAACATTTAACTTCTATGCCTAAAAATAGGTAATCTACTTAATTGACAGTTCCATACACATTCAATTACGCATTCATACTAATCATAATTTCATGTACATTTGACAATTGATTTTAGTGATACGGAACATCATCTAAGCAGCAGCATGGGTATGTAAGTGATAATTACCTCTTCATATAGGAGTCGCAGCACCAGGTATCACTGGGGTCGATACCGGCAGCATCCTTCTGATTCGTCACCAGGAAATGGTTCTTCTCTACCATGGTTGTGTACAGGGTCAACAGTGACATCATGCCAAAATAAGTGTAATGGTGGTCAAGGAATCTAAAAACTGTTAACATTGTAATAGGCATATCATTTAAAATAATGTTATATCACTTTGCAGGAAATGTCAGGAACATTAGGATTCACCATCGAGGAGACGCGATGGCTCAGTGGTAGAGCAGTGATCTCCTAACCAGGAGGTCCCGGGTTCGAAACTAAGTCGATGCGCTAATTTTGAAAGAGCACTGCAATACTTTCTATTAGATTCTAATCCTTAATCTCCCACCCCATGAAAAAATGAACAAAAAATTCAAGTTCAATTGTAATCCATTAACAGGTTCTCAGAATATCGTGATTACAAGCAATTTCTCATATACATATATGACCCTTTGATCTTTGACCTCATGACCCTAACATCTACTCAGTTCATTGGCTCTGCAAGATGTCCCGAGTTAAATAGTAATCCATCTGTCAGTTCTAATGAGAATGCGTTCACAAGCTATTTTTGCATACATAATGAGCCCATGACCTTTGACCTTTGACCTCATGACCCAAGAATCTACTCAGTTCATTGGCTCTGCAAGATACATACATGATCTAAGTTTGGCAGGAATCCATCAATCTGTTCTAATTATAATGCGATCACAAGCTATTTTTGCATATATAATGAGCCGCATGACCTTTGACCTTGACCTCATGACCCCAAAATCTAATCAGTTCATCAGCTCTGCAAGTAACATACATGACCTAAGTTTGGCAGGAATCCATCAATCGGTTCTTGAGATAACGCGATCACGAGCTGTTTTTGCATACATAATGAGTCGTGACCTTTGACCTTTGACCTCGTGACCCCAAAATCTAATCAGTTCATCGGCTCTGCAAGATACATACATGACCAAAGTTTGGCAGGAATCCATCAATCGGTTCTTCAGATAACGCGATCACGAGCTGTTTTTGCATACATAATGAGTCGTGACCTTTGACCTTTGACCTCGTGACCCCAAAATCTAATCAGTTCATCGGCTCTGCAAGATACATACATGACCAAAGTTTGGCAGGAATCCATCAATCGGTTCTTCAGATAACGCGATCACAAGCAGTTTTTGCATACATAATGAGCCCTGTGAACTTTGACCTTTGACCTCGTGACCCCAAAATCTAATCAGTTCATCGGCTCTGCAAGATACATACATGACCAAAGTTTAGCAGGAATCCATCAATCGGTTCTTCAGATAACGCGATCACGAGCAGTTTTTGCATACATAATGAGCCCTGTGACCTTTGACCTTTGACCTCGTGACCCCAAAATCTAATCAGTTCATCGGCTCTGCAAGATACATACATGACCAAAGTTTGGCAGGAATCCATCAATCGGTTCTTCAGATAACACGATCACGAGAACGGGACGTACGGACGGACGTACGTACGGACGGACGGACGGACGGACGGACAGACGGACGGACGGACAACCCGAAAACATAATGCCTCCGGCTACTTCGTAACGGAGGCATAAAAACAAATAAAATGACATAGAATAAGATGATAATAATATTGATTTTAAAAAAGGTCAATACCACTAAAAACGACTGTCAGACGAGCGACGATCCTTATAGATTAAAGGAATAACATTAAAGCCCCACTGTCCTACTTGTAGCTACTTGCTCCCTCTATATAGAAAACTTCCCCAATCCGTGCCTGTTGGTCCCCCATGATCCTCTTTTTCTTATGTTATTTGAGAGCTGAGTTAATGAGATAGCCACCTGTCAGTGACTTCGCTGTGTGGTCTAATCCCTTCTGGCCCAGTAGTATTGACGGACTTTAAAACATACTTGAATATCACATCATTCTACTATCATACTTCTTCCATTCAATACAATGAAAACATTGTACAATTGCTAAAAGGTGCAAACAATGAGCCACTTCTGAGATAGCACTTGAACTAAAGACCCCCAAATATCCAAAGATCTTTAACAAATGGAGATGTCACACTTTGGGAATTTTAGAATAATCACTGCCAAAGTGATGTAGGAAATTCTTGAATTGCCCATGAATACCTTTTGTTTGCCCTCTTGAATAGAATATTTCCACCTGTGTATCATAGAATGTTCTGCCAGTGCATAAATAAATAATGATTACATGATTTTCGTGAAAAGTATGCAGCAGTTGTCTTGATGGGGTTTACAGTTTTGTACAAAAGACATTTAACTGTCCATGCACAGATACTAGAATGTGGGCTAGAATTAGGCCTGAGTCATCACGGGTTTTGCCGAACCCGGGTTTGACTTGAAAATTTCGGGCGGGGACCGGGTACCCGAAATTTTCACCACTGCACTGACACTAAAAATCGTGTGCATGCAGCGGCGGGAGGTAGACTAAGTTGCTGTTCTAATAATGCGATGGAAAGGACAGTTACTGCTTTCAAAACAATAAAATAATCAATTGAATTAAATTAAGATGCTTAAAAAAATAAATGAATATCGTTTCAGTTGACGGTAGGTGTTTTTATCGCTCTAAAATTGAGGCTGCAAGAAAGTAATCACGCTTCGTGGTACCGATCGAGTGCGTTCAGAAACGGAAGTGAAAATAGATCTATGACCCACTGAAGACAGAGCAAGTAAGTGCCACACAGAAGACTAAAATGTTGATCAGACTATTGCAATTAAATCGTAATACTAAAGGCATTAATTTAATTGTCAAAATATATCCACAATATAATGGTTTTAGTGCTGTAGTCAAACGTTTAACCGTCCGGTATCCGACCGCCCATGGCGGATTCCGTTTTCAATTGGACGGTTTCGTTTTCCCGTTTTTTTTTTTTTTTTTTTTAATAATTTTTTTTTTTTTTTTTTTTTTTTTAATAATTTTTTTTTTTTTTTTTAATTTTTTTTTTTTTTTTTTTTTTTTTTTTTAAAGTTTCGATTTATGCCCCTCCACCTGGCACTATGCCTGGCAATGTCTCCCAGCTCAGTCATCGGTGTGATGACTTACCACTTGGAAACTAGAACAACACTCCAATTTGTCTGTCATCTTGGTTTGAAAGTAATCTTTGTAATAGATCTCAATATATATTCATCCAAGTTTAACACATGGTGTACCACAAGGTTCTATCCTAGGTCCTCTACTGTTTTTAATGTACTTTAATGATCTTACACATTATTCTAAAACGACATTGTTACTATTATTTGTGACTAGTTCACAAGCACAAATCGGCGCCTTCAGTTAAATCACCTTCCTGCTTTTTCACACGGCCAAAAAAAAAAAAAAAAAAAAAAAAAAAACGATTTTTTTTTTTTTTTTTTTTTTTTTTCTTTTATTTATTTATTTATTTTAAATAAATCGTTTAACCGAAAACCGTCCGGTTTTGACAGGCGGTTAAACGGAATTGGAGATATCCGTGATGTTACAGCACTAAATGGTTTACCCTTGATAGTTTGATGAAGGAAAATAAATTAAAGCTCTTGAAATAACATCGAAGTGCCTTTCGTTCGTTCTAAAAATGCGTGTATAACGGCAAGCACAAGTTACGAGTCGAGCTTGCATAATATGCATGTTTACATCCCTGCACCGTCATCCGACCTGATCGGAACAATAAGCATTGAACCAATTAAAAAACATCACGTAAGACTTTGAGGGACTCCAATTCAACAAAATTACCGTAAAATAGTTATTTGTTTTGACAAATAATACTATAGATATTCATAATATCTTACAGAAATAATGATATTTCATGAGCTACGTACTCGATTTCGAGTTCAGCTAGCCATCATTTTGTAATGAGACGTAGTTGTCATGCAGTAGACTGTAGAGGGCAGTATGCAGGCAGAGAGAGGAAAAAAGCGCGGGCCTGAGATCACGTGATATTCACGTGCCTATCACGTGATTTTTTTTTCCCTCTCTGCGAGCTGCCGTATTCTGTCTATAGCCTACTGCGCTGCATGCATGACAACTACGTCTCATTTCAAAATGATGGCTAGCTGAACTCGATATCGAGTACGTAGCTCATGAAATATCATTATTTCTGTAAGATATTATGAATATCTATAGTATTATTTGTCAAAGCAAATAACTATTTTACGGTAATTTTGTTGAATTAGAGTCCCTCAAAGTCTTACGTGATGTTTTTTAATTGGTTCAATGCTTATTGTTCCGATCAGGTCGGATGACGGTGCAGGGATGTAAACATGCATATCATGCAAGCTCGACTCGTAACTTGTGCTTGCCGTTATACACGCATTTTTAGAACGAACGAAAGGCACTTCGATGTTATTTCAAGAGCTTTAATTTATTTTCCTTCATCAAACTATCAAGGGTAAACCATTATATTGTGGATATATTTTGACAATTAAATTAATGCCTTTAGTATTACGATTTAATTGCAAAAGTCTGATCAATATTTTAGTCTTCTGTGTGGCACTTTCTTGCTCTGTCTTCAGTGGGACATAGATCTATTTCCACTTCCGTTTCTGAACGCACTCGATCGGTACCACGAATCGTGATTCCTTTCTTGCAGCCTCAATTTTAGAGCGATAAAAACACCTACCGTCAACTGAAACGATATCCATTTATTTCTAAAGCATATTTATTTGATTACATTGAAATATAAGTTTGTGAATTGCATATTTTTAGTTCTATATTTCAAAATATCAGTGTGAAATTTAACTTTGAAAAACCCGAAACCCGAAAACCCAAAACCGGGTTTCAGCTCGACGGTCGGGGCCCGGGCGGGGACCCGTTTCGACTCAGGCCTAGCTAGAATACTAGAATATCTCTGCAGTGGCTCAAATAAAGTCCTCACATTCTCTTAGAAAGTGGAGAGGTTTGTAAAGGATATGCTAGGACACAGAAGGCGAGGACAGATCTTGATTCCGGGAATGGTTTAAGGTAGTCGTAGATGAGGGCTACGATGGCAAACATACAGGCTACACTGCACAAGCGAAGACGGTTATCAATCAAGGAATGGTTCTCATCGTATTCAAACACCTTGGTGAAAATCTGTTGGAGAAATCAAACATTAAAAATAAACTTAAAGGTATACCGGTAGACTAGTTTTGAAAACGCCCCCCTCTCAAAAAATGAAATGGAAGCTCTTATTACCAAGCATGTGAAAGAATATATGTTTTGACTATACTTGATGATACAAATTTTGCCGGGAAACCGCCTAGTTATTGATATATTTGGTAAATATACATCTTTCTGTGTACAGTGCTTGTAACTTTACCAAGACTGGGCCAACTTTCTTATCATTTTGATGATTCCAGAACCTGGCAGTACACACCAATACTTATATGCTAAATAATCAACCTTTTCTGATCGATTCCACGATGTTTCTTTCACAATGCAATCAAATGACCAGAACTGGATATACCTTTAAGTGCCATGTTACAAATCATTTCATTCACCCATTATCAATGATTGTATTTTAATAGTCAGAATGCGACTTGCCCAATACGTCCTTCACCATTGAAACCACTTCAATCAAATGTTAGTTTTATTTATGGGAACCTATAATCTACAGGCTGAGCTTTTCAATAGGCTCCTCACATTTCACCCAACCTACTATTTTAACTCTTTAAAATTGATTAAATATAATGTTACACTTTTAGTATATTTCATGTTATGTTCTAATTTTGTCAATTATGTGATTTCTTTTTTGTGAAATGTGAAACAGAATGGAACTTGAAACTTGAAATTTCATAAAAATGAAATAAAAAATGCATTTCTTACCCTCCTGATGTCATCATCCAAGGCATTCTTTACGGCTGTTCCATTCCACTTATCTACTTTGCACGGCTCCTCCTCAACCTGAAAACAATAAAACAAATAAAGAAGACAATAATATAATATCCATTAATGTCAAGTGCCATACTGTCTTTAGTTAAAATTTATTTTTCATAGGCCTACAATGTATTTCTTTTTATTTAAATCTAGATCGAAAGCTTCAGTCTCTGATATCGACGGTAAATTCCACTGAGACTACGTCTGGCTCCATTGACCGCCTCTATACATGATTATACATATCGGAGGTTGACAAATGTCAGTTAATTCAGTTTTATCAAAGGCTTACAAATTACCAAGTAGGGGACGCTGGTCTGAAAATGAGGATTGTCCGCATAAACTAGGATATCCTTATAAACAAGGACAAATCGCGTCCTAAAAAGTATGAATCGTCCGCAATTTTTTTTATTTCTTCGGCGCCCTGCAGGTTTCGGGTTCCCTATCCGCGCACTGGCAATGCAAAAAACGGATTCCCCCCATTCACTGTGACACCATCTACTACTTTCATGGGTTGTCCGTCTTCCCGAGGATTTAACGCTCATAACGTGAAAGTCCTGTACTAATTCAATATGAAATTGATCAAGAAAAAATCATTGCACAATCCATTTTTCACATCGCCAACGCGCGGATCAAAAATAAGAATCGTCCGCGTTTATGCGGACAATCCCTATTCTTGGACCAGCGCCCCTATTGATACCAGACGGTTCTTTCTGTCTAATTTACATCATAGTTCATTTGATTACATGGGCCTGTTTGAATATTTCAATCTGTTTCATAATTCCATCTCACTCTCACTCTCAGATTCAGAATTCTCGTTTCATTCAAATTTAAAGTAGAATCTAGATCTAGATCTAGGTCTAAGATCTAGAACAAAAACTAAATTTCTTACCACATTTTCTCCACGTTCACTTGACATAATACCAGTTCTTCCTTTTTCTCCTAAACTCTACACTTTCCTCAATAAATGAGTTCTTTCTTTGCTCACAAATGGACTGTAATTTATCCACTTCTATCAATCACCATTGATCTTGGCAAGCATAATAAGAATACGTGTACGAAAACATATGGACAGTACAATTGCATGCATATTACACAGAGACTCAGAGCCGAGATGCGGTCGGGTAAATTACACTGAACTAAGGACACGTCGGCCCTACCCCGCTACATGAAAACCGCCTAGGAGAATGAAAATCAATGCTTTTTCGAGATATCCCATGAGCCTCTACGTCACTGAGCGACGAAATTCTTTGACTGACGCTTTTTGGACCGCGACAGAGAGGGAAAAGGCAGAAGAATTCGGCTGATATCTCTTCAAATGTTGATCGTATGTATTTGAAACTCATTATTTTGAACACAAAACTAATAACCTTAAGTTTATATCAACAATTTGTTAATAATGTATTATTGTAGATGGTTGTACTCCTTTTTTTTTAGTGGGTTTCTCTTTCTCAATCTCAGCTCAGTCCCACCCATGTCATTTTAAAAGGTGAGATTTTAGACTTTAGTTTTCTTTTTACTTTTTTTAAAATAGATAATCTAGATCTTCTAATCTGATGTAAGAAGAAGAAGTGGAAGAAGAAGAAGAAGAAAAGAGGAGGAGGAAGAAGAAGAAGAGGAGGAGGAGAAGGAGAGGAGGAGGAGGAAGAACAAGAAGAAGAGGAGAAGGTGAAGAGGAGGAGAAAGAAGAAGAAGAAGAGGAGGAGAAGGAGGAGAGGGAAGAGAAAAGAATAATATTAATAAGACCAACACAAAAAAAGAGGAGGAGGGGGTGATAAAGAGAGTAGAGAAATGAGGAGAATATGAAAAAAGTTTGAGAACAACATGAATGAAAAATCTTGGGGAAGAAGACAGATGGCTGTTTTTGATGTTATTGTTATGAAGGGGTGACCAAAGTTCGCGGACATTTTAGAACATATTACAAAATGTGATATTCGATCTATGATTTCTCATATTCTACACAAATTTATTTATTTTAATTATTACCAAATTGACGGCAAAGTTGTTTACTACAAATTGGTTCAACTAGAAAAATGTATCGTCGAAGGATTTCGGAGATATCGCAATCTAAAAATTCGATGTCCGATCGTGCATGCGCGCTGCATCAAAAAAAGTCTTAAAAACAACGAGACCTAACTTCACGCATGGGGGTTTACAGCTGATTTATACAAAAATGTGATCCATCAAAAATAAGGTAATATCATAATTTGCAAGGCAAGATATCATACAATCATTCGGTACCACTTATTACTTATAATTTTGAAGATATCTGGTCTCAAAACGATGATTTCCAGACCCTTATCGGTAAATTGATAATTTTTCTGAAAGGACGCAAAAGACAGCAAAATTTGCTGATCTTTTGTCAATATTTTCACAATTTCACACCTAATTTTAAAGAAAATTCCGTTTCTGGGTAATTTTACGTTCCTCTTTCCATTGGTGATATCAGATTTTCGAAATCTTACCAATTTTTTTGAGATAGCGAACTTTGGTCACACCACCATAAGTAGAAGATAAATCAGGCAGGAAAGGAGGAATTAGGGAGAAGCAGAAAATAACAAACACATCAAAGTTGAAGAGGATGGGAAACAAGATAGGCAATGGAAAAGAGGAATCATTAAAAGTTCAAAAAACAAAATCTGCAAAGAAGGAAATGTTGAACAAGAGATTTTGAAGAAGTGGAATTAAGAAAATGAGAAGGATCTCAAAACAGAAAATGCTGATGAGCGAGAAGTCCTTCTTACTGATACCCCCAAGCAAGCATCTGCTATATATAAAGCAACTTTGCTTTACCTGTTGGCTATGAAAAACTCAAGTTTACAATTTAGACTCCTTTAAAGTTCTTGGACATTCCATTGAAACATGCATGTAATATAATTGAAATGCTATTCTATGTGATGTCCACAAACTTAGACTTATGTCACAACACTTTCGAGAAACTGGCCCCAGTATCAACATCCATAATATGGAAGTGAGTAAATAGCTCTCCTTAATAATATTGTTAAGTCTGCAAATGTATCATACATTTATGAATATTAATTTCATAAAAATAAGAATGCACATATCGGACACATCACATTGAAGAAGTGAACTCTAGCTGCTTCAAAGCAATACAAATTATGTATTTATGCATGCCTATATAATTTCTCTTTCTATTTTTTCCTCCATTAGGAAAGCATGTGAACATTCTTTTTCGGTCATTTTCTTGGGACTACGCTAACTTGAAAGTAATTCAAGATGAGTACCGTACTGAAGTATGTGGTTGAGCAACTCAACAAAGAACCCTTCAGGAGGAACTACAATCTGATCAGCTTTGATGCCTTAGAGCCTCTTCAACTGCTGCAGGTTCTCAACGATGTCTTATCTGAAGTCAATCCGCAGGTAAGACTTGAATGTTTGGTGGCAAGACACTAAATCTTTATCTGCCACTCCCTACCCAGGTTTTAAATGGATACCCGGTAGGATGCAAAAGTTGGTTTGGTTGAATTGGCATGTGTGTGCTTGTAAAATGGCAACTGGCAGGAATACTCCCCAGGGAGAGGAGCATCACACTATCATGTGCGGATTAGCAATTGAATTAAATGACTGGGGTAATGATAATAACTATGTAAAATGCTTTAACGTATTATTAAGCGCTATACAAATGTGACAATTTTTATTATCATTATATTTGATATGTATATCCAAAATATTTCCATACTTTTCCCCTCCAGCATAAGCTTGATATCAGAGAGGAAACGCCTGATGCTACAGCCATGAGAATGTTATCTGAACTCAGAGTTCTAAAATACAAGCCTACGGTTGAGCCGTAAGTATTGAATTTATCCTTTTCCTCGAGGGGATTATGTTTCAAGGTGTTTTTTCAGAGGCCATCTTATAATAATTCAGAAAAAAGTAATACACCTTGTCTAAGCCTGTTTTGCAAAGGTAGCCAAGTGATATGAATATTACCTGAAGATGTACAGTATGTGGGGAAAAAATGAAGAAGGAAAAAAATAATCAATTCAGTATTGCTTTTGAATTAATTAAGCTTGTGCTATGGTCATATTGATTGAACCCAATATGCAGATATGTATGCATGATGTGATGTGATATGAAAAGCTTCATCATTTATGTTCTGACCACTTGGAACTACTAGACTGTATTAAGAGCAAAAACTCACCCCAATTATATTTTCAGATTAAAAGGCATTCTTTAGATCACTGCTAATCTTCCTGATGAATTAAATTACCCCCGTTAATGATAATGAAAAGTGAATTGCCTTTAACCCCTAAACAGGGCTACCTTTCTGCAGGGCGTATCAGCAGGCAACAAGCATGTGGTTTATTTCATTTTAGAATGGTTTTTCCCTATTAAAGAGGACTCAAAGTCATTCTAAACTTTTGTATGAAGAGGGACATCCTTTAGAGTTTCTTATTGATTAATAATCACTTCTTGATCCCACCGACTAATTTGACTGATTAATGAATCATTTTATTTTATGAACAGGGCTACCTTTAGGCAGGGCTTGGTAGCTGGTAACAAGCCTGTGGTCTACTCCATCTTAGAATGGCTCTTCCAGAAGATGCCCGAGTTGAAGAAGAGGGCATATCTGGCAAGGTTTCTTGTGAAGATTGAAGTACCAGGAGAGATTCTTGCAGAGGATGCCGTCATGGATACATACTCTCAGGTAGGAATAGACCATTTTCTTGGAGGTGTTAATAAGTATTATTATTGCCAAAAATAGAAGACTCTGATGGGAAATAGATGTGATTTAGTTTCCTAAAAAATGTAGAGATTGATCATATGTTTTCCATAGAAAATGCATCATTTTAAAGTCACCGGGGGAACTATTTTGATTCTCCATGAAATGACTGACCAGTCAGTAGCAACTTCCACTGATGCAACTATCTCTCTAACTGGCTATGGTTATGACCATTGGCAATCTACACCATCTAATCATCAAGTATTGGGGGTTGTTTCACAAAGATCTTAAGTGGAATTTAACTCTAAGTTGGACTTAAACATTATGGAGAGCCATTTGTAGCCTTACAATAAAATATTTTCAAAAGCGTAAATTTAAGTATTTTAGACTTTTCATAAATTCCACATCAAGAACATGAAATCTCCTTGATAATAGAAAATAAGATTAATTTGAACCAACATTTTAGGCTTTTTAGAATAACTTTTACAAAATATTTTCAAAGATGCTAACGGCTTTCCATACTTGTTAAGTCCAACTTTAAGATAAGTTCAACTTAGGATCTTTGTGAAACACCCCCTGCTGTTGTATTTCTAGTACGAGGCGCAGGTCGATGGATTCATGGAGCTGCACAGGACTTCAGAATCTCTGAAGACGTCAGGTTTCTCAACGACAGAGATCAAGAAAGACATCTCACAGATGGAAGATGAGAAAGATCAACTGGGAAAGAGGATCGAGAGACTGAAGAAAAAGGTAAAAGGTCAAATACGTAGGATAGACATGGCATGTTGAAGTGCAGTAGTAGTTGTTGTAGTAGTAGTTGTAGTAGTAGTAGTAGTAGTAGTAATGATAATAATAGTAGTAGTGTAGTAGTAGTTGTAGTAGCAGTAGTACTAATAGTAGTAGTAGAAGTAGTACTAATAGTAGAAGTAGTAGTAGTAGTACATGTTATAGTAGTAGTAGTAGTAGAGGTAGTAGAAGTAGTATTGGTAGAAGTAGTATTGGTAGAAGTAATTGTAGTAGTAGAAGTAATAGTAGTAGTAGTAGTAGTAGTACAGTAGTAATAGTAGTAAGTAGAAGTAATAGACAACCATACCAGATAACTTACAAAGCGCAAAGCTAAAGCTTAGTATCTGCTATAATATACAGACAAGTAAATTTAACACACTGATGATGTTCCAACGATAATTATCATTGAATTAATCTTGCAAGAATATTTCCTTCAAGACTGATGCATGAATGACTGTTCTAATGTTACAGGTGGAGACAGTACCCAACTACGAGCATATGATGTCTATTGCAAGGAACTTCAGGAAGGAGCAAGAAAGAGAGGCCTCTCTGGCACAGCAGAGACAAGAACAGAAGAACCAGGTAATTATCAATCACTCAAAGAATCTACCAAATTACTTTATTTTACTCTTGAAATAGGTCTGGTGTGTGTAATTTGGGTTTTTACAGATGTGTATCAATCGCATATTATTTACGACTAGGGACTGACCTTTAACGTCACTATCCAAAAGACGTGACTTATGCTATGGTCACATTACCCAAAAGTACCCTGCTCGGCGCCCGAGCGGCGAGTTTTTAACCAATTCTGCCCGGCGGCTGACCGGCCACCGAGCGGCGGCCGCCCAGGCACCGCTCGTTTTTAGGGCATCGCTCGGTCGCCGCTGAAGTTTTAGCGCGGAGTTAAAATTTGGGCGGCGCCTGCTCACTTTTCACTCGCCGCCAAAAATACGCTCGGTGCCTGGGCGGTCGCCGCCCGGCACCGACCTAATCGCTGGGCGATGCCTAAATTCTAGCAGCGACCGAGCAGCCTACTGATCGGTCGGTCGCTGCTCTGATTTGTGACCATAGCTTAAGTCTCGGACCGATGTTTAGGCCAAAACAGAGAGCTGACAGTACCACGGACATTACCGCTTGACCAACTCACATCTCCCTGATGATATGATTATTTGTATTGACTCTGTCTTTAAGTTCTTCTTGATGTTTTTTCATGTAGTATATTGTTTGTTTGGGCGAGTAAGCTACAGTGTATGTAATAACCAAAATAACCTTAACTATCTGGAAATCACATTCGCTTAAGCCCTATGTTGTATTGCCCGATAATCGGTTATGAAGTGGCTATTATGCATACCCTTTCAATTTTTAGGCAGATATCATTTATCTTTAGTCTTGAATATTCAGTGTAGGTTACATGTATGTAACCTACACTGAATCATGGATGCTGACGACATTGACCTCACAGTGTCTGCAGCAACTGCATCGGCCAGTATCTGGAGAATTGGAGGTTGAATCCGTCAACTGCAAAAGTAGTCTCATCTGAATTCCATCTGAGAAGCCATATGGAAAACCTTAAGCTCAATGTGATGCTGGACTCTGGCGACTACCTCCCATTTAATCCACACCCTACATACCTTGGTGTCACACGGGATCGCAGCCACTTGACCAAACTCAAAAGCAGAGTGGCTTTAATAAGACACCTTGCCATGCAGTACGAACCGGGGTGCATCCTTTTCCACCCTCGGAACGTCAGTCATGGCCCTGGTATTCTCCAGCAGCAGAGTACTGCTCTCCAGCCTAGATATAAAGTGCTCACACCTGAGGACTGGATGACCACCAACTATGATCCGCCCCCCACGTGCCTTGGTGTCACGTGGGATTGCAGCCTCACATTCAAAGGCCACTTGACCAAACTCAAGAGTAAGGTCTCTGCTAGAGTGGCTTTAGTATTACAGACACCTGGGGGGTGCTTCACAAAGATCCTAAGTCAAACTTAACTCTAAGTTGGACTTAAAAATTATGGAGAACCATTTGTAGCCTTAAAATAAAATATATTCAAAAGCAAAAATTCAAGTATTTTAGGCTTTTTATAAATTCCACATCGAGAACATGAAATTGCCTTGATAATAGACAATATGATTGATTTGAATCAAGATTTTATGCCTTTTAAAATAACTTTTACCAAATATTTTCAAAGATACTGATGGCTTTACATAATTTTTAAGTTCAACTTAGGATCTTTGTGAAACACCCCCCTGGGCAGTTGGAACTGGGATGCATCCTGTAATGATATCTAATTGATCTGTGTATGTATTCTCTATTCCCTAGCTGCACCATGCTGAGCAGAGACTACAGCGAATGAAGCAGCAGCTCAAAGACTTGAAGCAGTCTACAGTTGGAGTTTCAGCTGATGGTAAGGACATTTGCCCATAGAATATATCCTTGGGAATTTCCTTCTGTAATACCTGCGGGGTGTTTCATAAAGCTGTTCATAAAGTTACACATGACTTTACGAACGACTTGAATATGAAGTGCCAGATAGGATGCCAAAAGTTTTTCCTGATTTTTTAACAAAGTGTGACTATATTTCCAATAACCTCAATTAAATTATGGCAAAAAATATATTTTACATTGAAAATATTTGTTATAATTAGAATGTTAATCTACATCTGCACAGTTCAACTTTAGTTGATGCAGTTAAAAGGATTGAGCAACCCATTTGGCTTTTCATATTCAAGTCACTCGTAAAGTCATGCGTAACTTCACGAACAGCTTTATGAGACACCCCCCAGAAACTATAGCGTGCATGAAAAGTTTAGAGAATTTTGCATTAAGATTCACTTAGTTTCTTGCTGCAAAGTGACAGAATCGCAACTGATACAACACTGAATATTTAAAAGCCACCAAAATTTCTTCGAGTGAATATTGCTGTTGAACTTTGTGAACTTGGTGAAGTATTGATCAGCACAATTATATTACATTTGTTTTCATCTCCATCTTACCAACAGACTTGGTGAAAAAGCTTGATGAGGAGAATAAGGTCAATGCTTACATGTGCGAAGAGAAGCTTCCGAAGGACTTGGAGACTCTTAGGAAGGCTTGCCAGGATCTTGAGAGGGTCGTCAACGAGCCAGCCATGGGTCAGGGAGACCTAGAGGAGATACAGATCCAGGTAGGACTAGACGCTGAATTGCCGTTTGGTCTACAACCAGTTCGTCTACTACCCGATTAGTCTATTGCCATATGGTCTACACACTTCCCGTCTACTATCCATATGGTCTAATAAACCAATCATAAATGACAGTAATGATAATTAACTTGTATTATAACTGTTTATATGCTTGTGTATTTATATATTTGTTTTTGCTGCTGTTATTTGTTTTATTCTTACCAAACAGGGCCTCATGGGAGACCACCAAATTGGTGATATGTGCCACCCTGTATACATATCAGATTATATCCTGATTATTAGACCTTATGGATAGTAGACAAAACGGGCATTAGACAAATTGGTAATTAGACCGATTGGCAATTGAACCAAATGAGTGATAGACCAAATAGGTAGTAGACTTATTGGAGATTAGACCAAATGGAAATTAGACTAAATGACTATTCGCCTAAATGGTCATTAGAACCAAATGAGCTGCTTGGAAGGTCCTGGATGCTAAATGGGGGCCAATCTGTAACAGGCTCAATATTGACTACAATTTTTATGCCTCCGTTACGAAGTAGCCGGAGGCATTATGTTTTTGGGTTGTCCGTCCGTACGTACGTCCCGTTCTCGTGATCGCGTTATCTGAAGAACCGATTGATGGATTCCTGCCAAACTTTGGTCATGTATGTATCTTGCAGAGCCGATGAACTGATTAGATTTGGGGGTCACGAGGTCAAAGGTCACAGGGTTCATTATGTATGCAAAAACAGCTCGTGATCGAGTTATCTGAAGAACCGATTGATTGATTCCTGCCAAACTTTGGTCATGTATGTATCTTGCAGAGCCAATGAACTGATTAGATTTTGGGGTCACGAGGTTAAAGGTCAAAGGTCACAGGGCTAATTATGTATGCAAAAACAGCTCGTGATCGCCTTATCTCAAGAACCGATTGATGGATTGCTGCCAAACTTAGGTCATGTATGTTACTTGCAGAGCCGATGAACTGATTAGATTTTGGGGTCACGAGGTCAGAGGTCAAAGGCCACAGTGCACATTATGTATGAAAAAACAGCTTGTGATCGCGTTATCTCAAGAACCGATTGATGGATTGCCGCCGAAATTAGGTCATGTATGTTACTTGCAGAGCCGATGATCTGATTAGATTTTGGGGTCACAAGAAAAAAAAAACTTGTGAACGCATTCTCATTAGAACTGACAGATGGATTACTATTTAACTCAGGACATCTTGCAGAGCCAATGAACTGAGTAGATTTTAGGGTCATGAGGTCAAAGATCAAAGGGTCATATATGTATATGAGAAATTGCTTGTAATCACGATATTCTGAGAACCTGTTAATGGATTACAATTGAACTTGAAATCGAAAAATTTCTTCTGTTTTGGTTTGTAAAATTGCTCTATGACGGAGGCATCATTTTCGACTGCGCGCAGTCGAATTCCATCTAGTTTTACACAAAGTCAATGGCGAAACCCAGAAGAGTGAACATATCAGGGGATGTTGCCCGCTTGGAACAACAAAATATGCATTTTAATTGTTTGGTAAAATTACCTGGTATAGGTAATAACGTAAGAAAATTATTATGGGGTAATTGTCACCGGAGCATTATTATACCTCTACGTAGTAACATACCCATGGTCTTTTCGTATTATGAAAGCCACTTTTTTTACGTTTTCTTTACAGATCAAAGCTGTCAACTCTGAAGTGAACGCCCTGATCGAGAAGCGAATGATGAGCAATGACCCCAAGGATGACAAGCTTTCCCTGTTCCGTCAACAAGCGTCCATCATCGCCCGGAAGAAGGAAGGTCGAGCGGATGGTCTGCATGAGGCCAAGGAGGAGCTAGTGCAAGCCAAGCAAGAGCTGGTAGAGAAGAGGGAGTCAGCCAAAAATCTAGAAGGAGAGGAGGTCTTGAAAGGGGATGATGTAAGTAGAAATTCTTTGGTGCTCCAAAAAATATGAATATTTCTACGGAAATAATTCCATTGATTGAAGGTCTTCATGTGCCTAAAACTTTGAAATGTTATTTATATATTTATTACATGTCAAGATAGAGGATTCATTGATGCTCCAAAAAATATTAATTTTTTTCCATGGAAATAATTCCATTGATCGTAGATCTTCTTGTATCATTAAGTTTCTAAGTAACTCTGGGTAAAAAGGAGGCGCTTGATCCTCCTATGAAATAAAGTAAGACAATTTATATTTTCAATGTAAAAATCCTTTTATTTTTAAGCTCTATGAAAACTAGCTGAATTGCAAGAGCACCTGAAATCTCCAAGTTCAGTGATCAGATTAACTGTCTTTTCCTTTACTCAGCATTAAAGATAAACTCCAGTTCTGTTAAAAAAAAGAAAAAAAATTCTCACAGAATCAAACGAAACTTACACTGAATGTTCAAGATTACAAATAAATGACATGTGCCAAACAATTTTGGAAGAAAATGTATACTGGCTGAGCAATGAGCATAGAAAGACAAGGAAATCAAGGTAGTACTAGCCCCGACACCATGTGTGTTGTCCAATATATAGCTTTCTGTGTACAGTGCTTGTTACTTTACCAAGACTCGGTCAAATTTATTATGATTTTGATGACTCCAGAACCTTGCAGTGCACACCAATACTTACATGCTATATGATCAACTGTTTCTGATCCTTTCCACACCTTTTCTTTCACAATGCAATCGCATTACCAGTACTAAAGTTTATCTTTAATTGGGACATTTTGTATTCTTTCTTACGATGCCCAATTTCCTTCTTTTCCAATCCTCTCAGTTCAAGCGCTACGTCAACAAACTGCGTGGCAAGAGCACGGACTACAAGAGAAAACGTCAAGAGTTGGCAGAGCTGCGTGCTGAGCTTGGTGTACTCTCTAGGACAGAGGAAATCCTCAAGCAACGAGATGAACAGATACAACATCGTCTGGTGAGTCACCGATCTGACATTTGCTACGGCGACAATTGCTCATGGCCTTGTTTTGTCAACGGCTTGAAGCAGGCCTGATAAAAACCTGATTTAAATCAGTTTCCTGATATATTTTTTTCTTCTTTTTTTCCTGATTTTTTTTTTTTTTTACCTGATTTTTTCTCTCCTGATTTTCCCCTTATTTTCTCTGTTCTCCCCTATTTTTCCCTTTTATTTCCCAATTTTTCTTACTCAAAAGGGGGGAATGTTGTTAGATACCATTCCCCCCCCCCCCCCCCCCCCCGAATCCTCTTCTTTTTTTTTTTTACTCAAGGGGAGCGTGGTTGAGTGGAAATTGTTAGGGTTATGATAATAATAATAATGATGATGATAACAATATGTCTTGTTTACGCAGTGTAGCCTCATCAGTATTAATACTGTTCTCCCTGAGGGCCTTGCAATCATATTATTTCCTCGGCTTTTGCTGAGCTACCATAGAAAAGGCACTCAAGCATTCAAGGAATTTCTTCCAGTTGCCACTGGAATTTAGAATAAGTCGAGGGCTAGTTGTAGGGTTAGGTACATGTAAAGTTCACACAGGATGGAAGCTAGATATTTGGTTAAATTCGGTCTGTACTCGTTTGGACAGAGGGGATTAGACCTCCCTGCAAGGTCACTCATCAAATTTAAAAAAGGGGATCATGGGCGACCAACAGGCACCGATTAGGGATTGTTTGCTATATAGAGGGCGCAAGTAGCTATAAGTAATGCAGTATTTAATGAACTGCGGATCAATCGTTGCAGGAGCATGTGTTGTATGATTGGTGAGTCTGATATCACAAATTACATTATCCCAATAGGTCCCTGAGAAATTTCATTTGGATCTCCAGGTTGTAAGAAATCATTCCTTGTTCAATATCATTATCAATGGAGGCATGCTAGCAGATGTGTAGCATTGTCAGTCTTACCCAGGAGATATTTCTGATTTTGGGTAACAATAGATTCAATGATTTTGTTCTGCAGTCAATTGACATAAAAATCCCCTTGTCATTCACAAGTAGTAATTGACTGACAACATTTGTTAAGTATAACTGACCAAAAAAAAAAATGATTTGGAAGACAAGAAGCCAAATTTAAACTCAGTCACCGCATGATCTTCCATGATATCACATAGCAACCAATGTACTGCATTTATCAGAAATCATTGTGAGCAAATTGTTTGTTCTTCTATATTGTCCAACAGTCCAAACTGGAAGCAAAGAAGGGTGTGGCCGGTTACCATGACACACAGGAGGAGTTGGAGAAGGTTTCTACAATCAAGAGTGAGTTGGATGATGTCAAAGGTCGTACTCTGGAGGACATGTCACATCTGGTAAGAATGTGTTTTACTTACAAAGCTTATTCTGGGCCCTGTTTCATGAAACTTGATATCAATAACAAGTTACAAGCTTTTATAAATGTAATGCTTCCTGGGAGAAATTTCAATAGTTTAAACATATTTGTGGCTTACACCCAGTAAATAAGATCGATTGATCGGTCTGTAATTGAAAAACAAGTCAGAAAAAATCTTGGAACCAGCAGGATTTGAACCTGCATCTACTGCTTGCCGAGCAGCGACTCTACCACCAGGCCATCACTGGGTGTAAGCCACAAATATGTTTAAACTATTGAAGTTACAAGCTACTGTTATAAGCTACTGAAATCATGGCATCTGATTGGCTCGGAGAGCAAATTTGTCATAGAAATTTAACAGTTGTTATAGATAACAAGTTTTATGAAACGGGCCCCAGATATGAAGTGATAAACCGCTGTGTTTCTGTAACGTGAAAGTGAATAGAGCGCTTTCGCAAAGACGACGGGAGAATTCAGTCAATCGAGATAGTCCTGTACTGTGCTCCCCCCTTCATTTGTAACCTGTTTTGCTAGCGGGGACTTGGATGTTGATGTGTATAATTGTGTACATGTCAGAAATAGTGAAGATAATAATAAATATATCAAAAATTTGATAGTCAAGCACAAAGTACAGTTGATATATACGATATCTATATTGTGAATCCAAGGCGATACAGCTCTTCCGTCGTGTTTAGGGAACGAATGCTATTATGGCCGAGAACGGTCGTGAAAATCAACAAGACAGAAAATTCCGGTTCGCGCATTCGCAGATTGATTTTTTTGCTTGTGTGACTGTCGTCTTGGCCTTCCGTTGTGTTTGCGAAAGCGCTCTAATGGCAACTGCATGCAACATTGGTCCTTCATGTATTCACTGTGTTATAAGATTAAAAAATGTGAAGCTTATTACAGTTGCGTCATTCAAAATAAATCCTTTGTTATCTCTGTTATTACTAATTTCGTCGTGGAAAGTAATTTGTGAACCCCAGACATGCCAGTGCAGACTTTTCCATTAAAGGGAGAGGTTCGTCAGTTTCCATGTTTACCAGTTTCTAGTTTTCTAACTTTACCATATGGAGGAATGCAAAGCATTACATACAGCTTGTTGTTCATAAAACTGAAGGCTAATCCTGGTGATTGACAACAAATGTTGTTTGGTACGGTTTCAAATTCCCCATGAGAGGCCACTCTTATGTGTCTTTAAATATATTTGCAATTTTTATCATATCATCTACCGGTAAATTATTTTAATCCAATCCATCTGCATCATGTAAAATCACCTCACAGGTGCAAAAGCTGAATACAAGCATAGCATCCAAGAAGGCGAACCTGGCACCGATCATTAAGGAACTGCGCCCTCTACGTCAGCAGGCGCAAGAGATGCAGGTGGTTTACGACGATAAGAAGACGGCCTACGATACCAAGGCGGCCGGGCTGGAGAGCAATCGCTCTAAACTTGAACAGGTGAGAACATAATTTTACGTTATAATGCTAGTTAGGGCCAATGACTTTGAATATCACTTGTATATTATTAAGTAATAAATCGGGTCTTATTTTGAAAAATCTGTGTCATCTGTTATCTGATAAATACCTTGTGGCATCATTAGAAGTAAAGATGATGTGACTCAAGGGGAAAACGAAAAAAAGGTCTCTGACTCACTCTTTTGGAAAAATATTGTTATTACTTCTGTACAATTTTCAAAATATATTGGATAAAAATAACAAATTAATTTTTGTAATACTTTAGGATGTGAGAGGTTACCGTGAGGAATGTAGTTGAGATGAGTGCTCTCTTTAGTATCTTGAATAAATCTAGTCATCTGATTGGTCAAAATTGGAGTTGTGATGTTAGTCATACCCCGTAAAGAAACAAACAATTGCACGTTGCCCTGGTAAAGGTCAATAGTTAATGAGAAAGATGTCCATTGCCAGAGTAACGGGCTGCATAGTTAAATTTTGCGGAGATCCCCATTGGTTAATGTTAACAGTTTCTTTGTGCGAGCTCGGATACTATATGTGTGTGCGATCCCCAAATGATAGTAAAATTCAGCCAACGTTCCAGCGAAGATTAACAGACAGTGTTTCAGATTTTCTGAGATATTTTCACCAATCTTTACTCAAGAAAAGGATAAAATTCTTTGTACCGGTAGATTTTTTAGTGAATTCGGTATATAAAAGATATATGGACTGCTTTAATATTCGAGGCATAGCTGTTTCTATACTGGCTCTCAGGTACGTTATATCCTGCTATAATAGCAGAATATAACGTCCCCGAAAGCCTATATCCTGCATCAAAAATGTATTGCTTTTTGATCAATTAAAGATGAAGTTGAGTTCTGATCATGCGATTGCATTGTGAAAGAAACGGTGTGGAACCGACCAGAAAAGGTTGATCATCTAGCATATAAGAATTTGTGTGTATTGCAAGGTTCCGGAATCATCAAAATGATAAGAAATTTGGCTAAGTCTTGGTAAAGTTACAAACACTTGCACAGAAAGATGTATATGGGACTACACGAACACGTAGCGTAAAAAGCCGGCCCCCCGATTTTTACGATGTTACATGCATATTTAGAATATGAAGGCATTTGAAGAGCCATGCTTTTCAGGGAACATGTCTTAACTGATGTTCTTCCACACTTGCATAATAAGAATGAGTAATGCTCACAAATTATTTTTCACCTCTTCCCAGAACTCAACCTTCTCTTTAAGTGGTCTTCACGTGGCCAGAAATATTTCAACCATTTATAGATTGCTCTGAAAAAGTGCCATTTAGGACTTGAAGATTCAGCTAGCGTACAGGATTTCAAATGCCTCCAGCGGGTGCACGGCA
Source organism: Strongylocentrotus droebachiensis (assembly GCA_035222895.1). Taxonomy (NCBI): domain Eukaryota; kingdom Metazoa; phylum Echinodermata; class Echinoidea; order Camarodonta; family Strongylocentrotidae; genus Strongylocentrotus; species Strongylocentrotus droebachiensis. Next base: position 17,889 of record JAVYIG010000866.1, on the reverse strand, counting down.
ATCTACACTGTCTAATGAAGTGTCTCTGCTTGATTATGAATTTTTGATGTAGGACATAAAACAAATATACCTTGCCTTCTTTTCGAGGTACTGGTTAAAACATGGGCCTCAGTGACTCCAATAGCACTACTGGTATTTGCTTTGGGGCTATTGGAGTCACCTCTTGCCCATAGTTTTAACCAGAACCTCTCAAGACAGTGTTTATTTGTATACTATTTAGATGTTATAAAGATATGATACAAGTCGATAGTATAGATATATCGGCTGCTATGAGAGGCCTGGCTATTTTTATAGGTTCAAGGGGACGTTGCATTCTGCAATGACCCCTCGGCGCGCCTGGTCCCCTAGAGCTGCACTGTATGGTATTCGCGCTCGCACAAAGTAACTTTTAACAAGTAAACAAATGGGGATCTCATCAAAATTTAACTATTTTCCCGGTATCCAGAATCTTTGGGGAATCTCACTCCTGAACTATTGACCTTTACTAGCATTGTTTGTTTCTTTACGCGAATGGCTAGAATCACGACTCCAACTTCAACCAATCAGATGGATAGATTTCTAAAGAGAGGTATATAATTTTTTTTTTTAAATCTGTTTAGGAGGTGAGAGCTTATCGGGAGGAGTGTAGTCAAGAGGAGAGCCGATACCACTACCTTCACTGCATGCTTCAGATGGTGGAGATGCAGAACCAGCGGGTAGCCAGTGAGATGAAAGCATACACATCCGCAGATCAGATGGAGAAGAAGAAGGCTTTCAGGGATCAGTATACGCGCAAGCTACAGGAGCAGGAGAATCTAGGAAAGGTGAGTTTGTCCGGCTTACTCAGAATCTTGATTTTCTGCATTTCTGAATGTTTCTTGCCATCTCCCCCTCATCTGTAATGATAAGGAGCCCCATTATCTGTCTCTTTCCCCCTTCATCTCTCTCTCTCTCTCTCTCTTTTGTCTCCCTTCTCGCTCTCTCTTTCTCTCTCTCTTTCTCATCACTCGAACTCTCCCTCTCCTACATCTCTCCCTTTCTCTTTCTTTTTTAACAAAAATTTGAATTTGATCAATTAATTTTTATAAAATGTCTACCGGTATATGTTTGATTTTTGATTTATGTCATATTTTATGTTATTTGAATTCGAATTGCAATTGTATTGTATCTTTGTGAAATGGATCGCAATTCAGCCAGTGGCTGCGATGATCTTTTTAATAACCATTTCTATCTAACCTGTACTAAAGGAACCTGTACATAAAGACTACCTGCCTATAAAGACCACTTTTCATTGTTTCCCTTGAGCTGTCTTTACATATAGGTGTCACTGTATCATTATTTATCATAACTACCATTTCAGAGTTTACGCGACAAGCAGAAAGCAGTGAAAGAGAGCCACGGACCGAGCATGAAGCAGATGACGATGTGGGGTGACTTCCAGGCCCTGATGGAATGCAAGAAACAATGTTTCCTTCATCAGAAACAAGACCAAGACGCTGGGAGGATGGTCAGGGACGAGGCTGCCAATGAAGAGAGGCTTGTCCTCTAGAAGGAAGGTATTCAACGATGGGGATGATTAAAGGCCCACTGCACTACTTGTAGCTACTTGCGCCCTCTATATAACAAACAATGCCTAATCGGGTACCATTGGTCCCCCATGATCCTCTTTTTCTTATGTTATTTGAGAGCTGAGTTAATGAGATAGCCACCTGTCAGTGACCTTGCTGTGTGGTCTAATCCCTCCTGGCCCAGTAGTATTGACGGTCTTTAAAGGCATCGTTTAACAATGTTAAATCTGAGATGCACGGCCCTACGTGTTTTCAGTGTCTGTGAAATGGTGTAATATTGAAGCCCTAAAAAAATCGCGCTTCAAAATTCAAATTCAAAAGTGCCTAAAAAAAGTTAAAATCTTTCAGTGACTGGATTTACCATACCGGTACTCATTTTCCCCAATGTAGTGTTATAAAAGCCGTTAGGAAAACAATGAAATTTGATTTTTAATAATAAATGTCCTGATAATCAGACAGGCGATCGGCGTGTAAAAGTCATGGGATCCTGACTGAACCAAAGGTTTATAGTTATCATTGCAGCATGAGCTAAATCCAGGATTTTGTTTCAGAATCCGAGACAAAGTTACCGGATCCCTTTAAGGGCGAGATGATGATGATGGTGGTGATGATTTTAATAATTGACGATGAAATTCAATTGTAAAGAGTTGTATTAACATAGCAGGGTTACCAAATACAGGCTGTATCTGTTAAATTATGATCTATTAGGTTAGCCCTTGATTTAAATAACTCATCATAGTTTTAACATGTTTAACCCGACAAAGAAATTTGAAAGTGGATACATGATTTTATGTTTCCTCTAAGTACTTTTTGTTTGTGTCATATATAAGGAACAGTAGGGAGTGCCTTTGAAATGAATTCTTCAAAAGTTCTTACATCAACTTTGATGAATTTTTGTCATTGTTTCATGTTCCTTGCAATTTGGTATTGTTGTATGCATTCTAAAATCTTTATCTTGTTCAGTCAGCATATCCTATCCAAAGACATGTTACCACTTATAGGGGGGGGGGGGTTCACAAAGACCCCAAGTTGGACTTAAAAATGATGGAAAGCCGTTCGCATCTATGAAAATATTTTGTAAAAGTTTTTTTAAAAGGCATAAAATGTTGATTCAAATCATTCATATTTTCTATTATCAAGGAGATTTCATGTTCTTGATGTGGAATTTATCCAACATCTAAAATACTTAATATTTGTTTTCGAATAAATTTCATTTTAAAGCTACAATTGGCTCTCCATGATGTTAAAGTCTAACTTAGAGCTAAGTTCAACTTAAGATCTTTGTGAAACACCCCCCTGGGTATGAAACATCAAATTGTCTGTGGAGAGCCAGAAGGGCGTTAACTCTGTGTCAAAGTGTGAGAGTTATCGCCCTTTTGGCTCCAAACAGACAGCAATGACAAGAACTTAAAGGTAAAGACCAGTTCTGGTCATGCGATTGCATTGTGAAAGAAACGTTGTGGAATCGATCAGAAAAGGTTGATCATCTAGCATCTGCAAGGTTCTGGAATCATCAAAATGATAAGAAATTTGGCCCATTCTTCGTAAAGTTACAAGCACTATACACAGAGAGATGTATATGGGACTACCCTATATCTTTCACACGACCATGAGAGAAACAAATTTGCCAAATATATGAATTAGTAGGCGGTTTCCCGGCAAATTTGTTATCATCATGTATTAGTCAAAACATATTCTTTCACATGATTGGTTATGAGAGCTTCCATTTCATTTTTTGAAATTGGGGCGTTACCAATACTGGTCTTTACCTTTAAGTTATGATTTGCAATGTACTGGATGTTAAATTATACCTAGGCTTAGCCTCACTCATCATGGGTCATCAGGGGTCATGGGTCATTGAGGGTCATGATCTATAGATATAAACAGAATATGTGTAAATTTGTGTACAATATGTATATATCAACAAAAATCACCTTGATATGGTAGTGTTATAGATGTGGGCCGGTATTCAATTTAATGCTTATGTCACAAATATGGGTAGTTTTCGGCGTATCTCAAATACTTAGCCAGCATTTGTATTCGGTTGATGCTTCTAGCAAAGTATTTACCCTAAGTTTAAGACAGTTCCCTTGCGGACTTGAGCCAATTATTTTGGAGGACTTGATTGGCAGGCATATGGTTTCATACACAGTTATCTTATTTAATTGGATGCGTTAATTGCGCATAAGTTTGGATTGACCATGTGACCTCAAAATGCTTCTCAGTAAGATTTTGCTTAAAGTCAACTTTCTTAAGTCGACTTTCTTAAGTAAAATGCTCAGTTATGATCTGAATACATATTACTTAGCCAAGTAAAAATGTTAATAAAATACTAAATTGAATACGGCCCCTGATTCTTAAGTAGTCCCATTGCAGGGCGACGAGAACATGTTGTGATTTAACAAATTTAAGAAGTAATGTGGATAAAGAGCACTTTCTTTAACATGATATATCATTTCATGGAAAGAAAATTCATATTCACCTGCTCATGTTTCATACATGTAACAATTTACTGACGGATTCTGAGCCCTTGATTCGAGATGTTATAAGGATAATAATTAATAATTATAGGCATTTCTATAGCGCCGTCTATCTAGAAATTCTATTCCGAGGCGGATTAATTATTACCCCGGCTTTAGCCTAGCTGCCATTAGAGCTGTAAATATGTATGTGTAATATTGGACTATGTGAACTATTGAATGTGTGTGCACCTTTTAAATTTCTCTCAAATATATAGAGCTTGAATTCTGTAAATGTGTGAAAATGTATAGTACATTTATGCTATGTATTTGGCTGGAGTAAAGTAGATTCTTTATTGCAAAAAAAAAGTGAGTCCATAACTCTTTTTTGTGTTTGTATTTCTTTTAATTGACCAATGACAAGAAAAGAGTAAGGAGTGTGGTTGTTGATAGACCGAAATCTTCAGTCTCTGATATTGACGGTTGTTCCGCTGAGATTGCATCTGGCTCCTCTGACCGCCGCTATACATATTGGGGAATGTCAAAAAATGTCAGTTTTTTTAAAGAAATGAACCATATCAGACGGTAATTTCTGTCTAGGTTGTTGATTGCTTTTGAAAGATTGACGTCTCTGCAACTCCTACTTCATCATTACTGCCATGTAGATTATATCAGGTCCAAAAATATTGGAATGGGGGGGGGGGGGGTACCATATATATAATAATGTAGAGAGTTTTTTTCTAGAGACAAAAAGAAAACACTTGCACATTGATTTTTTTTTCTTCCAACAAAAGTGCTTTTAATATAAAAACTCTTTTGGTTGACAAGATGACATAAACAACCATTCTGTGAATATCGAGGAAAAGAAAATATGTGATATAAGAAAGAACAAGTAAAGGAAAGAGGTTATGGGAAGATGTTGAGAAAGAAAAGACAAAAAGGATGAAAATGATGATGAAGGAAAGAAGAGAGGAGAGAGAGTAAGAAGAAGAATAAATTTAGTCAACAATATTGATTGATCATTGACCATACTATAATCATGAAACAAGGCTGATATAGATCATAGAACATGACGCATAATTTATTGTTCAAATCATGATAATGGGTTTCATATCCGTTGAAAAAAAAAATTAAAAATAAAATACACACAACTATATACAATCTATGATGATATTATACAATGTAACATTAAATAATATGAAGAACTAATTTTGATAAATAAAGAAAAGGAAGGTTGCAAATACTGCCTGTACTTCACAAATGCAGAGAAAGAACACCCATACAACTTCATGAAAGCTATGGGCTAATTATCATTTTTCAGCATTTCAACATAATAACAGAAGATCAACAAGGTACAACAAACTGAAGTACACAATATACAAAGTTAACAAGGGAAACGCTCTCGGCGGTCTCGCCTGCATAACCCAATTCAATATGATAAACCAGAACGTCAATGACGTAGCGCTCATCCGCATCTCGCAACAACAAGTATCGTAAATTTTATGTGGTACACTTTTGAACTGGTCAAAAAATAAAAATTTGATGCCCTGGAAGGGACATAATTTCATTTCATTTGCATAAAGTACCATAAATAATCAATGGAGCAAAATCTCACAATTCTCTGTAGAAGTTTAGTGTTCCAAATTTAGCTCTACCAGATAAGGCAAACCAAATCAAAATCGGTCAAGAAATGAGGGAAAAGAAGCAATTTTTGTTATTTTTGGAATAAATTTGCATAAATTACCATAATTAATTAATGGAGAACAATTTCAAAATTCCTTGTAGAAGTTTAGTGTATCAAAGTTAGCTCTACGATATAAAGCAAACCAAATCAAAATCGGTCGAGAAATGAAGGAGAAGAAGCATTTTTTGTGATTTCGAATAAATTTGCATAAATTAGCATAGATAATGAATTTCACGATTCTGTGTATTTTAAATCCCCCTCCTAGCCCTATCATATGAAACAATCGGAATCAAAATCGGTTGACAAATAATGAAGAAGAAGCACTTTGAAAATCTTGATGTTGATGCCACAACAAAGTCTAAGTTTGTTGACCTTAAATGACCTTTGACCTTAACTTAGTGACTTGAAATTCTACTCACATGATTGAGGAGACTTGATAACCCTATAGTCCAAGTTTCATTGACTAAGAACTTATACTTTCAAAATTATATCAAAAATTCAAAAAACTTAACCTTAGGTTAAGTTTTCGATGATGATGCTACAACATAGTCCAAGTCTGTTGACCTGAAATGACCTTTGACCTTGACTTTGTGATCTGAAATTCTACTCACATGATTGGGGATACTTGATTACCCTATAGTCCAAGTTTCATTGACTAAGAACTTATACTTTCAAAATTATATCAAAAATTCAAAAACTTAACCTTAGGTTAAGTTTTTGATGTTGACGCCGCCGCCGCCGCCGTCACCGGAAAAGCGGCGCCTATGTCTCGCTTTTTGCTACGCAGGCGAGACAAAAATGGATGTTGACTGAACATGGAAAAAGTAAAACTACTTACTGTAGCCCTCTGGTCTTCCACCACAAAAAATAGATATCGTAGCTGAAACTAATATGAAATAATATTTGTAGGGGATACAAAAATGATGATAATAATTTAAACAAAACAGAATCATCAATTCAAAATTTGGATTCGATATCAAAATTGAAGTGAGCTTAAGAATGTAAGAAAATAGATTAAAGGGAAAGTCCACCCCAGGATTTTTTTTAGCTGACGATATAGACCTAATAATACCATGAAGAATGATACAAGTCTCATTAAAATCCATGATCACATAACGAAGATATATCGACTTTTTTATCGAAAATCAGCCGCCCCCCAAATGCAAATGCGTTACATGGGCAAAAAACGATCGCCAAAAAATAACCGATAGTATCGAAATTGTGACGTATGTTGCGAGCTGCCTTCTTATTTCGCAGACATTCACTTTCGCTCGCGGTACACTGTTATCGCACTGACACGACGAATCATGAATGAAAGTGAAAGCGAAAGTGAATGTCTCCGAAATAAGAAGGCAGCTCGCAACATACGTCACAATCGTTTCATGCCCATGTAACGCATTTGCATTTGGGGGGCGGCTGATTTTCGATAAAAAAAGTCGATATATCTTCGTTATGTGATCATGGATTTTAATGAGACTTGTATCATTCTTCATGGTATTATTAGGTCTATATCGTCAGCTAAAGAAAATCCTGGGGTGGACTATCCCTTTAATATGTGCCCAAGTCTATCCATGATATACAGTGCGTCCCAGAAAAAACGAAACCGAGAAGTATCGATGTTCTATCATAACTTAATCGCAACCATAATTAATGAATGACACATATTTGGAAAGCTATAGAGTCTCTCCTTTCATGTGATGCTACTCAGATAATGCATATTTCACGCATGAGTGATTAAAAGCAATTTGAAGGAAGGAAACCAAAAAGACATTTGGCGGGCGGTATCTGAATTTCGAAGAAAAATTCACATTTCTAGAAAGTTGAGTTTCTGCCCTTTCATATGACACCTCAATCAGGAAAAATGAGCGAGGAATGACAAAGTTCTGTTTGTTTAAAGTAGTGCTTGCATTTCCATAATTTTATTAAACGAATTCGTTTTCACTGGCTGCCTGCCGTATCAATAAACTATAAATTAACAAAAAAACTTAACTCCGTTTCGTTTACAATCAGCCGTAGACGAGAGTCTTCATGCATGGCTGATTGTCAACGAAACGGAGTTAAGTGTTTTGTCAAATTTGCTTTTTGCTACGGCAGGCACCCAGTGAAAACGAATTCGTCACTAATTACACCTTCAAAACAAAACATCCAACTGTTTAAAGGTTCAAATAAATATGTTTTGTAACCGAAATAAAAACTAGATTGTCTTCGTTGCGTAGACAGATCAGAACGCACACATCAAGCATTCATTGCCCCTTATTTTCGTGTTTTCTACGAATTGTGGCAAGAATAACTCGAGCAGGACGAGTTTCACATTTCAATAACATCAAGCAAGACAATGTTCTCGCACCTGGAGAGGGCGTGTTCTGCCCCTGGGCTCTCGGCCATTGAGCAAAGGAAAGAAGAAGAAAAAACGAGTTACATTGGTAAAGCATTTTATAATGACTTAACTCATGGAGTAGCATTACTATTAACGTCTTCGCAATTCTGTGTCATCCTGAAACCTAGTTAAACAATTAAAGATAAAGACCAGTTATGGTCATGCGATTGCATTGTGAAAGAAACGTTGTGAAATCGATCAGGAAAGGTTGATCATCTAGCATAGATTTACTGCAAGGTTCTGGAATCATCAAAATGATAAGAAATTTGGCCCAGTCTTCATAAAGTTACAATCACTGTACACAGAAAGATGTATATGGGACTATGCACACGTGCGTTTTTATCTCTCACACACCAATAGATAAACTAATTTACCAAATATATCAATTAGTAGGCGGTTTCCCGGCAAAAAATTTATCATCAAAAAGTACTGGGTTAGACTTGATTCCAGCTAAATTTCTAAAAGATGGTGCGAAGGTTTTATTTAAGCCTCTAAGTTACTTAATGAACCTATCTATCTTGAGTACTTTTCCAGAAGATATGAAAATAGCAAAAGTGACTCCACTTTATAAAAAGAAAGATAAAACTGATGTTAGCAACTATAGACCTATTAGTGTTTTAAGCATAGCATCAAAGATTCTAGAAAAATCGGTCTGTGTTCAAATTGAAAGATACTTCAAAGAAAATGATATAATTTATGAATTTCAATCTGGTTTTCGACATGATTATTCGACTGAAACATGTCTAATTCATTTGACTGATTATTTGAGGAGAGAAACTTCCCAAGGGCGCTTTGTTGGTATGGTGCTCCTTGATCTGCAAAAACTTTTGATACAGTTAATCATTGCGTCTTATTGAAGAAGTTACAACTAATGGGTTTTGCTATAAGGCAAGTTTAGATTGGTTCAGATCCTACTTATCTAATCGGCACCAAGTAGTGGCCATTCATGATATTCGTTCCAAACTAATGCCTATAACATGCGGTGTTCCTCAGGGAAGCATTTTAGGCCCAATTCTATTTTCAAGTTATATAAATGATATGTGTATTTGTATAAAAGACTTCAAACTATTATTGTACGCAGATGACAGCGTACTACTCTATTCAAATCCTGATCCTAAATATATTGAGGAAAAGCTCAGTGAACAGCTGTCTACGTGTGTCGATTGGATGACTGATAATAAGCTTTCTTTACACTTGGGAAAAACAGAAAGCATTTTATTTTGTTCTAAAAGTAGTTCTAAAAAGTCATTTGAATTCAAAGTGACACACAATAATCAAGCAATCAAGAGAAAAGAGTCTGTGAAGTATTTAGGCATTGAGTTGGCTAGCGCAATTTCATTTTCATCTTTAGTAGAATCAGTTGTAAAAAAAGCAAATTCTCGTCTGAAATTTTTGTACAGATATCAAAGTTGTATGGATTTAAAAGCAAGACGTACACTCTGTTTTGCTCTTATTCAATGTTTATTTGACTATGCTAACCCTGCATGGTATAGTAACATAAACAAGTCAGATCAAAAGAAGTTGAATATTATACAGAACAAAATGGTGAGATTTATCAACTGTTCTGGTCCAAGAACTCATGTTGGCTACAGCGAACTTTCTAAAGCTGGTTTTCTTGAAGTCGACCAAAGATCAAAACAACTCGCATTGCATCACGTGCATAAAATATATCATACTAGGTCGAATCATTATATTCGATCCAACTTCGATCTTGTTACTGACGTACATGATTATAATACAAGAAATAGACGATTCAACTTTAACTTACCAGAAAGAGTAGGTAGTATTGGAAATTCGTTTTATTACAATGCCATAAAACATTGGAATTCCCTTCCCAATGATGTAAAAGAAATAGGAAACTATGATCATTTTAAGAGGAAATTAAAGGAATACCTAATACTTGACAGTCAGAGAAGAGAAGTGAATGACATGTTATATGATTGAAATTTTTATTCTTCTGTCGGTTCATACCTTTTCATGTTGTATATACTTATGTTTTCGTACGTTATAGAAATTCTACAAATTCATCATTATTTTCCTCTTCTTCCTTCTCCTCTTTTTCTTCTTCTCCTTCTTCTTTTTCTTCTTGTACTTAATATCATTTCTATCATCAGTTTAATGTTGTTATTATTATTATTATCTTTAATAAGTAGTTCTTTTAATTTTCTTATCTGTCTGTAAATATTACTATTTTAACTTATTAATTTCATACATGTCTGTAAGGGACCCCACTGGAAATAAGCTCTCGAGCTTTCGTGGGTTATCCTGTTCAAGCTGACTTATTTTTGATCTGTTATTATTGTATATTGTTGTATGTTGGAAGCTTGTCGAATAAAAATCAATCAATCAATCAATCAATCATGTATTATTCAAAACATATTCTTTCACATGATTGGTAATAAGAGCTTCCATTTCATTTTTTGAAATTGGGGCGTTTCCAATACTGGTCTTTACCTTTAAACATTTTAAAAATTTGCATGCTCTGAAATTTGATTGTATCATTGACTATTTTACAGATGCATATCTTTGTTTTCTATCTCATTTTCTATGATAATAATGTATCTTGTTAAATATTATTATTGTTATCATTTTTATCGAGGCACAACTTTTCAAACCTTTTTGCTGTATCATGGTTCGTTTGTCGTATACAAATATTTTTCTTTCAAGGGACTTCTCCCTTTGGGCACTACTAAGAATATATCATGAATATTTTGTTATCATAGGTCCTCTGAAAAAAATAGAGATCCTCCTGAGGCACACTTTTTCAACACAAAAAATACATATTAGTCATTTCATGTGTAAGAATAAATAGGAAACAGAACTACATCACAGTGACATTACTGATTCAGCCAACTTGAAGTTTAAATACGAGAGTGATTAGGCCTCTATAGCTTTAAATTGTGGCAAAAAAGGTCCAACACGAATTCATTGAGCTCTGCGTTATAATTAAAATACAGAAAAGTCAATCAAAGGACACTTTTAATACATCATCATGTAAATACTGCTGCGGTTTAACAATGCACATCTGAATAAGGCTGTAAAATACCTAATAACTGTGGATGATGAAAATAGGAGAAAGCCCATAGGGTTAGGGTGAAACGAAGCAATAAATAAGCTGCCTTTGATATCCATAATAACATGGAACCCTACACTGTATATACCGTAGTAGGCATTCATACACCCATGTACTAGGCTTACTACTACAATTACTATTTCTACTACTTCTACTACTATAACTACTCCTGACAAAATACTTTGGCGCCCCCTCGCCGCTTATCTATACTCTCTCTTTTTCTGAAGGCTGTATAGACATGACGCGGTAAATCTGCGGTAGGTTTTTTACGACGCCGTAGCAGTGTGATACGCTTCACGTTTCAGTATCTTATACAGAGCTCAGTGAAAACGCGCAGTTGCTATTAATTGACCGCAAAAAAAAACAAAAACGCGGCAGCCTTTTTGGCGGCGGTTGACCGCGTCATTGATGAACAAGCCTTAAATATTGAATAGTGGATATCTAATTTTTGGTTAGTCATGTTAAGGATAACCTCGTTCAGAGAAAAATGTAACAAATATACTGGAACACACCTAATGCTTGTTCAGAACTGGCGCCGCAAAAAAGCAGCCATGTTTTTATTTTTAACGTGTAAAATGAAAGGTCTTGCGCATATTCATCGAGCACTGTGTTATAAGATACAACAAATATGAAGCGTATTGCACTTTATTACGACATCGCTGGAAAATGACCGCCGCGGTTTTAACGTGTCAAATATCTGAACTAGCCTTGGGACTTCTTATACTTCACATTGTTTTAATACAGACACTAACCTGGGGCCCTGTTTCATAAAACTTTTTATCTATAACAAATGACTCATTTCTATGATAGATTTGCTCTCAGCCAATCAGATGCCTTGATTTCAGTAGCTTATAGCAGTAGCTTGTAACTTGTTATTGATATCAAGTTTTATGAAACAAATGACTAATTTCTATGATAAATTTGCTCTCAGCCAATCAGATGCCTTGATTTCAGTAGCTTATAGCTTGTAACTTGTTATTGATATCAAGTTTTATGAAACAGGGCCCAATTCCAGGAGGTTAATGGATCAAAGATGATTTAAAGTGGATTTTCATTCCTCTGCTTTTTACTGTATACAGAATCACAGTAAAAGTAACCATTGCAGCGCTGTCGGCATTGTTTTAGTTTTCTTTATTTCATTGGCCGATGAGAAACCTTAAAACGTAAAGCAGAAAAATGGCAAAAACAAATACGAAAGCACTGAGCTCTTGACAAACAAACTTATACAACTCGATATAAATTATATATAGTCATAAAATATAATCGCGTAATAATCATGTAACGTAAGAAGAAAAAACATAACTTAGGTGGAAACTACGACTAACCGACACAGACTCGATGAGGGACAAAATCACAACCGAGTCTGTACTACCAGCAGTCACACGAACGTGGCCGACACAAACCGACTACAAACCGAACAAAATATTACATTACCCTAAAGGGCAATCCAATTCTTGCAATGAGTTAATTTGTTTGATAGTGGAATTGCGGAGTTTAAAATAAGTCCGACCAATTTTAAGACGTATGCACGGACTATACTCTCCCGTTTGTCGTTTGCAAACATATCATTTAATATCTGTTTTTTCTCCTTAGCTCTTTCCTCGGGCACTACGTAATATATTTTATGGATAGCATGTCCTCTAAAAAGGAAAGATTCTCTTGAGTAATTGAGTTATATGTTTTGACAAAATTAAATTTTTATTTTTAATTTGGTGTGTTGGAACAAAAGGACAAGTAGTCTGCCACTACGTAACAGTGACATTACCGATTCGGCCACTTTGAAATCCCCATACCTATAGAGATTACAAGTTGGAGTTCGTAATCTTATATTTGGTCGATCGTCTGTCTTGTGGCCGTGTGACCAGGTTGTTAATTAATTTATTCACACCACCGACCCGACTCTAAACCGAATTCTAACCGACTCCGTATTAGTGATATAAATAAATGTACCTCGTATCTTTCTTTCTTGTTGTTAATATACATGTAATATATCCAAAGGCTTAATATAAACCCTCCACAACGCTAATTCTTATACAATATTTAAAATAGAACATATAAAACCGATATTCTACCAATATTGTTTTTGCCCCACCGCAGGTAACACATGATAAACAAGAAAGACAAACCCCAGAGACATTCAAATCTCTATACATCCTAACCTTAGATACTAAGGCAAATACTTCCATGATATCAACAATTTCAAATGTTAAAAAAAATGACAAAGCCAACTAAGACATAAACAATGTTCAATTGACATTCCAAAGGCAAGCATAATTATTTACAAAGTGAACGAAAGTAAAGAAGACTAATTCCCGTACTGCTTTAACAATATCAAATAAAATCATGTTAACGACGAAGAATATTTCGTCTGCAACTCTGCATGCATTAAGCCCATCGGGCTTGGAAGACCGACTTCATTTGAAGAAAATAAATATCACCTCTTAAGTTTCTGTAATAGATCTATACATCATCTTTCAATTTTGTAAATAAAACATCATAAAAATATCTTCCAAGAAAAGAGGCAGCCGACATGAAGAGTGTCTTTCCTGATCCTAATATAGGCCTAGTTGGCAGCGTCTGTGTTCACAATTACTCAATCACATCCTTATTCTATGGCCAGATAATTGACATTCATAAGAGTCAGAAATGACTTGTTTAGAATTTTTTGCACACGATTCCCGATCTTGAGTTCTTGACATAAAGGCGTAACCATGGTTACAAGTCTGAAAGATTCACAGCACTGATTCTTCGCTGCTCCCCGCGCTCTCATCGTTCCACAGAAACCGGTCATCTCCTAACATACGGGCGAGTTCGAGGTTATAAGGAGAGTAAAAGTCGTCCAGTAATTGTCTCGTCTCGGGTAGCATAGGACCAATATTTATTTTCTCTGGAGAGCGAGCGTTCTCTGCCTCGTCTCGACAAATCTTGATCAATGATGGAATCTTAAGCGGGTCTGGAACGATAATAAAGAAGAAAAAGAAAAGAAATTGTTATAAAAAGAAGATGGAAATACTATGACTATGGAGATGATGATGGTTATTGGTAATTGGTCGGTTGGTTCATTTTACCCAACTCCTAAGAAATCATATGTATGGTTGTAAGTGAGCAGCCCACGATGATAATAAACAAGAAAATATAAGGAGATAATGCGAACAAGTAGGAGAAGTAGAAAAGGAGGAACGTGGTGCCAATTATCATCAAACAAGGCAATATTTGGAAAATAAAAAGATTAGTGGATGGACCTTTAACAAAACATTACAGCATTTATCGGTACTGACATCTTTGCTTTTATGTATGGGTATTAATTAGGAGGAAAATAATTGGAATACCCCAAGCATTACAGTTTTGGAGGCTCTGAAGTTACTAAGACATAGCTTTGTTCTTATTCTTCTTAATAGCTCAATTAAGTGTTGATGGATATTTTGTCACAGCATAAAAATAAACACAAATATCAAGAATATTGACTAGTTATGGTTTGGTACTGCTTTTTGGGTAGAACCAGTGTCCTGTTTCATCAAATTTGCTCTCAGCCAATCAAATGCCACGATTTCGGTAGCTCATAACAGTAATTATTGTAACTTGTTAATCATAACAAGTTCTATGAAACAGGGCCCAGGCGTTTTACACTCACCTAATGCTAGGAAATGATAGAGTTCCACAAGTGTTTTGGTGCATTTCTGATGCCAATCGGCCATCTTGATTATTTTTAATTTCTTTCTTGGAAAGAATGACAACCAATCACCGACGTAAATGCTGTACAACCCGACTTCCAATCTCTGTAACAAAAATGACAAGTGAGAACATTTAAAGGCATCGTTAAACAATGTTTCCCGTTTTACAAATCTGAGAAGCATGGCCCTATGTGTTATCAGTGTCTGCGATATGATGTAATATTGAAGCCCTTAAACAAAAATTCGCTTGAAAATGATCATGAAGTGCCTCAAAAAGTAAAAATCTTTGACTGACCGGTTTTACCATACTCATTTTCCCCAATTAACTGTAGTGTTATAAAAACCGTTGGAAAAGCGGTTTTTAAAAACTAGATTTTCTAATCATGAATATCTTGATAATCAGACAGGCGATCGGCTTGTTAAAGTCATGGGATCCTAGCTGAATGACCTGAAGGTTTATAAGTATGATTACAGCATAAGCTAAATCCAGGATTTTGGGTAGAATGTGAGGTGAAGATACCCAATCCCTTTAAAATACAATTTTGTGAAAGACACTCGAAGGAAGCAATCAGAAAAGTTGAAAAATGCATAAGGATTGATGAACTCCATGAATTTTGCGAATGATAAAAATGAAAAGAAGTTGACTCAATCACAATCGGAACGGCTCGGAGTAAAAATCTCGGTATAAAAATGTCAGAGGTAAAAATATCAAACCAGACGACATTTGAACTGTTACCCTCATGTACGTCTGAAGTGTCATTCCTTGAATTTGGTCGTGCATCCATGACTGTATTATCGAGAGGGGTAGTGGAAGTACATGTTCCGTCAGGGGTGTACCGAGGGATATATGGAAAGCAGATGCATTGGGATACAATGGATAAGCTACTTACCACATAAGCTTTTATACCCTGGGTTTCATATGTGCATGTACGAACATCAAAGTCTTTGGTACAATTATGGAACTTCGCTATGCTCGTCTTCACTCGTTCGTGGAAATATTCCGGTGTTAATTTGAGCATACTTGTGTTGGTGAAATAGAGGAAGTCCGAGTATAACCTGTGAAGAGATGCAGCAAGAAAGGACATTTCATCAGGGGAAACCCCATCAGCGTGGTATTCACCAACACCATCATCGCCAATTAACACTACCACCAACACCATTACTGCAACCACCACCACCAACACCATTACTACCACCAACAACACCACCAGTACTATCACTACCATCACCACCAAAACCATCGCTACCACCGCCACCATCATCACCACTATTACTACCACCAGTACCATCACAATTGTCCCTACTACCGCTGGCACCATTTTCATGATAATGACAAGCATAACCACCATCATCATAAAAACCACTACCATATCACCACCACTGTCATTACATGTAACAAGATTACACGGATTACTTTGCCAATACCACCAAAACCAGCACCATCTACCCCGCTACCATCATTAAAACTATCCCTACTCCCCATCCCATTCACTACTAACGCCATTGTCATCACCAAAATCACCAATAGCATGACAACCATTTCTTCTACCATGGACCCTACTACTGATTACCATTACCGGTGTGTTTGCTCAGTCAGTAGAGCGTCCGCCTCACAACCGGGAGGTCGTGGGTCGAACCCCGGCCGCGTCATACCAAAAGACGTTAAAAGACGGGAGTTGCTGATAACCTTGTTTGGCGTTCAACAATAGGGGATAGAGTTACGTCAATCTGGCGCTGCTCAGTGGCTGCCGGGCTCACGATCAATTGGGCAAAAAGAATTTCCATTTTCGGTTTAACTTATTAAAGTTTGGAGTGGACTTTAAAAGATTAATATTATTACCACCACAACAACTGCAATAACTACTTTGACCATCCCCATCACCCTCACCACCACCATCAACACCATAACCGATAACCATTACCTCCACCATCACTAGCACTATCTTCACCATTACCACTGCCACCATCATTACCATCACCAACACTACTACACATCCATTTTCATAGATACTGCTAACATCATAATTATTACCAACTCAATTACCCCACCACAACCATACGCCCCATTAGCATAATTAAATTCATTACCACCATCACTGCCACCATCTCCATCGCCACCCTATCACCACCCTCACCATCACCACAAAATATTGCCATTGCTGCCATCACCACAATCACTGCCATTATCATCACCACCGCCACAACCACCACCACCACCACCACCACCACCATCAGTAGTCCTATCATCACAACTATCATCCCAACCAATACCACCACGACTAACATTATTAATTGCCACCTCCATCGCCCACATAACTATCACAAGTACCATTATCACTACCATCACCCCCATCTTAATTATCGTTATTCCCACCATCACCATCAACCTCACTACACCACCCATCACCACAACATCACCGTCACCATTACTGATCACTAACACCGTCACTACTATGTCATTGAGGCTTGTCCTCATCAGCTCGAGATTGCCGAATAGCCTGCTATTTCTGATTTGGTAAATAATCCGAAGTTACAAATCGCGTCCTCATTAGCTCCAGACTTGACCTCGAAACTTGAAACTCAAGCTCGAGAAATTAGCTCGAGATATTTTGTTCAGCGTTCGCGCATAGTGCGAGTCTTCGGGCTGGTGAAAACGCACAGGACAAATTGAGGGATATTTTGCCGAATAGCGGGATATTTGCAAACAAGCCCAAGATAATTATCTTGGGATGATTATCTCGACCAAATATCTCGCTAATTGCAACTTCGGACTGATAAAGACGCAAATTAACTGGATAATTTGCGATCGGGATAGTTCAAATAGCGGGATATTTGGCAATCTCGAGCTGATGAGGACAGTCATCAATATCACCACCACCACCACCATCACCACAAGCTGTAGGATTCTTACCTATCCGTAGGGTTTCTCAGGATAGCAATAGCCAATGCTTCAGCTGGATCGACTCGATCAATTCCCCGATGACATGAGGAGGGCCGCGAGTTGCGTTAGGATAGTAATGCCTCCAAGACCTGTTATCCACATGGTCGACGCTGATCCGTCCCCTACACACACCAGGA